>OZ005659.1:18695617-19295617 GCA_963930645.1 Salticus scenicus | reverse complement strand
TGAAAAAAATGATTGAAAGAACTTTGAATGCAAAACTGCATGTATTAGCTGCATTAACCCGTTAGTAGTCGCTAGTTGGTCGATTTGCCGCCCATCTTTTAGTGTTGCCAGATTTTTTGTATTCAATAGCCACCAAAAATTTTTAGAAGTGACATTTGATAGACATAAAACGCGAATAAAATCGAAGAATTGTCGGTCACATCACATCACTTCTTAAAATTATTGGTGGCAGTTAAATAAAAAGTGTGCAATCTGTAATAGATGGCGCTGTCTATAGCGACTACTAACGGGTTAAAGTTTTATGATTATAAACCTGAGCTGGTACATGTAACCAAAGAACCTTTAGTTTTAGCTAGGAGAGCTTTTTCCAAGTATAAGCTATATCTTGAAGAGGAAAAAAGAAGAAAGAACTGCTGATGAAAAAAGATGAAGAAAAAAATAATAAGAAGAAATCCAATAGAGAAAAATTTAAAAAACATTGATGAACTTGAAACCAAATTAGTTGAAGCACGAAAAGTGGAAAATGCTAAAGGAAAAGTTAGTGATAAATTGCTGAAAGAAGCCAATGATAGATTAAAAAAAGGAATAAAAAATAAAGATCTTCAAGAGATAAGAATTGCTTAAGCCATGTTGGAAGGGTTGAAAACTGTAAAAGAAGAAGAAAATGCACAGCGGGAAAAAACAACCTCAATTGAGAAAAAATTGCAGAAAAGAAATCTGCAATTTTAACAAATTTTGTTACAAAAAAGTCAAAAACTCAATATGTATTAAAAATAATTGCTATCTAATTTGCTGTATGTAAAATAAAAATGTTAGAAAAGTTTGAATAACTGTTTTTCTTTTCTTTTGCTTATTATTATTTTAATGTATATTTTAAAATAGTATGATTGGTTATATTTAAAAAAAAAAGGATTACGGAAAACTTAAAATTTTTGGTTAAAAAATGTTGATTTCTTCAGTATGTTTTATTTCTCTTCTGCATAAATTGAAAAGTATTTTTAAACTTTTTGTGTATAATTATTAAAAAGCATATTTTTTTCTTTTCTTTTTCTTTTTTGATATTATATAGAACAATGTTGCTCTCTGAAATATATATTAAGATCCTTTTTGTAAAACATTTTATCTTTCATGAAAAAGTGGTTTCATATAGTATTTAGGGGAAAAAAATATCAAATAATAAATGTAATTGCCATTCGCGGTATTCTACTGGAATATCCTGCATTTAGAAAAGTATGTTCTATATGCATATTTGTTTATTTATAGATATATTTCAATTCTAAATATAGTTCATTTGATGAATGGATAATATTATTTTTTTTTAATGAATTTGTGTTATTACTGTAATAACTAATAAATATAGTTAAATTTTACACCAAGACAAACTCTTGTATTACGTAAATAAGGTTGTTATTTTGGTCACTTTAAAGTCACTTTTTTCAGAAAATTGGTCACTATTTCCACTATTTTTGAAGTAGGTTTGTGCTGAGAACCCTGCACAACATAAATATCAATATTCACTTTAAATTTGCTTTATAAGATTCTAGGAACTATGAAGAAATAGAATTGTTTGATATTTCTAGCTCAAGTAATTTTTTTCACCCCCCCCTCTTTTCTTATATCCAACTACTAGCGATAATCGATTAAAAGCACTACAGAAGCCTTTTGTTTTCCAGTCTTTCTCCATTAGCAATATGAATGTCAATATTCATTTTAAAATTCTTTTATTAGGTTCTAGAACCTATAAAGGTGTAGAATGGTTTCATTTCTCAAACATCTATTTATTTTTTGACTCTCCCCCCCCCCCCCTTCCCATCTGCAGCTAGTGATCAAGAAATGTCTATTTACAGTAAACAAATATTGCATGTATAAGAACCAAATTTGTTTAGAGTATATCAATAAATTATTTTGAGTTTATATTTTCTTCTTTTTTTTTTTTTTTTTTAAGGTTAAATTTTATTTATAATTTTAAAAAGTAAATGACAAAAAGAACTTATTAGTTTAAAGTATAAAAATAAATCATTTTTGCGTGTACAACATTTAAAAAAAAATTTTTAATTTGAATTTAAATTTACATCAGACCGACTTACCAGACTACTGACAAGTACCCAAAACTACTGAAAATTTACTTGTCTACTACTGAAAATTGTCCTACAAGGTTGGCATCTCTGCTAATTTTACGTGTATATATGTAGGTATAAGCATTTGTTCTTCCAGGAATGCTGTAAAAATATTGCTAGAAGGTTACATGCCAGGAAGAAAAATATCTAAAGACCTCTGAAGATTTAAAATGTTAGAAAGAACACCTGGTACTAAAATGTTTTTTAAAGGGATGCTGGGGTTAAAATGGGTTGAAAAAGGGCTGCTGGGGGCTAAAATGGGTTGAAAAAGGGCTGCTGGGGGCTAAAATGTATTTAAAAGCGCTGCCGGGTGGAGCACTCTGGCTTGAGTCAGCACTAATGATTTTATGTGTCATAATAATTTAAACTCTGTAAGGGGTTGTATAGTAGATTTTATGTATCAAAGATTTTTATGAATTATCCTTTCCCGCACAGAACAGCTATGTGATAGTACTTACATACATAATATGATTTTCAGAAAAATCTCATAAATAAAATCATCACTGGAAAATTTCAGTTTTTATATTTATTTTTATTATTTATATATATAAAAGAGAAATTACTGATTCACTGATTAAACACAGCCGTGGTGATTCTATGGCAGATAGAGTCACAAATTTTGGGGTAAGCAGGTTAGTTTTAGGACCTGACCCCCACTAACAAGGAAACATTCAAAAGTTGTCATCTTCAAAAAGTATTCAAAAAAAAAAATTTGATTCTACTCTTCATAAAACACCAGAAAAGGAAAAAATTATCGGCTGAAATTAATTACAGCGACAACAAAAAATTATCAAAATTAAGCATATTTGGCAATTTCACACTGCTAGGCGACTGATTTTGAGTACTTGGCGGAAAAGCAAAACACGGTTCTGTTCGTACATGGCAATCTCGGTGCTAGCAAACGTATCGCCTAACAGCGCTAAATCGCCAAATGTGCTTAAATTTGATAATTTTTTGTGGTCACTGTAATTAATTTCAGCCGATAATTTTTTCATTTTCTGGTGTTTTATGAAGAGTAGAATCACATATATTTTTCTCAATACTTTTTGAAGATGACACCTTTTGAATGTTTCCTTGTAAGACAAGATTTTGCAAAATACTGACCCCGCCCCCCATTCTCCACTTGGGGGGGGGGGGACAGAAGGCAAAAACACCTTTATAAGCATAACTCAGCTCCAAATTACTTCACTGTGAAGAAATTGCAGATGGGAGACTAGGCTTGAGTACAAAAAAATCGTTTTCTGGGATTTTGGATTTTTATGGGGGAGAGAAACGATTTTCTTTGGTAAACTTAGCAAAATATAGATTTTTGAGTAGAACTCTACCAATAATAACACAAAGATATAAAAAACAGCCAAGCGCCTTCTTGAAGATATTTCCAAAACTCATTTTTGTTTTTTTTCGATTTTCGATTTGGAGGGGAAGTTAGGAGCGGACAAATTTGAGCCCTCTTTTTAGCGCTAAATTCATCCGGGGAAATCTATAGGAGCTAAGGTCACAAAATTTAGTATGTGGCTTATTTATGTGTATCCAACACCCATTGTAACAGGGTTTTGTGCTATTCCCCCCTTTTCTCCTCTAAGGGTCAGTTGGGGGGGGGGGGGCAATAAACATGTTTCCAAGCATAACTTTGTTGCAAATTCTCACAGTAAGATTAATTTTTATGTGTGGGTTGGTTTTGCATTCACAACACACATTATAAAGGAACTTTACGAATTTTCCCCCTACCCCCCTTTTAAGGCCTGGGGGGGAGGGCAAAAACACTCTTTTAAAAGTAACTCTGCTCCAAATTATCTCAGGATAGTGAATTTTTGATATGTTAATTGGTTATGCGTACTCAAGACAGCACTACAAAGGGATTTTGGGAAATTCCACCCTACCCCCCTTTGGGGTGGGGTGGGGTGAGGGGCAAAAAACATGTTTCCATGCATAACTCTGTTCCAAATTATCTTAGAATTGAAATTTGTGATCTGTGGACTGCTTATGCATAATCAACATGCACTACAAAAGGATTTGGAGAAATTCCACCCTACTGCCCCTCGGGGGGGGGGGGGAGGGCAAGGAATATGTATCCATGCGGAACTCTGCACTAAATTATGTTAAGAAGGAAATTTTTGATGTGTGGGTCGGTTATATGTATCGTAACTGATAGTATAATGATATTTTGTAAAATTCCCTCCCCTTACCACCTTTAAGTGGAGGGGAGTAAAAAACACATTTTAAAACATAAGTCTACTTCAAGTAATCTCAGGATCTCGATTTTTTTATGTGTCGGTTAGGTATGTGTATGCAACATGCACTATAAAAGGATTTTATGAAATTGCTCACTCCCCCATCTTTGGGGCAGGTTGGGCAAAAAACACGTTTTCATGCTTAAATCTGCTCCATATTATCTTAGAATGGAGAATCGCGGTGTGTGGGTGTTGATTAAGTGTGCTCAATATGCAGGGGTGAGGCAACTGAGGCAGCCGCCTCAGGCGCACGCATAGAAGGACGGCATTTGGCTCTTGTACTTTGAGGTTAGGATTCAGTATGTGTGTCAAAGCTTTTTTTTTTAAAATATCTTTTTATCTATGTATATGAAATAATTTGTCCTGTGTGAGTGACTCCTTCATTATTGCCATGCCCAATCCCTGTACCTAGAAGCATAAGATTTGGTCAAAATTCACCTACCGTGATGTAAACATCCAATAAGAAGCAAATTTACAAAATTCACCCCCGAAAGAGGGGGTTGGGGATTTCAAAAAAACCATTATAGCTCAAAATAATAATAATAATAAATAAATAAATAAAATAGGATATTTGTAAGATTTTTGCATTGAAATGGAATAAATATAAATATCTAAAAACCAACATTAGAAATTCTAGAAATTCGGCCATCAAGGGGATGAAGTAGGAGCAAAACGTGATTTTTCATAATCCTTCATATCAACCAATAATTATAATAGTAATACAGATATCCGTTTTTTTTTTTTTTTTTTTTTTTTTTACGTGAAATTTCTGTAATCCACTGTTCGATTCCAAATAAAAAAAGCTTTCTAATGATGTATTACTTATAAAATTATTTTAATTAGTAGCTGAGATACAAAAGAAAACCTAATCAGGAGACCTCAAAACGTGTAAATCGGGTGAAATCTCGAATTCCATTTTCGATAATGTAGAAGTACTTTAAAATGCGTATCAAGTCAACAAAGCTTTCAAATGATGTATTACTTATGAAATTTTTTTAATTAATAACTGAGATATAAAAGAAAACTGATTCAGGACACCTCAAAACGTGTAAATCTGGTGAAAACTTTCGATAATTTAAAAGAACTTTAAAATATCTTTCGAATGATGTATTAAAAATAATTTAATCATAATTAGAAATTGAAATATTGAAATTTTAAAATATTACAGCGCCATCTGGCGGTAGAAATTTCTGTATTCCACTGTTCGATTCCAAATCAAAAAAGGTTTATAATGATGTATTACTTATGAAATTATTTTAATTAGTAGCTGAGATACAAAAGAAAACTAATTCAGGAGACCTCAAAACGTGTAAATCTGGTGAAAACTTTCGATAATTTAAAAGAACTTTAAAATATCTTTCGAATGATGCATTAAAAATAATTTAATTGGAATTTGAAATATCGAAATTTTAAAATATCTGGCTGTAGAAATTTCTGTAATCTACTGTTCAATTCCAAATCAACAAAGCTTTCAAATAATGTGTTACTTATGAAATTATTTTAATTAGTAGCTGAGATACAAAAGAAAACCTAATCAGGACATTCTAAAACATGTAAATCACGTGAAATCTCTAATTCCATTATCTACGGTAGTTTTATTAATGGAAGTAAAAAGAAAAATAAATATTTTTTATTTCCCCAAAACCTATATATACCACGGTAGTCGGGTAATGGAAGTAAAAAGAAAAAGAAAAAGTATTTTTTAGTTCCTTCAAATGTATTTTGTTGCTATGGAAACTCCTATCGTCTATTGAAAGATAGATTACGTGTTAGAATAAAATTTAATTTGCAATTAAAATGTAACTGCTTTGTTTATTAATGAAAATTGATGAAATTTTAACTGCAGGTTGGTTTTGTGCTGAATAGGTTGTATATTAAGTGTTGTGTATGAAAAAGAAAATTTGAGGCACTTTGAAATTTGCAATTTTTAACCCCAGTTAAAGATCATGTGACATTAATGACTTGCACATGTTTTGTTTCCGTTAGAGACAGCCATTAAAATCGTCTGCTGAATGCTGATAGAATGCCTCTTTTTAAGCAATAAGGATTTTTGGTCATTTTTGCGATTGATATGGGTCAACATTTTAATTAATATCTCCGAAACTAATTAAGATTTTTAAATTCTGTTTCGAGGAAACATCGGAAAGGCTCCAGAGCATCCGTATGTCAATTCTTGTACTTCTGCGTTCAATAGGGGCTGAACGTATAAAAGAACAGACAGACAGATAGACAAACCTTTCCATTTATTATTATAGATAATTATTTATATTGTGTTGTATCAAACATTGCTATAAAATATATAATTGAATGAGATGAATTGAATGAATACACACAATTGTTTATATTATATTGTTCTGCAGTAAAATTGTATTCGTGTATTGTTGCACGAGATCCCCACTGATGTTAAGCCTCCCCCCCAATCAGCTTTCAAGCTTTTTGAGTGTAAGCCATTTTCACCCCTGATTACACGCAAATTTTGCAGACAGATTATGAAATTTTAAAAGCCTGTTGCAGACAGCTACAAAACTTTCTGCCACTGGGTATAGTACATTAATGTATCAAACTTGATATGTGATATAAGCAATATGAAAACGAATGCTGATTGAATTTTGATATAAATTAGATGTCAGGTAGCACTGCTATTATTCACTTTCTTTGATTTTCATATGGCATCATCTCATTACCTATTAATAAAAATTACATCAAACTCCATGCGTAGAATCTTTGTAGCTAAAAGGTATGATTAAACTTTAGTGCATATTGACAGTTGGTGCTGTTTTGACAGTTTTGTAATGACCATAACATACTGGTTTTTAATTGAATGCTTTATTTAATTACGGTAAAATTCTTTGTTCACTTTATAGTTTGAAAATTTGACAAAAAGTAAATCTATGCTATAATTTTCTTTCATGCGTTTTGCTTAAACACTTTTAAAATATACAAATGCTATTGTTTTTATTACAATTTAAGAACATTACAATAAGTAATATTACAAAGAAAAAGTATGTATTTTATATAGAAGTAATTTCTTTATTTTCATTATGTTTGTAACGATATATAATTATTTTTTCTGTGTATTATTTTTCCATTTAATGTTATGCAAGAAATTCTTGCAATATTTGATTATTAAAACTATCTTTCAATAGGATTTGAATCAATCATGCCTTTTAAATGTAGATTATATTCTAACAAATGTCTATACAATTACTTTATAGCACTTTCCAACAAAATAGAAAAGTATTTATGAGTTCGATATGTCTGTCCGTTCGCGCTCTAATTTTCGTAAAATATGTTTGGATTTCCCTGAATGTATGTTCCCTATATGTTGTTTGCATGTTCTTCTTAACATCTTCCTTATTGAAAGAGATGTAAATAACACAAGTGGTTTGTGTACAGGGATATCAAATAGCATTCATATTCCAATACATTACATTTTATGAGCGATATAATACCTTTGTATTGAACAAAACATAACAAAATTAACATTTATTATTTTATTTTAATAATGATTGCGACTATATAATAAATAGTTTCACAAAGAAAATGCAGGGAAAATTATATATTGAATTATTTATTTAACTCTTCATAACTGTATAGTCTTATAAATATTATGTGTAAATGTATTTGAAATTAAATCAATTTTTAAAATAACTCAAATTATAATAAACATCTTTAGTTTAAAAAGAAAAAAAATATGTCATCTGTTCATTTGGTTTGTGTGATTTCTTTTTAGCAGCTGAAATAAAGTTTTATGTTTTTTATTCATTAATGAGCATGAAAATTTTAAAGTGTTGTTTTCCATCCTGAACAATAATGAGATTCGCTTCTTTTAACAAATAAACAAATGCTTCCGTGTTTATTGAAATTCATTTTTCCAGCAGAGTGAAAATAATGCCTGGAATGGGAGTCTAACCCCGAATCTTTTACCTTTTCACACAATATATGCAGGGTTTAACCTGGCAAAAGAATTACTTTAGCATTTTAGCAAAAATAGGCAAGCACTATTTTAGCTTTTTTGAAAGTTAATTCTTTGGATACCATTGATTTCTTTTACTTAGCTTTGTTATCCTCAGTTTTGTTTTCTATTCCTTTTGTTCATTGATGATTTTAACCAAGCATCCATATTTGTGACTTTAAAAATATGAATCAGGGAAACTATGTTCTGATTTTATCAATAGAAAAAGAGGTATTCATATCATATGTGTAAAATGAAAAAGCAATTTAAAAATCAAGTAAAGTGTAGTGGTAGATAATCGTGAAATACTAGTGCTAAAAATGCTTCTATGAAGCAAATTCTGAATTCTAACATACTTTTAAATATTTTTGCATTTAAATTCAATCATTGAAAATTAAAAATAAATCCAAATTACTATATAAATAAGGATTCCCAAAACTTTCAGTCCTTTCGTAGTTTTTGCCTGCAAATATTACAAAAAAAAAAAAAAAAAAAAATCTGAATTATTATATAGAGATATTTTATACAGTTATCCAGTTTTAGCTTTTTAGCGAAATTCTGACCGACTTGTTTTAGCAAAATGCTAAAAAAAACTAATGGCAGTTTAAACCCTGAATATATGGTAAAACAATAAATGTGATTGTCACTGTGTAACATACTTGATACATCATCAAAAACAAATTAAAGTGATTTTTGTGCATAAATGTACCATATTTTCTTGCATATAATCCACAGGTCAGATAAATCAATTTTACACCAGAAAATTTTATTTACAGATAAGGTTATATTTGTACAACACAAAACCTTGTTTTAAAGTAGCTTTGCCTGTTGATTAAAATTTCTGGTGAAACTGATTTAGCAGACCTGTGGATTATGTGCAGGAAAATACAGTACATTATTATTATTATTATTATTATTATTATTCACATTTTATACAGTTAATCTAAAATGTTTACTTTTTAACAGGTCCTAAAGATGCTGATATTGAAGATATTCCTAAAGTAAAATATTTTGATATTTTATTTTCCTCTTTTATTTTTTTCCTTTCTTTCTTCTTTTATTTTATGGAGATAAATGCATATACAGTAGAGGATCTTTATAACGCACACCTTGGGACCAGAGGTTTTGCATTATATAGAATTTTGCGTTATATAGATTATATCACAGACAATTAAACTTACCTTCTAAACATGGTTATGTAAATATTATACACTGGTAATAAATGAATATATTTACAAATTAAACTAATTTACAAATGCATATTAACCTTGAAACACAAATTAATTCAAGTCTAGAAAACATAATACAGTAGAGAATCTTCATAATGCACTCCTTAGGACCAGAAGTAGTGCATATTATAGAATTTTGCATTATCTATATAATTTTACAAATTGTAAAACTTATCAAGTAATCATGGTCAAATATTGCCTGGAATAAATTATGATATTTACATTTGAGAACCGTTTCAAAAGCTAAATTTTTTCAGAGCATGAAATATAAAATTCAATAAAATTTGAAATTTACATAAATGATTATTTAAATAAATTAGCAGCATATACATTAACACTATACTTAATATTGTTTTTCGAATCGTTTACCAGTATGTTTTCTGCAGATTTGTTGATATTTTAGGATTATGAAATTTAGTTTTCTTGTTTTAATAAATTTAAAATATTTTATTCAATATTATCTATTTTTTTTTTTTTTTTATTATTTTTTTTTTCTCCCTCCCCTCTTTTTCACGTATGAATTTGTTCTTCAATGGCTGTTCTCCTGTGCATTTAAAAAAGAAAAAATTCTTCCTCAATTAGACATGTATTGGAAATTTCAAGTTTGTCATCTGATATTTATCTTAATGCATGTGATTATAACAGTTTTTGATGCTCATTGTAATAACTGTATTCTTTCTTTATTAATTAAAAACTATGAATTAGAAATATAATGTTTCAAACATTTATTTTAGTTGCGTGTGAATATATTTACATATCACATAAATTAGTTTCTCAAAATAAAATTTTTAATGTTTACATCCAATCAATAGTGCGTTTTATAGATCATTGCGTTATATAGATTGGCGTTATAAAGATCTCCAACTGTATTTACTTTTTAAATATAACCTTTTTTTGCTAGATATTAATAGAGAGGTCGCCATACTTAATAATTTCAACAGGGGTTGATACAGACAAAAATTAGGATCCTTTTGCTGCCCCTTCACAAAATTCTATATCATAAAAAAGTCCCCCCCCCCCTTCCAATTCAAATTCATATAGAAGGTCCTTCACAAAATTTTGTTTTATAAAAATGATCCTTTTATAAAATGTTTCCATGTTTTCAATATTATTATTATTTTTTAATTAATCCTTATATTTGGTTCAATGAAAATTTATTAACTCGATATTAAACACTATATAGCATGCAGGGCTCGAAAATTATATTGCTCAACATGCCCGGGGCATGTAAAAATTCAAATTGGGAATGTACTTTTCTTCCTTTACATGTCTGGCTGGGCATGCAAATATTTATTCAGAAATAACTTTCCAAAAATAATTTTTAAATGTAGCATCTTGTCTGAGGCTTTTATTTAAATTAAATTGAAATAATGTCAATATAGGTATGATGTTAAATTCTTTTCACTAGGTATGTGAATGTTTTTATTAATATGCATTTCAATAAGATATTTGGGCATGTAAAAATTTAATTTAGGCATGTATCTTCCAGACTAGGGCATGTAAAAATTTTGAGTGCTAAAACAGAAGGTTTTACATCATATGTATATATTACAAAAATGGGCTCCAAAAATCGAGAAACTTGGATTGAATTCTGCTTCAAGAACTTCTATATTTTTAATATAAAATTAAATGGACCTCTGAATTCATGATATTCTGTGTCCATGAACTATCGGTTGGCAGCCTCTACTTTAAAAGTGTAACTTTTTTAAAAACATTGTTTCCATATTATTATTTTCTATTGTATATAGCTGAAATATTAGGTTACTGTCTCTCTTGTAAAGCTACAAAAGATTTAGATTACATAGAATAGAAATAATAGAGGAAGAAACTAAATGATGTATTTTGATAATTTTTATTCCTTGAAATTTATTATAAAAAAAATAAGTAATTAAATAAAAGTTTTAGTGATTATCTTTTTAACAGTGAATTATGGAATTGTATTGTTAATTACAAAATTTAATCAGGTCAATCCTGTATACCTTTTAAACATATCCTTAGCTTTACTAGAACTATATACATATATATGTATATATATATAGCTTTACATTCTTTTGTTCATAACTACTATGATTGCTTATATCGTTTTTATGTAGAAGAGTTTGAAATTGCAGTTAAATTTTTGCTAAGTTAATAGAAAATATCATTTTATAAATTTCGTAATTCTATCATGGACCACAGAACTATTAGGGGTAGACCACATGTGTGATGGGGGCTGCATGTTGGCCACATCTGGAAAAAAGTAGTTCTTCTTGTTGCAGGAATATATCTTTTGTTAGCAGAAACCTTGCAAAATATATGGAATATTAAATTTGTAGTGTAATTTACATTTATGTGGAAAAGTATTGTATTTTAGAATCACAAAATTTTTATAATGAATTTTCAAACCTATTTTCCCATAAAGAATGTTTTTACTCTATTCATGGAAAAAAATTGTGTTTGGTATTATTGTTATTTTTAAATTTATACTTGTAGGTCACATTACTGTTTTAAAAAAAAGTGCAATATGTTAGATTTTTTATTATATACACTTTAATGTCTTTTCTATTCTGTGTAGACATTATCTTAAGATGGAATTATCATAAAGAAATCAGACAAGTTTTAAAATGTCGATTATGATAATAGCAAAAGTTTAAAATTCTAAATTAAAACTTCATAAGTTATTCAAAATTTATGGTTTTCTTAATATGGAAGAATAGGGCAAAATTTCGTATAAAAGTACACTGTGAGAATTATTCTTATCATAAAAAGGTCAGACTAGTTTTAAAATATTAATTATGAGATTGGCAAGAACCTTACTGAGTTACAATGTTGTACTTTAAAAGATTCTTAAATTATTTAAAATTAAAGATTATAGCAAAAGACATAGCAATTAAAGACATAGCAAAATAGAGAAAATTTTGCATAAACTTTAATTATAAAGGAGTATTGCATGAGGAATAACATGTAATTATATGAATATTAAAATACAAAACTGACGCCAGTAAAATTACTGAAAAAATTAGGATAAGGTAAATGTATTGAAGAAGGGGGAGGTTAACCTAGTGGGTGAGACATTTCAGTTTCTGATCAAACTGCGTAATTAGTATAGTTCATTTCTTTCACCTTAAAAATATTTTGACTATAGTAGTTACTTATGAGAACAAATAAATATTGGGGAACTGAACACACCTATCTATGCCAACTAGGTTCAAATCTAAAATAGGTTTTTTTAAAGCTTGTCGGATCTCTTTACAATCTTTTTTTCTTGAGATAATGTGCACGTCGATTAACAAACAAACAAACTGACTAACAAAAAACCTGACTAACCTACAGATGGACATCACATAAATTTCGTAATTTCGGATTTCTCAAACCTCAAAATGAGTTTAAAAAAAAAAAAGGTCAAAATTTTTATGAGTATCTAAGTTCTTTGTACTTGTAGTATGACAAAAAATTAAAATTTAAGAGTTATGATGAAACAAACTACAAATTTAAAAAGAATTGTATAAACTTTGCTATAAAAATTGTTTTCTCTGTTTGTATTGTATGTCCGATTTAAAATTGCAGATCTGTTATACTTAAAATTCTCTCTTTTTCTCCTTTAAAGATATTTTTACAGTCCGATTTTAATCTTGAAAATCCTCAGACATTCGATGCTGTTATCCCATGGTCACAGTTATATGGTCAAGGATCAGAAAATGGTCCTCCCAAAAATTCTGTCAAACTTCTTCAAGAAAAGGTACAATGATTTTTTTTTATTATTATTATTTAGAATATATATTATTGTATGTTAATAGTGAATTGTATATATATATATATATATATATATATATATATATATATATATATATTCATATAATTAAAATTTTTCTAATTATTTTTATTGAAATAAAATTTTATTGATCTTCAGAATGAATTAAAAAGAAATAATCTTATATAAGCAAAGTTTAAATGTAAGCATATTTTATCTTTTAGATGAGTCATTATTTAGATATAGCTGAAGTTCACATTGCTAAACAAATATCCATGAGATCTGAAGCTTTCTTTCATGCAATGACATCTCATGATGCTCTGATGGACCAATTAACTGATGTCATTAAATGTGTATGTGATTTACGGTAAGAACTTATGCAGTTATATTCAATATTATGAAATTAATAAATCATTTAACTGGGGAAAAAAAGTATACATAATACTTGAAGAATTTGAATAATTTATAAATATATAAAGCCAACCAGAGGTGAATTTAAATTATATTGCACGCTAGGCACATTTTGCTCCCTAGGCACATAATTAATTTAAATATCTTGTCATTTATATAAAATTAAATTTGTTTTAAAGGAGCAAAAAAAGATGTAGTATAGGACAAAAAGAAAAAGAAAATTCTTAAGTTTGTTTTTTAGTGGGAAAAAAAAAAGGTAATTATAATATAAAATACATATATTATATAGATGTGCTTATCACAAATATTTAAAATATTTTTCTTGAACTAACAATTATTCTATTAGATTTCTTATTCATAAAATTAAAATATATTTCAGATGAACAACTATGAATGAAATGTAACTTACTTTTATTTATTTTAATTCAAATTTATAGAGAAAGAATACATGTAATTGAAGCTGTTTTAGTTACTGGGCCTATGAAAATTATGGGATTAAAAAGAAGGCAAAAGAATCTCTATGAAATATATAAGAAGGTAAGAAATTATTGTACACACATTACAAATGTCAATAATTTTGTCAAATTCTAAATATATGTATATATATCTTTCTAATTTTTTTTTCTATGTTTGCAATTATTCTCAGGTTTTAGAAAAATTCATCTAACCAATTTAGTAATGTGTTTTTTGTCTGTTTAAAAAGCACAAAAAAAATGGAAAAACAATGTTTTATTTATTTATTTTTTTCTTTGCTAATTTAGTAGGAAAGTTTGTCTGATATTATCAGTAAAAATAATTGACTGAATACCTTAAACCCTTGAGCTGAAAAACCTTAAGCCCTCGAGCTTGCCCTCTCCTAAGTGTAATAGAGAAAATCTGTACATATTCTGGACTAGGTTTGGGTTCAAGTTCAGGCTTTACATCTGTGCCAAACCAGTGCAGACATTTAATGCAAAATTCTGATTAAAAGAAGCAGTATCAGGGTTGCCAACTGCTCTGATTTCTGCGGAGTTTCTCCAAAAGTTTTAAGACTCTGCAATTCCACGACGTCATTTTTATGCTTCGCAAATTCAGTCTTGACCATTCAGCTAAATATTTTTTATTAAATACATAAAACTGAATAGTGGCAGATACTAAAAAAAAAAAACCTATAATATGTCGGGTATGGCCATCTGGTTATCAGTCGAAAGTAGAGGCTTTTTTGCAGTCTGATGCAAATGTATTGTGTATGTCGCATGGGGAGAAAGAGAGAAGTGAAATAAATCTGTTCCCTCAGTTTCTCTCTTCGGCTTTGAATTTCAGTCACCTGCCTCCCTCCCCCTTCCCTCTCTCGGGAGCAGGTGAGGAAGGGAGGAGCTGATTAAGTGGTGTCGCAAAATGTCTTTCTCATATGATTATTTATAGGTAAAAACGTCATAGATTACATTACTCGCTGACGGCTGATAAATGACCGAGGAAGTGAAACACTCAGTCAATGCTGCACACTATTTTTGTTTCCTTTGCCTTATTTATTTGTATTGAAATTAGTAACATTTTCTAATGTTCAAATTCAATTTTATTTAAGATTTATTTGAAATTATAGATAGTTATACATTTATTTTATCATTCACTTAAATCATTAATGATTTATTTTGACTTCATTTGTATCTGAAAAAAAAGTAAACAAATTATGACTAATAATCTGCAAAATTCTAAAGTTTATAAAACATTTGGTACCGAGCTAGACAGATTAGAGGGAGTTGACTCAGAGATAAGATTATTTACACATGTATATGGATATCAGAGATTTCGTTTTTAGATTTTTGTGTGATAGTATAGTAATTATTTTGACATTCATGAAAATTGTTGAAAATTTATTTATTTATTTATTTATTTTTTTTTTTTTCTTCGGGCTTTCTTTTCTTGTTTTTTTTTTTTTTATGTACCTGAATAATTTACTTTCATATATTGTCCTTATTTATCTATGGAAAATATGCCATCATGCAGAAAACAAATTACTTTTGAGTTTTAAGCTCATATTCAGACTTATTCATTCCCATTCTTATCTCTCTTCACTGTTTTGCTAAATATATTTGATTATCAGTAAATATTTCTTAATTTCATATGATTATTGTTAATTTATTTTGTTAGTAGTTTATTTCTTTATGTATTTTTAAAAATTTTTAAATTGCTCCTCAAAGTAGCCGAAATGCTCCTAAAAATTTCTCTGAATACACCTCAAACTGCTCTTGAAGAGTTGGCAACCCTGCAATATGATAAATTGCAGCTGCTTGTTTGAACAAGGCCAATAAAAGTTGAAACCAGTTGAAGCAGATAATTTTAAAAAAGCCTTTCTCGATGATCTTGCAATTTACCTGTCTCCATAGTTCACAAGATTTTGGAACATCTTGGAGATTTTTTTCAAATTAGCATAATAAAAACTTTTGAAGTAATTTCACAAGGGACTGTGAAAAAGTGGCACATACATATTCAATATTTGGTTAATCATATAGAAGTAGACTAAGAATACAAAGACTGAATCAAGAGGGTATTATAAGTTGCTGTATTTTTTATTATTTCACTTTCTCTGGTATACATAGAAGACTGCAAAAAACAAGTTTATATATTATCATAAAGATATATGGATGTCTGCTGCAATTTGTGCAGATGCAGGAAGGGGGGGGGGGGGTATTTAAAAAAAAAATAAATAAAAAAAAAAAACTAATAGTTGTAATAATAATTTCTGTCAAACACATAATTTAATTTAGTACGACAGGACTAATTTGTATATTATAATCCTATTTCATTTTTACTTACCAAACATACATAAGTAAGAAAAGTATTGTAATCATGTCAAAATATCAGCTTTGAGATTTTGGTGTATCTACACATTTTGAGGTCCCCTGAGTTTATATTTGCTATTTTTAGAGTGATGTATGTGTGTATGCATGTGAGTGAACTTGATAGCATCTAAATGCTTTGTTCAAATGAGCTGAAAGTTAGTACTTATATTGTAGGTCACCGTAGCATAAACCCTATTGATTTTAGTGAATCTAAGATTTACAGTGTTTTTTTTTTTACAGGACACAAAGAAAAATTCTTTATCATTATAGGCTATGGGCCCAAATTTTTTAAAATGTGATAGCATCTAAATACCTTTCTCAATTGAGCTGAAAATTTATAAACATATTATAAGTCACTGTTGAATGAAATGTATAGATTTTGATGAATTATAGTATAGTTATAGTTTTTTTTAAAGAAAACACACTTATAGTTTTTTTTTTTTTTTTAATTCCTTATTTTTAGCTCAAATTTTTAAAAGTGCAATAGCGTCTAAATGCTTTATTCCACTGAACTGGAAATTTGTACACATGTTATAGGTCACCATTCGATGAACAACATAGATTTTGGTGAATTTAGCACTCATAGTTTTTTACAGAAACACAACAAATTTTTTTTTTATCACTATGCCCTATGGGCTCAAATTCTTTAAAGTATGATAGCGTCTAAACTCCTTATACGATTGAGCTCAAAATTTATATCTTGATATAGAACACTGTCACATGAACTGTATGAATTTTGTAGAATCTAGATCTTATAGTTCTTTTACAGGAATACAAAGAAAAATTCTTAATCATTGTAATTTATGGGCTCAAATTATTTAATGTGCAATAGTGATTAAGTGAATGTTAGATCACCGTTACATAAACTGCATGAATTTTAGAGAATTTAGCACTAGGTTTTATAAGGATGCAAAGAAAAATTCTTTATCATTGTGGCTTATGAATCAAATTATTTAAAGTGTTATAATGTCAAAACACCTCATTCAGATAAGCCAAAGATTTATATACATGTTACAGGTCACCATCAAATGAACTATATAGATTTTTCTGAGTCTAACACTTGTAGATTTTTACAGGGATATAACGAAAATTTCTTTATAATTATGATCTATGGGCTCAAATTATTTGAAGGGCAGTAGCATTAAATTAAACAAAGAAAAATACTCAGACACCCTATTACAATATTCTCCTTTGTTTGTTTAACGACTTCTCTCACTTTAATTCATTTATCTTATACTATTAAGTGAGCAATATGTGTATATTTCACTGATCTCGAAAACGGTAGCTCGGACAGTCACGAGATTTAACACAAAGGTGCCCCCCGAAGGGTCATTGTGCACATCGAAGTCAGATTTTCGAATTTTTGATTAGTTTTTTCTTAATTAATTAAAATGTAAAAATAATAACCTTCTAATTTCTGATAAAAAAGCCATTTAAATTTTAACATTTTATCCATAATTTAATTGTTGCCAATTTTTTTTTTCAACAAAATAATAATAAATAAAAAAAAATAAAAAATAAAAAAACGTACATTTATTTAAAATGAGGAAAATAAATAAGAAAGATTAGAAAATAAATTAGAAATATCAGTCGCATCGTTACAAATAAGATAGCAAATGAAAGGAAAAATTTTTGGAAATCCGATGCATTAAACAGCTTATCAATCGGACAATTAGATTTTTTAAAATTAACTAAAGTATGAATTTTAGGTGGCAACAGCAGAAGATTGTATGGAAACCGTTAGGAGAAAAAAAAATGAAAAATCTGCTTCACATTAAGTCACATGATTTTTAAGTGGGATTAAAAATTGCAGTTTTCAAATTCTTTTAAATTTTCTCTCACGAACACAAAAATATAATATACAGCCTGTACCCCACAAGACCAACTTGCATTTCAAATTTCATCAATTATTTTGGTTAATAAACAAAAGTTATTATTATTATTTTTTTTTTTTTCAAATTAAGTTTTATTCTATCTTCGAAAAGAATTATGTGATCATAGATATAATAATATATATAGATCTATCATCCCCATATTGTCGTGCAAAGATTTTTGATGCCGAAAAAAAAGCTTTGGAATCAGCCATTAAGTGGTATTGAAGGAAAAAGGGAAAAAAAGAAGAATGAATTTGAAACTATATCTGGAGCTTTTCATTCACCTTTAGTAAATAAATTATTCATGAATTTTATTTACTAAAACATTCGTGTGTATTCCCGTGTGTATTCACTCGGGGAAAGACTGCCATATTTTGGTAGAATCGCCATCTTTTCCCGAGTGAAAAGGAATCACTTTTTTCTCCCCAATGATCAATCTATATATTATTACTATATCTATGTATGTGATACAATACATTAATAATTTGGGTTTTAAAAGTTTTTTTAAATAGATTATTTAAACTCTATGAACCATATTTTTATTTTATCAGTTTCATTAACAGATCCTGCTGGGCGATTTTTTAAATTTTGGTGTTGAAGTACACCGAACGTTTTTTGACAAGAAATTTAATATAGCAACAGCCATTTTAATCTAAGTAGCGCATCGAATATATAAAAACATAAATGATTTATTTTTACACAAAATTTACAGAACAAATGCAGTTTTAAAGATAGGAAATTTATTTCAACAAGCACTATTTTAAACCTAAAAACCATTAAAAATATAAGCAGAATATAAAGGATTCTTATGTATAAACAAAAAAGAGTCTGGTAAAATTATTAGCAAAATAGTCCCCCCCTTTTCATACAAAAAAAAAAAAAAAAAAAATCCATCGCTAATATGGCGACAAAAATTCAAAAGCCGCCAGTGGAGCAACATAATAAAGTTGTGCAACACGATAATGTTTACCTATTTTTTTTATTTTTTTATATAATAATCATTATGCTAATTTATCATACAAATAAATGAGCCTCTGTGTGTTATTGCACTTGCACGCTGTCGAACAGAAATATTTGAAAAATTCAAATTAATATTTAAATAAATAAATAAAAATATGTTTAATGGAAAATATATATAACCATAAAAAGATTAGTTGTCTAAAATATGGCAGAAATAGCGCTCATAGCATATTGTTACAAGGTATTAAGTCTTATTGTTACAATGGATTAAGTCTAAAATGGTGACAAAAATTCAAAAGCCGCCAAAGAGAACTATATTAAGGCTGTACTATCAGGTTTACAACCCATGAATTATATATAAACACAAAAAATTGTCTCATGCGACAGACGTAGCCGGTCACAGCATATTGTAATATTTGGCGTGAAATTGCTGTCATTTAATGATTGATTGGATAAACAAAACTAGTATGTTGTGGCCACCACATGACTTTCTTCTATCTTTTCCTATACATATTCACTCAGCAACAATAATTTAAAAAAAAAAAAAAAAAAAAAAAAAAAAGTGGGACTTTGACAAAATTTTGGGTAAAAAATGAAATTTATTCTAAGTTTGTCAAAACACGGAAACCGTGGGACTTTGACAAAATTAGGGGAAAAAAGCAAAAATTAGTTTAAGTTTGTCAGAACACGGAAACCGTGGGAGTTTGATAGAATTAAGGGGAGAGGGAAAAAAAAAGTGGGACTTTAACAAATTTTCACATTTTACCCAAAATTTTGTCAAAGTCCCACTTTTTTTTTTTTTTTTTTTTCCCTCTCCCCTTAATTCTATCAAACTCCCACGGTTTCCGTGTTCTGACAAACTTAAAAAAATTTTTGCATTTTCCCCCCAATTTTGTCAAAGTTCCACGGTTTCCGTGTTTTGACAAATTTAGAATAATTTTCGCATTTTACCCAAAATTTCGTCAAAGTTTGTCAAAACACGGAAACCGTGGAACTTTGACAAAATTAGGGGAAAAATGCAAAAATATGTTAAAGTTTGTCAAAACACGGAAACCGTAGGACTTTGACAAAATCAGGGGAAAAAAGCAAAAATTAGTTTAAGTTTGTCAGAACACGGAAACCGTGGGAGTTTGATAAAATTAAGGGGAGAGAAAAAAAAAATTTCTAAGTTTTTTTTTCGTAAAAAGTAAAGAAAATCGATAACTTTGTTTTAAATTATCACAGATTTATAGTTCAACCATTCGTTTTAAAGGTACTGACGAGACCTTTCGAAAGATACCCATCTTGAAAATTTTTGCCTTTATCACCCTGTTGAAAATTTAGAAAAAGCGGGATGGCAACGCAACCTGTAAGACGATTTTTACCAAAAGTTGATAGGCACTAATTTATGTCAAGGTGCAACTACATACCAATTTGTATGAAATTTTGTGCAGTAGTTCCAGAGATACAGTTGCCACAAAATTTTGTCACACACACACACACACAGACAGACAGACAGACAGACAGACAGACAGACAGACAGACATTTTCTAAAAATGGTAAAATCGTGTTCTACATCTCTCAAAACGTGTAAATCCATCAAAAGCCCGAAATCGAAAATTTTTACGAATCCAATACTTTCTTCTATTGAAGATAGAAGAAAGTAATAAACATATGAAATAACGTAAAAGCAAATATTATGTTGTCTAAACCCAGTTACATTTGAGTCCAGTCCGAGTTACACGTGAACAACACGTATAGTGTTGTTCACATGTAACTGGGATTCAAATATAAAAGGGAAACTCCAATTTTTTCGATACTATCTATTTCGAAACTGTTATATAATAAGCACCTAAATGGAAGCTCATTGGTAAACTATTGTCGCAGGTAATAGGGACAAGCGACCGAGTTGCAGTGGATGACCAAATCGCTGCCGAATGCAGCAGGGACCTGGAGCGAACTTTTGAACAATTTCAGTAATTTATTTTATTTTATTTTTATAAAGCTATATAGAAAAGAGTTCCCTTTAAATTTAGTGGCCAGCGAAGCGGGCAAAGCCTGCTAGTACAACCATTAATTACTTAATGTTTGAAAAGTAGAGTAAAGTCACTCCAGATTTTTTTTTTTTTTTTTTTTTTTTTTAATACTACTGTAGTTATTTTGAATATTTTTGGCTATATCTAGAAGAAATAACCAACAAATATTCAGAAACCATAATCACTATATATCCTGAAAATGTCCAACAAGTATCACAAGCCATCATCAGTGCATATTCAAAAGATATTGCCAACAATTATTCAAAAGCCAAAATCAATACTTATTCAGAAGATATCAGCAACAAATACAGTCGAACCTCGTTAATGTGAACACTGTTAACGTGAATTACTTTTAACATGAACTGTTTCCACAATCCCCCTCAAAATGAAGATTACTTTAGTTATATGAAAATTAGTTACTGATAGCATGAACTACTGATGACATGAACAAATTTTTTATCCCCCTTGAGATTCATGTTAACGAGGTTTGACTGTATTCAGAAGCTGTCATTAATACTTAATCAGAAAATATTGTTAACAAATATTCAGAAGCCATCTAATTTTTTAGTGATGATGGTCTCGTAGGTATATTGAAATCAGCAATTGATTTTTACATATACAATCAAGGATGGATATCTCACTTACCAGTAGGTTTTGAAAAATGTGAAAGATTTTACAGATTTGACATAATATTTTAAGATAGTTTAAGAAATTAAATGGTAAAATTGGATATTGGTGGCAAATTCAAGGTGTAACACCATAAATGGCGACAACGCAAAAATCTCTATCTGAAAGAAATAGTTCTGTCATACTAATAATATTAATAAAAAAAAAATATGTATTTTTTAAAAAAAATGAAAGATTGTTGTTCATCATTATCACAAGTATGCAAGGATGTAAAAAAGTACATTTGTCTATTTCCCTACTCTCTCCTCTAATTCTAATTCTTTTAAACAGATTTTTAATGTAAATATTAAGATAGTATACATATAATTGAATTTGTAATATGTCTATCACAAAGACATGATGTTTTGTAGACCATTTATACCATAATAATATAATAATCATAAATAGTGTTCTCTATGCTGAGAATTCATTGCACAAATACATATAAGGCATGGGTTGTAAGAATAATGATTATGTTTTTTATAATAATTATTTTTAAATTTAAGTATTGTTTATAATTAATTGTATTAAAGAATATTGAATTTTGTGATTCATTCTTTAATTACAGCTGAATTTAATTGCTACTGTTCATCAAACACAGCCAACAATACAAAAATTGTTAAATACATCTGATTTTGTCGGAGCTCTTGACATGATTTATACAACTCAAGATGTTCTAGCTCAAGAATTAAGTGGAATTCATAGCTTCAGGTATGCATTAAATTTGAATTAAATTTAGATACTATTAAAAAAAAAAGTAAACATTTCAGCATTTATTTTTGTACTTTCAATAATTTAAAATATTGTTTATATTTTAATTATCTTTTATCATTCTGTATAGCTTAGCATTCTTACATATGAATTAATATATCAGTTGAATTATTAAATTAAAATGTATTTTATTGAGTAATCAATTATCTTTGCTTTGTTATTTTTGAATTTTCCACAGTGGGATAGGTTCCTGTACTGAAAAGTTGGCATTGCTTGCTGGTGGCTTCTTCCCAATACCTGTTACTTTTAAAGGATTCTTTCAATTCTTTGAATAATTTATCAGTTGCATAAAAACAAAATTAAAATTCTGTCCTAATAGAATTTAGTTTCGCATGAGAAGACTATATATATATTTAATACTTTACTGTATGTTGTGGGACATCCTGCTTTATTCAAAATAGGGGCAACACTTTTTTGATTTTGGAGAAAATAGTCCATTTGTCCTAATAAATCTGTTTTTTTTTTTTTTTTAGAAATTTTAGTTTAGTGCTAAAGGATTTCTGTATATACATAAAAATGTTTTGAAAATTTTTCTAAAGCCAGACGAAAAATTCAAAATTCCTTAGCAATGGTTACTACATTTATTACTTAAAATTTCTGTGGCATATTTTCTCTCAGTTTTATTTTTATTTTATTTATTTATTTTTTCTATCTTGATGTGAAAGGAAAAGAAAACCATTTCACTCAGTTTATTTGTTTGAAAGAAATTGTTCTTATGTGCTAAAAAGGGCGTATTATTTTAATAATGTTTAAAAGGAGGGTTAGGATAAAATGGATTGTAAAATAAAATGTTTATAATTATTCAGATTGTGTAAAATATGATTTTCTTTTCACACCAAAAATCAAAAGTGAGACTAGTGAAAGATATATGAAAGAGTATTAAAGAAACAATACTTAATCCCTGTCTCACCTTTTATGAAACTAATTTTATAAATAATGGCATTTTTTAAATTATTATTTAGCTGGTATTTATAAAATAAAATAAAATAAAGGAGAAGAAAATATATAATTTTGTAGTTTGGAAATCATATTTTTTTCTCCTTCAAATGAATAAGAATTTATTCATTCTGTTTGAATCAAACTCATATAAATTCATGTTTATTTCTTTTTTAGACATCTGGGATCGCAGTTAGCTGAAATGGAAAAAGTTATTGGTAAAATGATGGAAAACGATTTTTATAGATATATAACTGCTGATTTGAATCGACCTCATACTGAATGCCTTATTATGGAAGAAGTAATAATTCATTTTAATGTTTTAAAAACTGTAACTATAAATCTTGATAAAATAATACATATTTATGGTATTAATAACATTTTAAAATTATTCTTTAATATTTTATTTTATTTATTATTATTATTTTCCACTAGTAAATACAGTCGGTAACAAAATGTCCGAACGCTAACAAAAATTCCTATGTAAAAAAAGTACACTTCATACGGTTCTGTTAAATAAATCCTTATTGAATCATGTTCTTAGACTGACTAAGAAGAGGATTCGACAAGGATTTATTTAACAAAACCGTATGAAGTGTACTTTTTTTTACATAGGAATTTTTGCTAGTGTTCGGACACTTTTGTTACCAACTGTATATCGGAGATGAAATCCCCCCCCCCCCCTCCTTTTCTTTTTTTTTGGTCAGATTTTTGCTTTTTAAAATTTTCTAAAAAAGGAAAAAAGATCTTCTTAAAAAAAAAAAAGTAATATTAATAATAAATAAATAAATAAATGAACTCCATATTATCTTTTCTCTTCTCACCTTCTCCTCAATTAATAACTGGCTAACAAACACGAAGATCTCCAATCCTTCTCCATCCACAATATCAATATTCAAGTTGAACTTGTTTTATTAGACCCTAAAACGTATAAAGAAATATAAGCGCTCTATATTTCTCATACGTGATAAATAAATATGATAAATTTTATTTTTGCAAACATTATTTCTGTTTCTTCTTCATAGTAAGTGTAAAGGATATAATCAAAGAAAAATCATGCTACTATCAATTTTTTTTTTTTTTTCCCTTCAAGTACAGTCGAATCTCGTTAACATGAAACTCAAGGGTGATAAAAAATGTGTCTATGTTAACAGCAGTTCATGCTATCAGTAACTCAGAAACTAATCTTCCTTTTGACGGGGATGGTGGATACAGTTCATGTTAAAAGTAATTCACGTTAACGATGTTTGACTGTATAACTATAGGGATCTAAGATCTATATAAAAATTTAATTTCTTACGAAATTTATTTGGTTGATTTTGCACTAGTTTTACATTTTCTGATATACAGACTCCAATTTTCACTTTTGTGATACAGGGAAGTACAGTATTTTAATAATCGTAGTATGTGACTTATTTATCTTTTCCTTTGTCTGTAAATATTTAGAAACTACAGATTCTCTAAATTCCTAGTTTAGTTTAGTTCTCGATAATTGAAAAATATTTTAAACAGGGTGGCTACTAGTCAGGGAAAGTCAGGAAACCTTGGAAAAGTTAGGAAATTTAAGTGAGTCTGGAAAAGTCATGGAATAGTCAGGGAATTTCATGTAAAGTCAAGGAATTCTGAGAAAATTTGTAGAAGTAGGCCATATTTGTAAGCTTGTTAATGTAAATTTCTAAATTATTCACTAATTTTGTGAAATCTTTTTCAGAAATAAACACTGTAAGTCATGGAAAAGTCAGGGAATTTGGAAAAGTTCTAATGTTAGCTATCCTGTTAAAATTACTGAAAATAAAAATAGTTGTATATTTGTTTATGTAGAAACTCAACTACAAAAGAATATTTCCCGATGGACCTTTAAGTATTATTTAATATAAATTAAATAAAACTATTTAATAAATTTACAGAGTTACTTTATATAATGTCCTTATTTCTTTTTTGCACTATACGCATTTCGAGTGCACTGACTAACCCCTACACAGTTAATGAGAGAGAACACGCAATAATACCGAAAGACTGGCAGCCGATAATAAATTTAACTGAAGCGAAGTGAAATAACGAGCCGATGACCATCAACAACAAAGACAGATGAAGATGAAGAGAGTTATATAGCACCTGATGATGAGTGCGGGTGCACTCAAAATGCGTATAGTGCAAAAAAGAAATAAGGACATTATATAAGGTAACTCTGTAAATTTATTAAATGAATTTATCGTCCTGCATGAAAAAATATGTGATTAATATTAAATAAAACTATTTCCATGTATACAAACATAAAATACTTAAAAAAGGTTTTGGATTTCAACATAATTTTAGAGTTATTATCCAGCATTATTTAAGATATTGGGGATTTCTTTATATTAGTTATTATACACATGTTATTTCAGATGGTTGTACATTTCTTTTGTTGTTCATCGTAAGGTAGTTATTATACACAACCATATATGACTCCTCTCATTTTCACACTCGTACTGCTTTAAAAAAAGAGAGCATATTTTGTTTTCCTCTTGTGACATGTGATCATTAATGAGTGGCATGCATGCATCAACAGTTTATATTGCACCTTATATATATATATATTATTATAGCTATTATTTCTATTTCAGGATCGACTTATAGCTATAGTAGCAGGTATGCTTCGTAAAAATCAGTTCAATTTTGTTCAAACCTTTAAAGAAGAATGCTTTACAACTATTAAAGCAATAATTAAACAGGTAAATTATATTTACATGCATTTTCTGATATTTTGAAATTATATATTATAAAAAAAAAAAAAAAAAAAAATTAGGGGAATATATATGTAATTCTAAAACTCCATGTTTAATTCAAAAAGTATGCACTTATGCTTTTTTTTTTTAACTCAATTGAAGGGATTGCTTAATTATTTCAATCCAAAACAATTATTAAAGTTCTAAGATATATAAGATTCAATTACCAATTCCCTTTCTTTTTAAGATATAACTTTGATTTCTTTGAACTAAACTTTTTAATAATGAATTCTATTATTGAATTTTCTTTTATGCAATAAAACTATTGTGTTTTTGTCAGATTTAATGCCACTTTTATTCTTCTTTTTGTCACATCTATGTAACTTTCTTCAGTATTAACTAATTTCTGAAAATTAATTCTGTCAATTTCTGCTGTTTTTCAAGTGGTTATTTTTATCTTACATTTTTTATTCCTTCAAATATATTTTGATTAGGTTTAATTGGTAGGTTTTTATTTTAAGTTATTCTCAGCTGCTTTTCTTGTAATGGAATTGCATTTGAGTCGTTTTCTTCTGTTTTAGCACTGAATTTATAATATTTACTTTTTGAAGCTTTTCTTTGTAAAATATATCTATTGTTTTGATTTTATAACATTCTGTTTTTAATTTCTTTCTTTCTTTTTTTCATCAAACAAAAGTTGGTTAGGACAAAATAGGACATTCTATCTATAAATGATCTTAATGCAGCATACTTATATTTAACTGGTGTTTTATATCTGGTTTTGATAATTTCTTTAACTGTTTTAATTTTTCTATTTATTATAATTTCAGTTTTGTTCTCCTTATTTAATTTCTATTGCCTGAGTAATTTATTTCTTTATTTTTCTATTTTTAAAATAAATTTTATATTGTTATCCACATAATTTCATTCCTCTAATAAAATTTCTGATTGGATGTCTTCCTTGATTATTGCAAAAAATATTGTTCCCATATATATTGGTACAGATACTGATTTTAACATTTAATTTCAACATTTTTGTTTGATATTTTTTGGATTCTTTTTTTTTCCAGTAATAAATATAATCCTATTTTTTGTTTAAATTATTAAAAAAAAAAAAAAAAAAAAAAAAAGAGAGAGAGAAAGGGGGTGAGAGCAATTACTTTTTATATACTTTTATTTAACTTGATTGTTCTATCTGTCTGAGTAACTTGCTCTACCAAACTGATTTTTCTAAAAAATTGCCCATGTTAATTCCATCGTCGATGACAATGCAGTAGGCTTGCATTTTCAGGGGTCTATCTTAAGAAGGGTAAAAATATGCCTGCTTGTGTAAAATCTTACAAATTCCTTTCAACAAATTGATTTTTCTCAAATTTTGCAGATGAGTCCATAGTTACTGAGAATTCAATATAGAAAAGTATCTCATCAGGGGCAAAAACCTGTTTATGTGTGTTAAATATTATTTCTTAATCCACTTCCATTTCACATTGAGGACAGTTTTGCTCAAAGATTGTACATAATTTGTAACCAATGAAAATATAGTGTTTAGTTAGTTTAGATTTCTGTTTCATCAGGAATAGGTTCCAGGGGCTAAAACCTGTTACCTATGGAACATAGCACAGAATTACAAAGTGATATCTAAAGAGTTGTCAGTACATTTTGGAATAAAAACATATTTTTAAAAAATTATGTGGCATTAATTATTTTTATTCATATGGCTTGTTTTTTAAATTGTTTTTTCAGACTTTTTTTATTTATCTATACTTTTTCAGAAATATAATTTTCTTTCTACTCTGATTAGTGAAAATGTATGCAATGTATTTCTAAATATTAACATAAAAAATAATGCAAAAATTAATATTGATATATTAGTTATGCAAAAAATAAATATATATATATTTTTTTAATGTCTAAAAACTTTTATTTATTATTTTTATTATTATTTTAGACTGTGATAGAAGTGATATCCAAAGCTGATGATTTTGACATTGAAAGCAACACTGGCAAGTAATGAGATCAAAATTAATTATATTTATTTTATGAATATTCTGTTACTTAGTTTATGCAGGGGTGATTGTGTTCAGGTAATTTACTTGATTTCAATTTTTTTTTTTTTTTTTTTTTTTTTTTCATTTTCAGTATTAGAATTCCAGTTTTTATGGTAATTAAATTCATACAATAAGACTATAATGTGACTGCTAAACCTCGTTAAAATTGATATTTTTGATAATGAGAGGATAGGACCTCTCTGCAATAAATTATGTTTTCTACCAGTATGAAAACTTTTTATCACTAAACTTTCAGGTATTTTTTCATGAATTTACAATCACCCCTGTATTGTGAAATTTGCTTAATTAAAAAAGGAAAAATATTAAGAATTGATAATAACTCTAAGAAATAATTTGTTGAATGTGAATTATGTAATACAATTTTAAAGAAATTTCTTTATTCTCTTTTAAAACTTATTAATCTAACCTCATATTTACTCATTAAAAAAAAAAAAAAAACAAAAAAAAAAAAACAGATTTTGCTTAAATTTGAGTTTTATTTACTACTAGCAAAGCCCCGGTTCGGGAACGAAACGAATTCTGAATGCAGGAAAAATTTCAAAATCAAACTCGAAATGTACAAAACTCCGCCTGATGCTGCCTGCGTGCCAATAGATCTAAGTTTGTTAACAAAACCATTTTTTAATTCATGAAATCAATGAAGGTAGTGAATCAATGAAAGATTTTCTCGCTTTGCTGGTCACTATATTTAAAGGAAACTCTTTTCTATGTCACTTTACAAACAAAAATAAAATTTAAAGAAATCATGAAATTGCTTTAAAGCCCGCTTTGGTTTCCCGTTGGTTTATGTTATTATTATTTTTTTTTTGTTTCTTTTTTTTGTTTTTGTTTTCCTTTCCTTTCCATATTTACTGAATTTGATTCTTTGTTTTTCAATATGATGTGGTTGAGCAGACGACTATTTTATTTATTTAACATTCATTTATATTTCCATTAATTTTTGGAACTCTCGTGCAACTTTATCTAAATTGTTTTTTTACTCCATTTTCAATTTTCATTTTTTCATGTGCATGAGTAAAATATTTTATAATTTTTTATTTTTTTTGTAAAAGACTCTAACATCATTGTTTTCAAAGGAGCGAAATAAAACACTTTTCTCCCACACTTACCTGGTTTTTTTTTTTTTTTTTCCTACTCTCTTTTTTTCAATTTCCTTGTTTAGAATTTAAAAAAAGAGAAAGAAAAGAAACGTGAGTAAAAATAGATTGATACGGTTGTTCCTTCTCCCTGCCTCCTTCTGACATTACTATTGAGTGAACAACGAATTATCTGCGAGCAGATTAATGTGCATTGTGGATTATCTGCGGGTGCAGGAAATAGGCAGTTTTAAGAAAGCGCAAGATTAAGAAAAAGTGTTATCTGAAGAAGAAACAAAAATAAATGATCGATTTAAAGAAAAAAAAAATTTAAAAATAAATAAAATCTCTCCTACGTATGATAAAGCAGTAAAAACTAACTGTGGACATATTTTTTGTCTAGTGTGCATACAAGAATGGAGGAAAATTAGCAATACTTGTCCCAAGTGCAAAAGGTTCTTATTTTTCAGCTGCATTGCTTGATCAGAAATTCGACAAAATCATATTGCATTTGCCCCACACTCTTTCTTCAAAAACATTTTTATCCTTAAAATTTGATGGAATCACATCAAATTTAATGTTTTTTTTTTTAAATTTGTGGGAAGAATATTGGACAATAAATTCAGTAGAATAATATTGTATCAATTATCTGTGATTATATTAAAATAATGATAATAATAATAATAAAAAAAATAGAAATTCTAATGTCTAAACTTTCATTAAATTATTTATTTTAATTTATAATTGTTGCCAAAAAAAATTAAAACTTTTAATTTTACATCTACTTTTTAAGATAGCACGCGGTCATATTTTATATAAAAATTAAATCATTAAATTAATTTTTTTACTTATTTTTATTTCATATTGCTGACTTACTTTTTATTTCCTAATTCAAAATTATAAAAAAAAAAACTTTTTCGATATTGTTTGTAACGATACTGATTATTATTAATTTTCTTTTCTTTTTCTTAAAAAAAAAAAAAAAAAAAATGATTTTGATGAAATTCTGGAAAAAGCAGAATTTAGTTTAGGACGGAGGACTATTAGTATTTTATTTTTTTTTCAAATTATAACATCGCTTTCAAATTATTCAATTATATTTTCGATAAATGTCCAATTATCGAAAAATTACAATGCAAAAATCCCAGATTGGGACTAATAGTCTTCAGTCCTAAAAGAACGTAATTTTTTTTTTTCTCTTTAGCAACAATTAAAATTTTAAATGTCCACATTTAAAGCTTTTATCAGGTTATTATTTTCACATTTTAATTAATTTTAAAAAAATCTAATCAAAATTTCGTTACAAATAAGGTACGAAATGAAAGTGACATTTTTTCTGAATCCGTCGGTTTAATTAACTTATCGATCAGACAATTAGATTTTTTTAAATTAACTAAAGTGTGAAAAGCTGGTGACAATTTTTAAAGTAACTAAAGTATGAAAAGCTGGTGGCAACAAGACAGACAAACAGAAGAAAATCTCTCTTAGCCAATCAACTTGCGTCCAACCACGGACTTAGAGGAAAAAACTCTCTTAGCCATTTATATATAGAGAGATGTAACTATTTTTCCATGCTAATTTTGTAAGTTTGAAATTTTTGTTGCTTGTTTTTTTGTGCATAGTCTACAAATCACAGTAAGATCTTTATGTAGGATCTGTGTAGAGATCTATCTAAAAGTGACTTTGTATTGCAAAGGATTAAACCCTTTTCCTGCATCGGAAGTGTTGCAGAAAACACTAGATTTACAGTAACAATGGAAACAAGAGCAGCATATTGATTTCCAAAAAGGCCGGTCTTAGGAACAGACATGGTGATGAATTTGATGACTTAGCAACAAATTTGGTGAGTTAGCAATGAATTTAATGACTTGAGGACCAAATTTGTGAAAATTGGCAGTATTGCTGAAATTTGTAAGCTCTATCTGTAATCGGAGCCAATTTTCAGGAATGATCCATTGGTTTCTTGTGCAGAACTATCTCAAATCTTCACCAAATCATCTCTGAGATAATAAAAGAAGAAAAGCCACTCCCAAAGTAGTTAGATTATGTTCATGTTCAGATATTATTTCTGAGTTTAATCATTGTTTCTGAATTGGTTATATTTTTACTCTATGGTGCATTTCATGTTGTTTACTTATTTTTTGTTGTATGACTGACAGTTTTACTGCAAATTTTTGAGAATATTAAAAATTTAAAATAAAGGAACTATTTACAATTAAAATCATTACCTTTCAATATTTGGTGTAGCACCTTTCAGTTGTGACAAAACTTTCTTCAGCTAAACACGAAAGATCAGTACTGTATGCTGGGTGAAGTGAAAAGGAGAAATATATTAATAAACCAAGTCGGACACATTCAAGTGAAAGTCATGAAGAAAGTTGGATCTCAACCAAAAGGTCTTGCATAAAATATTGAAAGACAGTTTAACTATTTTGAGAATATATTTGTTGAATAAAGTGCATTCTTTGGCTAGAACTTGCCTGTTTCTTTACAAACTATTTTCTACATTTGAGAAAGTTGGCATTTTTGTAACAGTATTACTGCTGGCCCTTTAAAATAGAGCTGAATAATATACAATAAAGCATCATTTATACATATTTCAATTATATGTAACAAAGGTAAAAATTAAGATAATTAAGCCACTGATCCTCAGGACCAGTAATTATAAGATTTTACTGGTCTGTACATACTTCCACTGGTCTGTTTATCCACTCTTATATTTTTAAAAATTTGTAAAATTTTAATAATTTCCATGTATTGTAATTAATTTTTTGTAAATTAATTAAAAAATACAAATGAAGTCTTATATAAATCAAAAATTTAGGCTTTAATAAACGAATTTACCATAAAATATTAAGTATTAAAAGTTAAATAAAAAAAAGCAGTTATTAAAGTGAAATGAAAGGAAAAATTACATAGAATAAGTATATTGATAATTCTAATGAAGTACTACACTTACTATTGTCATAACATACTATTCTGTGACAGATTTAAAGCAGTTTCAGAGAAAACTAAAAAATAAAGAAAATTTCACTGGTCTGGCATACTAGTGGACCACTGTTAATTTCAAACTCTGTGTAAACAATCAGGCTTTATCTGCTTTGCTGGTCTGTGTATTTAAATAAATTTTCAAAATTCTAATTCATTTATTAATATAAAGAATCTCAAAAAAATAAAAAGATTTTTAAAAATTTCATTACCCAAGCCTGTTTATATATATATATATATACATATGTAATAATAAAAATGAGTTCTGGATTACGGGTGTGTAGAAGCATCTTAGGAAAGGAATGTAGGCATCTTATGAAGAGCGGCATATCCCGGGAAATGGTGCCGATGGTCAGCGATCATCCAGCCGCGGGACCCCGAAGGACCGCAAGTCTAATTAGTAAAGCTTTACATGATGAATTATAATTATAACGGGAGTTTATTTTGTAAGTGAATATCGTAAAAAGCCACGATTTCTTGTGTGTTGCAGCTTAAATACAGCTCATTTCGGCACAAACCCCAACTCTTCATATGAATTCTTATTGGCTAGCTAGCTGGGCTAGATCCCGCCTACATTTTATCATTGGTTGACTTGGACACCTGGGATTAAGTATTTTGCAATGTTTTGCCACTAAATTTAATGATTGCATAATCTTTATTCTAAAACTTGTTCTCAAATGTGATACTTGCATTCTGTCGAATATTCTGATTTATTTATTCTAAGATATTAACTTATGGTTTATTCTCAGATATTAAGTTATCACTTAATATTAATTTAAAATAACAATTTGAAATCTTGATTCTTTTTATCCTTTCATATATATATATGAAAGGATAAAGAGAGGTAAGTTTTTAAATTATTATTTTATTGTTTTAAATTAATAGTGAGCAATAATTTAAAGAAAATCCCATTAGAAAGTCTTAACTTAAAATTAATTCTAAAGTTTCCCCTGTAAAGTAAGTTTTAGTACAATGCGTGAGCATAACGCAAAAGTCATAAAAGAGAACCAACTTTAAGACAAGAAAGTGATGAATAAGTGCAATCTGCAGCTTTTTGTGGTTTGGAGCTGCATAGTAATTAATCCCAGTTATCTGGACCTCAGCTAATCTGTCAATCATTAAGTTAATATCCAATAAGCATAGGAAGGAGTGGTGTGATTTCCCGCCTAAAATGCCAGTATTTAAGTGAAAACACGGGCAGAGGAGTGCTTCTCTTCTGGTGTGCTCTTGCTTAGTAAACTTACGTCAAATAACTGCCCCAGAGGGGTCACGTGATCACATTCAGCTGCACTGCACTGCATCCATTTGCTCAACTCACAATCATGGACTGTACCTTATATGTTCCAGATGGATAAATAAAAACATGTGCTGCAAATTTGGAGTTATTACTGAGTGCCAGCCTCTTTCCTTCATAGCTATTATGTGACTCAAGTACGGGAATTCGTCACATTAAAATAAGTCGACAAGGATGTGAAAACCTGCATAAAATAAAAAATAAATGTGCTCTAGAAGTCATGGCTGCAAGAAAATTAATTGGTGTCCCCTCTCGGGCACGTAGAAAGAAAACAATAAATTAATCCAAGAAAGAAAACACTAAATTAAATCTATATCAATGAAAGCAGCCTTCTTAAAAGACAAATATCGTTCCTTATCTGTAATACCTAATGGAGAAAAGAAAATAACAGAAAGATTTATTCAATCAGTCATATAGAGCTTTTTCTGCTATCTTTCATTCATCAGAAACTGAATTGCATATCAAATAAGTGTGTCAAGTTTAGTTTCTCTCTCTACATCCATCAAGGTCAAGAGCAGATGTTTCTTCCATTTCACAAGAGTGGGAAATCAAGGTCAATGGCCTCAGAATGATTAAAACCAGATGTATTATAAAGCAGAAGTGTCAAAGTCATTTCGTTTTGTTTTGCTGACAGAAAAGTAAAAAAAAATTTTTTTTGTTACTACATTCACAGGAGAAAAGTGAGTGAATTATTTATTTATTTTAAGATAAAGAGGAACTTTGATTAAAAGAAAAGAAAATCAATAAACTGGACCAAATAGATTTTGGGAAAATGATAGATATTTAATTTATATATTAAGTTGAATTGTTATGATCTAGAAAAAAAAAAAAAAAAAAAAAATAATAATATAATTGTTCATTTTCTGCTAAAAAATTTTTTTGATATTTTCAAGGTTAAAGTATATTATTTTCTGAATTTTTATTTGAAATTTGAATATTATTGTATTTAAGGGTTACCTTAATTAGTTTTTGTTTTTAATGTTCTGCATAACTATTTAAAAAAAAAAAAAAAAGTAATAATAATAATAATAATATTAATAATACAATAAGTATTTTTTAATGTGTATTACTTGCAAAATTAAAAAGGAGTATTTTTGCAGTCTCCCATATTTAATAATGAATTTTTATTATATTTAAGGTGTATATAAATTATTTTTTATTGGTTATTTTCTGCCTAAGTATTTAAAAAAATTTTTGATAATTTCAAGGTTAAAGGGTATTATTTTCTGAAGTTTTATTTGTATTTGAAATTTGCATATTATTATGTTTAAGAGTTATCTAAATTAGTGTTGGCTTTTAATGTCGGCATAATTATTTTTAAAAATTGTTATTTTCACAAAGTTGGTATTTTCTAAATTTTTATTTTTATTTGAAACTTGAATATATTTTATAAAGGTTGAATTTCTTTGGAAAAAAAAAAAAAAAAAAAAAAAAAATAGAATTTTCTAAATTTGAAGTTAAAAAATAGAAGTTAAGATGGCCAAGGACCCACCCGAAGATCCAGTGGTCCCTGAGAATACAGGTGGAGATAATTTAGGTGCCATTTCAGAGACGGAGCAGGGTAATTTAAGTGAATTAAATAACTCTTCCTCTTCTACAAACACACCGGTAAAAGAGGAAAATGTGCTTATTGAATTTTGCCCTGAAAATGGAATGTTATGGACGGCGTGGTTGCCTTATTTTGACGCGTGGTGTCAGGAGAATGGAAAAGACGCGATTTGGAAAGTTAGGAACATACAAAGGTTTTTAAAGGGGAGAGCCCTAACAGTTTATGTTAATAATAGCTTAAATATGATGCACTGGGAAGAAGTAGTAGAAATTTTTAATGAGCAATTTACTACACCTGGAGAGACCTCTTTAAATGATTTTTCAAGTATTGTATTCAAACAGGGTGACAATGTTATAGATTACTATCATAAAAAACTTCAAGTGGGACGAGCTTTAGGTCTAGAACCTAAATTCTTGTTGGACGGGTTAACAGACGGATTGCCTTTAACGTTAAAACAACTTGTGGTGGTTAATTCCCCGAAAAGCCTAAATGAATGGAGGGATTTGGTTCATCGCCTAGATAAACTGCAACTATCAGAAAAATCAGCTGACCCCCTCCCATCTAAGTCGCCAGATCATTATCCAAAATATAACTACTCACAAGTATTCAATAGGGCCCCTGTGCAATACAATCCCCGTCCACAACCTTGGAGTTATCGATTTCCTAATGTAAATAGACCCCAGATGGGATACTCTAATCAAAATCAACCCACTAGGACTCATGATAATCGACCCAGTTTACGAGGGCCTAGACCCCAGCAGTCAAACACAAATGCACGCCTACATTTTCAAGGAACTTTACCTCCTTTGCCATGTAAACATTGTACTAAAATTAACATCCCTAACGCGTTTCATTGGCATAGAGAATGCCCGTTCAAGCAGGAACAACCGACTCATACCACAGAAGAGTCCACAGTAGGAAACAGTACGACAGAAGGTGTAAATAACACATATTGACAATTTGCCGCGACCGGTCGCGTAATTCAAAAGAAGGGTACCCAAAGAAAGAATCAGCAAACAAGTCAAAGTGTTAAAAAACCAAGCTCGTACTTTAATCCTATTCCCTTAATTTTCGATACAGGCAGTAGTTTAAGTATTCTTCCTCAGCATTTTGTTCAGAAATATCGACTTCCCACAAAAAATATCTCGCCAATAAATGTTGTACAAACACAAGGGATGTTGAAGATTACTAAAAAATGTTCCCTGTTATTACAAATAGGTAATATTACAAAAAATATTGATATGTTTATTTTGAATAATAGCTTACCGTATGCTCTCCTTAGCTTAGATCATTGTGGACTATTTGAATTAACTTTTGATTGTGCTAAAAAATGTGTAACACAAAATAACAATATTCTACCATTGTTAAAAAATATACCAAGTTGCTCTCAAACCTTACATTTAATTCCTGAAAGTGAAAATACAATTAGAAATGAAAATGTTAATGTTCAATCAAATAATAGGGTAGAGAAGATAGAGTACACTCCTGCCACTGAGGAAAACCACGTAACTCCTCAGTCTGCTAGAGAAGGAAAACTTCCTACTTTATTATCCAAATATGTCAAAATTTTTGCTAAATCGAAATATGACGTTGGAAGAATTCGTATGGAACCCCAGAGAATTTATTTAACTTCTGATTTACCTATTTCACTCAGAGCATATAGAACTTCCCCTAAGGAAGAAGAAGAAATTAAAACCCAAATTCAAAATTTATTACAGGCAGGTATAATAAAAGAAAGTTGTTCCCCTTATTCGGCACCTGTAACCCTGGTGTATAAGAAGGAAGAAGGAAAAAAGAGTCGTTTATGTGTTGACTTCCGTAAACTTAATTCGATAACAAAAACCGATGCTGAACCACTTCCCCGAATAGATACTTTATTAGATAAATTAGCTAAAGCAAAATTCTTTTCCACCCTCGACTTGGCAAGTGGATATTGGCACATTCCTATCCACCCAAGAGATACTGAAAAATTGGCCTTTGCTACAACTTTTGGATTATATGAATGGAAATACCTGCCCTTTGGCCTCAAGAATGCCCCCGCTATCTTCAATCGAACAATTAGAAGAATCTTAAATAAATACAAAATAGATTTTGCATGTAATTATTTTGATGATATTATTGTATTTTCACAGTCAGAAGAAGAACATTTCAAGCACTTAGAGCAACTTTTTGAAATCTGTATTAAAGAAAACTTAAAATTAAAATTATCAAAATGTAATTTTGTCAAAACAAAAATTAATTTTCTAGGATATGAAATTACTAATGGACTTATTACGCCTGATAATCCCAATATTGAGGTCATAAAAAATTTGAAACCGCCAAAAAATGTCAAGGAATTACAGAGAGTTTTGGGATCCGTAAATGTTTATGCTAGATTTATTCCACAATATGCAAAAACTAGAGCTCCATTAAATAATTTGCTAAAGAAAAATGTCCCCTATGTTTGGGACCAAAAATGCGAAAATTCCTTCCAAAAATTAAAAAATGCTCTAATAAGTAAACCCATTTTAAGACTCTATGATCCCAAAAGTCCCTGTCATTTATTTGTTGATGCCTCGAGTCATGGTGTGGGATGTGTTGTTAAGCAGGCAGATGAGAATGGCAATTTACATCCAGTAGCATATCATTCTAGAAACTTACGTAATTATGAAAAAAATTATGCCATTACTGAATTAGAATGTTTAGCAATCATTGATGCTTTAGATAAATTTTATCATTATTTGCACGGTCAAAAATTTGTCATACATACAGATCATGCGGCTCTCACTTGGCTAAAAAATGTTAAAAATTTAAGAGGAAGATTATTCCGCTGGTCCCTTAAACTTAGTATGTTTGACTATCAAATTCAATATCAAAAAGGTTCAACTAATATTGAAGCTGATATGTTATCCCGATTGCCTGTTGTAGAAAATGTGTCACACCATGTACACCTCCTTGACTTAAATGAAATTAAAGACAATCAGAAAAAAGAAAATATAATTATTAATGGTAAGAAAATTATTGAAATTGATGATGTAAATGTAATTAAAAAGAAAGGTTTGTATAAGATAATAGTCCCTATGTCATTAAGATTATCCCTACTAGAGAAAACCCACACTCAATTTGGACATCCTGGAATTTATAAAATGGTAAATTTAATTACACCCCAGTATTATTGGCCTAATATTAATAAAGACATTGAAAGTTTTGTGAAACATTGTCATATTTGTCAATTAAACAAAAAATGTAAACAAAAAAGATTTGGCTCGTTACAAGAAGTACCACCAACAGATAAACCTTTTGAATGTTTGTCTTTGGACACTGTTGGTGGACTTAATTATTATAATTCTACAAAAAAGTATTTGCATTTGGTAGTGGACCATGCAACCCGTTATGTGTGGGGATTTCCATCAAAAAGCGTTACCACTGAAACTTATACAAACTTTTTAAAACAATTATTTCAAATTCAAGTGCCTAAAAAATTGTTAACGGACAGAAATGCAGCATTCACTTCATCCCGTTTTAAAAAATTTCTTCGAAATTATTATGTTAAACACCTATTAACAAGTAGCCATCATCCCGAGTGCAACGGGAAAGTCGAGCGGCTCAATCAGACTATTGTTACGCGTTTAAAGTGTAAAGTTAATTCTTCTTCAAACAAAATTCCCTGGACTAAATTACTTGAAGAAGTTTTAAATCAATATAACTCAACACCTCATTCAGTAACTCAGTTTCCACCTAAATATTTATTATTAGGAGAATTACCATATGACCCCTTATTGGCAAATAATAATTACTACCCTTCAGTTGATGAAGCTAGAAAAATAGCAAAAGAAAAAACAATACAATATCATAATAAAAACAAAGTCAGATACGATGCTCGATTTCTCCCTGTGGAATTTAAAGTTGGAGATGAAGTGATTTATGAGGAATTTCAATACCCAAACACTCGTAAGTTGAGTTCACCTTATTCAGGCCCATATAAAATCTTAAGACAATTATCTAACGTTAATTTTGAAATAGACAAACCCAGTCCTCATTTTAAGAGAAATTCAGAAATTGTCCATTCATCTAAGTTAAGATACTATAATAATCCTAAAAATTTCAAATTAAGTCATGAATAAATTAATTAGGTATCAGCTTCTAGTCCCATGTTTTTTTTTTTATTTTTGCTTTCCTATTTCCCCATACAAGTTGGATGAGGATCCTAGCTGAGTTAAAGAAATCGGAGGGATGTCGGGAGACATATCTTCCTTTCTTTGACTCAGTGGCACTAGCGTGCCCTTAACTTTTCTTTTTACAAATATACCTTTTCGGTTTATTTAAAATTTTTTTTTTCTTAAATATCATGTAGATGGTTTTGTGAAATGAGGATCCTCCGCTCCTAAGCCCCTTTTCTATAAGCAGTCTGTTTTCTCATGGTCTCCTGATCTTCACCATTGTGATGTGTTCGGAGAACACGGGAAAACTGATTTGTTTTCCCTCTCTGTAGAAGCTAGCCAGTTTCCACCTTTATCCCAAATTACTTTTGGAAGGCTTGACATTCTCAGAGTTTCAAGGGTTAATGTACCCACCATATAATTTTTTTAGATTGCCAAACTTGAAGTTTATAGCAGTCTGTAATACTTTGAACACAAATAATTCCTCAGTCAGAGTATTAACTTGGTTTTATATGTAAATAATTTGTAAAAATTTTTGCTATTATTAATGTTATTATTGTTGGTATCTTTAGTAAGTATTTTTATCTGATTGTTTGAAAATATGTTTTACATTAAACAAGAAAAAGTGTCAATGATCTGAAATGTTAGAAAAGTATGTATAGTGTCATTTTTTTCAGATATGTGGACATTGGAAAAAACTGCAAGTGCCGTATATATATTTTTTAATAGATTCCTTGCAAATGTGTAAGATCATATTCAACTTCGTTATATTTTTATGTAATTTTTGGACTTTGCGCAAAACCCAATGGACTTTGTTGCCAAAACATAAACTATTTTTCTTACTGAGCAATTGAAAAACATATTTACAGGACCTTGTTATAATGGTTCATTCTATATGAACACAAAACTATTATAAGATTATCAGCGTTACCAACTAGTTGGAAACAAGAACTTTCTGCTTTAATATTTTCTGCTTTATATAATATTGTATACGAGTGCTACATTATGTTTTATTTTATATTTTTATATTACTTCTATGAAACTATTGTATGTATAGGGTTGAGCACATGGAACGTGCAGGACTACCGAGAAAAAAAAAAAAAACATTTTTTCAATAAAGGGACTAAAGTAGTATTTAAAGAGACATTATACGCACTTCTCCTTCTACACAATAATACAGACCATCTTTTCCTGGATTATCTACCGCCTCTGAACGAGTTCCCATGGACTTGCAGGCAAGCCCAGGGGAACGTTGTCTTGGAGGGGGGGGATATGAAAGGATAAAGAGAGGTAAGTTTTTAAATTATTATTTTATTGTTTTAAATTAATAGTGAGCAATAATTTAAAGAAAATCCCATTAGAAAGTCTTAACTTAAAATTAATTCTAAAGTTTCCCCTGTAAAGTAAGTTTTAGTACAATGCGTGAGCATAACGCAAAAGTCATAAAAGAGAACCAACTTTAAGACAAGAAAGTGATGAATAAGTGCAATCTGCAGCTTTTTGTGGTTTGGAGCTGCATAGTAATTAATCCCAGTTATCTGGACCTCAGCTAATCTGTCAATCATTAAGTTAATATCCAATAAGCATAGGAAGGAGTGGTGTGATTTCCCGCCTAAAATGCCAGTATTTAAGTGAAAACACGGGCAGAGGAGTGCTTCTCTTCTGGTGTGCTCTTGCTTAGTAAACTTACGTCAAATAACTGCCCGAGAGGGGTCACGTGATCACATTCAGCTGCACTGCACTGCATCCATTTGCTCAACTCACAATCATGGACTGTACCTTATATGTTCCAGATGGATAAATAAAAACATGTGCTGCAAATTTGGAGTTATTACTGAGTGCCAGCCTCTTTCCTTCATAGCTATTATGTGACTCAAGTACGGGAATTCGTCACATATATATATAATGCATTCAGGTTACAGGAAAAAATATTAAGATATAAAATGAATAATCTTACTCTATTATTGATTAAGCTCTTCAAAAATCTGTATAATTTGCAACTGTAAGAAAATATACAAAAACTGTTCTTTACATTAAAATTCTTTACTAAATAATTATGCTTTTAATATATAAACTTTTTTCAGAATTGTATTTATAACATGTTATATGTTTCATACACATTTGCTACACAAATGAGGCTCTAAGATGTAAATGAAAGAAATTATCCTAAAATCTGCAAAACCTTCATTCTAAGCTGTGAGGATTTTTGAAGACTGTACATTCTTTCTCCCTTAATAAAATAACAGCAGAATTAAAACCAAATTTGTTTTGGTTACTAAATTTATAAGCATATCTTTACTTTTTGTCTTATTTCAGTTTGGCTGAGCAAATGAGGTCTCTAAATTTTCAGCGATGGATAGAGTTACTTCAATTAATCATGAAAAATTTGCATTTTCTGTTAGAAAGAATTCAGGTTAGTAAATATACAATAACTTATCATACTATTATTTATAAATAAATTCAATTTCAATATTTATCTTTTAAATTTTCTTAAAATTAAAGGATTTTGTGTGATACCAAAAAAGAGAAATTATTATTTGCTATATTATTTCAGGGGATTTTAAAAAGAATATCTTTAGTGATAAGAATTCTTAGTAAATTATCATAAATTTTCTTGTCGTTTTATGTATTATAGGAAACAAATAAATAAATATTTTTAAAAATGAAAATGTTATTAAACTCAAAAAAGTATGCTATTTTATTGAAAAGATTTATTATTCAAGTTAAATCTTATATATAGATTTTTATTTTATTTTATTTTATATTTTTATTATCATGTATGTTCTGTGCGTAACAAATAAATAAATATTTCTAAAAATAAAAATGTTATTAAAATGAAAATAAGTATGATATTTTATTGAAAAGATTTATTATTCAAGTTAAATTTTATGTATAGATATTATCATTTATGTCCATGTTTATATGTTTGTCTTATATATATATATATTTTATGAAAGTTCGTTTCTATATGTTTTTTAATCCAAATTTTTAATTCATCATATATTAGATTTTATCCTCCATATTATAAATTTGATTGTCTGATATTAAATACTTTTTTAAAATGTTTAAAAAACATACTAGATTATTTTGGAGAGGGAGTTCCAATATTACATACCTCAATGTAATATTAATCTTAAATCAAACAGGGTAGCCATTAGTCAGGGAATTTAAAAAGAGTCTGGAAAAGTCGTGGAATAGTCAGGGAATTTCATCAAAATCCAGGAATTTTGACAAATTTTGTGGAAATAAGCCATATTTGAAAGCTTGTGCGTGGTCTTGTGTTGTCATGATGGAACACAACACATTTTCTATTGATCAATTCTGACCATCTTTTCCGAAATGCTAGCTGAAATCTGGTTAGTTGTTGACATTAGATATCAGAATCAAACATTTGACCAGCTGGTAGCAGCTCATAATGAATAACTTCTTTCCAATCCCACCAAATGAGCAGAACTTTCCTTGGTGTCAAATTCAACTTTGCAACAGTCTGCATTGTTCATCTCACTTTCACCATGATCTTTTTCTCACATTATTGTCATATTGTCATTTTTTGTCTCCTGTAATTATTCACTTCAAAAATGGATAGATTTCATTGCATTTCAGTAGGAATTTGTATAGATAGAAACTCAGTCAATCAAATTTTTTTATATTTCATGCAATACCCAAACATTGAGATTCTTTTTGTATCTAGCTGTACTCAAATGCTTTAAATTTGTTTTATGTTTTGTTCCTCAGAAATGTCATGGCTGTTTATATGCCGACCTTGCTCAGTTTTTTGTATGATTTCATCGGCACTTTCAATCATGGGCCGGCAGAATAAGGTACATCTTTAATATCAAAATTTCCAGAATGAAAGCAACTGAACCATTGACAAGCTGTTCTTTTTTGATGCAGCAGCATCACCATAAACTGAATCCTTTTTTTTTTATTGGCTGCTTACATTGCATTCTTCTCTTTTTGGGTGTTCTTTGTGAATGTGAGGCATATTCTGCTTATAGATTTGAATACCTGGGTCGGCATTTAATTGAATCCTAGGAGTCTCATAATATTCCTATTAGGTGTCTGCTTGCTGAACTTTGCTTCTGCAACAGGTCTTTTTTAGAGACTTTTGGGGATTGTACAGTAGACCTCTGATCGTAGTGCTTGGTTCTTTGGTACCACCCATCTTTAAGTCCCATTTTGGAAATAAGAATTTCAAAATGTATCATTTTTTCTTCCTTATTTACACTGATATTTTAAGCGATATAAGTTTTGATGACCCACGGACGAATTGAGATATTTTCTTCACAAAAGTGTAGTTTGAATTGTCACCTTTCACATACACATAAGTATGGCCAATCAGATTAGTTTTATAAAGCATTAATAACAGTATAGTTTACTAAATTCACTAATACTCACTAATAGTTCACACTAAGCATTAATAACATTAATAATTGTATAACAGATTAGTTTTGTCTTAATATATGCCGCCTAACACCATCTAGTGCAGAAAATCAGCAAGAACTTTTCCCCCAATCCTCTATACAAGGTTGCACAAAGTTAATTAATTCTGTTACACTGAATTTTATTGTATTTTTGAATATATATGTAATAACAGCAATTAGATTTTTTTTTTCTTATTGTTAATCCTTTTCTTTTATTTATTTTAAATTCTAGGCTTTATATCAAGTAATGGATGATACATTAGAGATAGCTGCTGGACACATCTCTAATATCACTACAGATGAAAATGCTCATCGGTGTCACCCTTTACATTTATTGTAAGTTTATGTTTTTTAGACTTATTTGACTAAAAGTTGCATCTTAATAAAATTTAAAATCTTGATTTTTTTTTACTCCCTCAAATTTCAGAGAAAATGAAATAATGGTGTTTGAAGAAGATTATTTAAAGGTCAAGCCAAATTTAAAAGAGGTTTTATGCTCTGTATGTGATCATGCTCATGACTGTTGTGCAAAAATTGTAACTGCTAAAGCTAAGGTAAATTAGAATTATACTACTAATTTATAGAATTAAATAGGCATATTATTCTAACTTGTATATCATGTAATATTTGTAACCTTTTGTATTTAAAGCAAAATTGTGATTTTTAACCTAAAATGTTATTTAAATATTTATCTAAATAATTCTAAAATAGTAAAGTTATATCATAAATTTTTTAATGAATATTTTTTTTAATTCCATAGTATTCTTCTAACATTCTATAATCTGTTTTGTATTATTTTTACTCATTAAAAAAAAAAAAAAAAAAAAATCTATATAAATAAAGAGAGCTAGCTGCCTGTATGCACTCTGGAGCTGAGACCACTGATCGTTGTGTGACAAAACTTAGCGGAAGGATAGCTTGAACCATACAGAGATGCACTTCATCACAATTTTCAAATTTGAACTTTTTTTTAAATAATTTTATTCAATTTTTTTTCTGTTAATTTTTCAGGTTAAATTTCGTTGGTTTTTCAATTTGAGGTATTTTATTATACAAATGTAGAATTTTTTTTTTTTTTTTTTTCCTTTGCGTTTTTGATACTGTTACATCAAAACAGCTTGATATTGGATTTAGAATCCTGTTGGACACTATGTATCATGCACTTAATTTATTAGACTTATAAAAAAGAATTATTCAAACTTGAAAACTGTTTTGGTGCTATTATCTTTTCATTAATAAATATATATAACGTAAAAGAGGATAAGTCATCATTTTTAAAAATGAAGTTGTATTCCTTTCTTAGCATTGGCTATTTCATTGATTTAATTTTCAATTTTTTTGCATTAAGAATTCGTTCAGTTAGACTTTTAGTTAGAAGTTATGACATCATTTATTTTATTATTATTATTGAAGTTATTACTCATTCTTTGAAAATGTAATATTGTATGATTTTATTTTAGACATAGAGTATTTGACTGGTTCAATATTTTATCAGGAATTCCATGAAAATATATTATGCAATTAATTTATGAAACTGAAATGTTTGTATAATTTAAAAATAAGAGTAATAAAGTTTTATGATATATATATGACGTAAAGAAGTTTGATATTTTAATCCTAAATTTTCCTATTTTACAATTTTTCTTTATAATAGGATGGTTCCTTAGATAAACTAAATATGTCAGAGTTCCTTATTTTGGCTAACAGCATAGAAAACTTTCAGAAGCAAAGTGAAGCAATATCAGGGAAACAAAGTACAGCCTTAAGACTTGCTCTACAGAATCAGGTACAGGAAAACTTTATTGCCAAATATTTATCATGTATGCTTACAATCAAGTGTTGTTATTTTAGATTAGAAAGATATTAAAACTTCTTCACACACCATAAATTTTAAGACATCTTGCTTTTGCCTCCAAGGCAGTAGCACATGTTTGCACCTGATGAAAAAAGGTTACGTCCTTTCGAAACCGGTTGTGCTGATTTAAAATTTATGGTGTGTGAAGAAGTTTTAATATCTTTCTATTGATTGTACGCCAGTTTTTTTTAATTTAGTTTTGACATTTTAGGTTAATTTCTTTAGAAATCAACCTATTACAATCACTTAGTTTATATTTATCTATGAAGGAAAATTAGTCATCGCAATCAATTAAAAAATACTGAATCATTTCGAACCAAAATTGGACAGTAGCTTATCTTAGAAGTGTCTTAGATAAGTTGGTTTGTTAGCCAATTTGATTTGTCATCTTGTTTCAAAATAAGCGGCCATTTGAAAATTTCGAACTTGTATAAATAATGTATTTATGGATTGATTTGCTTAAAACTAACTATATATATATAGCCCATATCAAAATCTTAACAAAATTCATTAATCAGCCCAGTCCTCTATTGTTTCAGAACTATAGCCATTCGAAAATTTTATACTCCTATAAAAAATAAATATATTTATGAACCAATTTGCACAAAACTTGGTACTACATAGTCCATATCAAGGTCTCAACCCAGTATATTAATCAATTAATCCACCATCTTGTTTCAAAATGGTGAAAAGAAGAAGAAAATCAATTTATTTTTCTGGCTGAGACCAAAGGACTTGTTTGCTTTACTTTCACATTTTAATGTTTATTTGTTTAATGTTAATTAACATTATTATTATATATGTGTGTATATTCTGTTATATGTTGTTGATTAAAACTTTTAAATTTTTTCTTTAGGCAAGTCGTTTTGTTATAAGGTTTCATGAGGAACGAAAAACCAAGCTTGCGTAAGTATTCAGTTCTTTATTATATTGTAATTTTGGCTAATTCTATTATTACTACTTATGAATAATGCATGTACAATAGAAAACAATATATATAAAGCTGACGGAGGAAAAATATTCATTACATATGTACTGTCTTTATAACGTTAATAATCTACTTTTAGAATTTTTATTTATTTTTTTATTTTTATTTTTTAAATAAATAATAGCAATTCATATAGTGTTTGGATATTCTATAATCACAAAAACAATTATCTGAAATTCATGTTTCCTGAAGTTAAAATAATTTGATTGGATATACAAGGTGATTTTGGACTACAATAGCAAACTTCAAGAAGATAATAAATCACAAGGAGGAAAAAAAAAAAAAAAAAAACTTTTCACAAAAGAATTTGTATGCAGAAGTTGACTGTCAGAAATCATTTTAGATTTCAGCATATATGCATGATTTAATGCAGAGGTCGCCAGGTAGTGGTTAGCAACAAAACTTTAGTGGTTTGCAGAAAAGTCTGAACATTAATTGCATTATTATTTTGTTTATTTATTTATTATTATTATTATTATTCTGATGTTAATTTTAACTTCAGGATTTTTCTAAATCAATTTTACTGGAAACATTACACTTCAGAATTTTCTAGATGAGAGAAGAGAGAAAAAATGGAATAATATTTTATCACAAAAATTTGAATTATAGGCATCGAGCATAGTTATAGCTTAGAATTTTTTATCTGCATTTGGTACTTAGTTAGAATTATTCTAAATGTATCAGATTATTTATATTTTTCAAAGGTTTTTCAAATTCATGTAAAAAATATAATTTCCCATCTGATTTTAATAACCTAACAATGCATTTTCATATATGGAAATAATAATTTATCAGTGTTAAATCTTTCGTCTGAGTTTCTCATAATATGAAAGCGATAAAAAGGTATTCAAGTTCTTCACTTATAATTGTTTTTTTTTAGTCAAACAATTTTTAATCATTATTATGATTAAATAAGTATTTACATTTTTCTTTTAATAAAATAAGGGATTGTAATGTTTTATAAAAAACAGATGTATTGTATTCATATTTATAAAATGAGCATTCTATATGAACATGAAAGCAAATTACTTATTAAATAACACAATTAAATAATATATATATTTTTTACTTTCTTCTATATGTAATATAGAGAAAGTATTGGATTCGTGAAAATTTTCGACCTCCGTTTTTTGATGGATTTGCATGTTTTGGGATGTCCTGAATACAAATTGATAGTTTTTAGAAAATGTCTGTCTGTGTGTGTGTATCATGATTTTTGTGGACGCTGTATCTGACGAACCAATGAATGAAATTTTACCAAACTTGGTATTTAGTTGCAGCCTGACATAAACTGGTGCTGATTAGATTTGGGGATCAATCACTCAACAAGTGACGCTGTGATTGCATTTTTTGTAAACTTTTAACATGGCAGTATTGGACAAAATTTTGTATAAATGTGCATAATGAGAGTTATTTTGAAACTTGTGATTGTAAAATTAATATGAATTATTGATAATAGTAGTAGTTAACTAGGAAAAAAATTTTGTGCATGTGGGGGGGGGGGGGTAAATTTTCAAGATGGGTATCTTTTGAAAGGTCTCATCAATACCTTTAAAACGAATGGTTGAACTATAAATCTGTGGTAATTTAAAACAAAGTTATCGATTTTTTTTTTTTTTTACTTAAAAAAAAAAAAAAAAAAATTAAAAATTAAATATTGTTATTGAGTGAATTTGTATAGGAAAATATAGAAGAAAGTCTTGTGGTGGCCACAACATACTAGTTTCTTTTTTTTTTTTTTTTTTTTTTTTTTTTCCCTAAAAATTTGAAATGAAAATAATTATTAGAACAATAAAATTTCACTTTTGATAAATTTTTACAAGTTAAATTAATTTGCAGACGATAAAAGTGAAATAAAAATTTAGTTACACAAGTCATTAGTTTCTAGATAATGGAGATAAAGCAAAAGTATATTAAATTAATACAAAAACTTATTTAAAAATATCTTCAATTCTATTAATATGACTCTACTAAACAAAAGTCTTCAGTTTTCTCAATTGGAAACTAAACTATAGTTAATTTAAAAAAAAAAAAAAAGAAAAAACATATTATGAAACTAAAATTATGTTAAAAATTACATGCAGAAAACAATCCTGTGAATTTCAAACAAAGTGCAGAAATGCTGATAATGGAAAAAATTTCAGTATGCTACGAAAGAAATTTAATTACTACAAGAAAAATATCAAAATTCTTATAGAATTATGAACTCCATTAATATATAAAGTAGGAAAAGCTTTTCTTATTTCAAATGGTATTTGCTTAACACTTCAATGCATGATATTTTTTATATTTTTACGAAACAATTTTTTTCTTTATGGTCCTGGCTTAAATAAGTATTTAAAAAAATATTTAACATTTTTTATTGATTTTTTTTTTTTTTTTTTTTAAGTTTTAGGCACAATGAATATATGCATCAAATCTAATAAAAAATAAAATAAAATAAAATAAAAAAATAAATCAAAGATTCTGTGGTTAAATCTCAACACAGGAATGAAAAACACATACCTTCATTTATATAGAGTAAAATTTTTAAGTCTTTAATACTCAATTTATGAATTACACAAAGCTAGCTTGATCACTGAAAAAAAAAAAAAAAAAAGTAGAAATGAATTCTGAGTTCTTGGCTGTTTGATGCTGCCATGTACTGGGGAAAAGAACATTCAAACATTTATATGGATATATTAAAATAAAAATCAGCATAGTAAACCATCTGTTTTGTAATATCTTTAATGCTAAATTCAGTAAAAATTGGTATGATTCATATGTGCATCACCATGCATTGAAGGGTTAATACTGTGTAACAGAAACAATATGTTTAGCTTAGATTTCATCTTATTTTATCTTTTATTAATTTCTGACATTGATGTCATTTTTTCTGTTAAATTACTTTCTTTATTATTATTATTATTATTATTATATAATTATTAAAAATTGAGCTTTTAAGTGCAGTAAATTGGGTGCAGTTTTTTACCCTCGTGCCAAATTTCATACTCTATGTGCCATAGTTTATGTACAAAGTGACATACACAGGCATCTTTTTTTTTTTTTTTTTTTTTTTTTTTTTTTATTGTATGTAGAGATATTTAAAAATACTGAGGAAAGTTAGATTGGTCTATTGAATTGGTATTTTTTAAAGTTTAATTTACTTAAAATAATAATAATGATAAAATTTGGAAATATGTTTAATTAAATAAAATGTAAAAAAATATTTTCAATTTAACATTTTTGGAAAATAAGAGGGGGGGGGGACTGAAATTAATAGAAATATTGTTAAAAACCATAAATAATATCAAATATTATGATATAAATACCTGCTCTCTCTCTCTCTTATAATTTTATCAGTATTACTTTTTATGTCACATTTTAAGATTTTTTTGGAAAGGTGCAGAAACTGGCAAAATAAAAGCAATGTAACAAATATGCTGTAGCATATTTGTAAAGCAATACATGCAATGCATTCTTATTTTAGCGTTTTCATTTAGTTTGAATTTAAAAAAAAAAAAAAAAAAAAAAAAAAAAAAAAAAAAAAAAAACACTCAGATTATATGTAGTAGAATTCTAATGAAGTTTATTTTTAAATTTTCAGATTGTTGTGTTCTTAATCCTTTAATCACATGATAATTTTATTTTAGCTTAATTCTTGAAAATGAACAATGGAAACAAGCTGATGTCCCAATGGAATTTCAAGAACTCGTTAATAATATTATATCTACAGGTTAACTATATCTCTTTCTTGTATTGATTTTATAGTTTAAAAATATTAACAAAATCAATTGATTTATTATGAACTCTTATTTACAGGTTGTATTACATTTATAAAAAACACTGTTGAAAAACCTCGTAAAGATCCACAACCATATTTAATTGTAAATGGTGAAAACTTTGCTGTTTGTGGGTAAGTAAGATTATGTATGTTGTATATTATATGACTGTTTCACACTTCCCACTCCCCACACAATATGCTAATTAAAAGATCTGTGTTATATTAAAAAGCAGTTTACCTTATGTGATTGCAATGAAGAAAAGAAGTGTTTTGTTTGTATATATAAATGTTATAACATAGATTTTTTTTTTTTTTTTTTTTAGATATATGATTGAGATATTTTTAGAATTGAATATAAAGATATCTGAAACCTTATTAAAATTCTTGAAAAATAATGCATGAAGGAAAAAAAAATATATTTTTTTCTTTAGTCATATTTTATTGAATCACTGCTTATTATAACAATATATTTTTGTTTTAATTATGTTATTGTTAACAATATAATATCTGTATTTTGTTAAGGGGACTGAGACGTCTGCGACAACCGTGAAAGGGGAAATTTAGGTTGTTACTTTTAATAGCCATATATTCTTTAATTATGCATGTATCAATATGTTTTTTTTTTTTTTTTTTTTTTGGGGGGGGGGGGAGGGACATATTAACAAGAAGTTCAAGAAATATTTGATGCAAATTATTTACTCTTACGTGTTACAGTTTTTTTTTTTTAATAATAGCACTGTAAACATATGTATTTTACTCTTAAGGATTTTTTCACTTTGGTACACTTTTCTAAAAAAAATAATGAAAATCGTACCTTCAAATCATGCATGATTATAGAAAATACTTTTATTTATGTACTGAACCTATTTTATGTTTTGTTGTTCTATTTTTAAAATTATAAAAAAAAATGGCAATTTTTACTTATTAGAAATATGCATTTTTGAACACATATTTTCGCTCTTTAAAAAAAATATCACAAGGTATAAGCATAAAAAAAAAATAGGTTCACTGTATGCAGAGACACTTATTTTATTTCCCTCTAAAATTTCAAGGAACTACTTTCAACAGATTTTTCACAAAGTGTACCAAAGTGAAAAAATCCTTATGTATGTTTACAGTGCTATTATAAAAAAACTGTAACACATAAGAGTAAATAATTTGCATCAAATATTTCTTGAACTTCTTGTTAATATCTCAAAAAAAAAAAAAAAAAAAAAAAAAAATTATATTGATACATGCATAATTGAAGAATATAGGACTATTAAAAGCAACAACCTAAATTTCCCACTTCACGGTTGTCGCAGACGTCTCAGTCCCCTTAACAATCATGCCATTGTTTTAAAGGAAATATGAGGCGTTGCGGATACGAATGGCGAACTCAACAAAAGAAGGTTGTGAGAAAAATGCATTTCAAAATAATTTTGTCTTTGCCGTTGCAAAGGGCGAACTCAACAAAAAAGGTTAAACTTATTTTCATTGAATGATGCCTAATTTTTCGTTTATTAGTGGTAAATCTATGAATGGATGGTGGAAAAAAAAATTGACCTGATGTCGAGTTCGCCCTTCGTATCCTCAACGCCTCATATATTCTATATAAATTTTCAAAGTCTTCTGAGGGATGAGTGTGCTTTTTCTCTTTGAAGGGCTATAATCTATATAAATAAAGCAAAGCGTTTGTCGAGAACACATCTGGGTGGACCACTCCTATTTTTGATTGGTCTAGATGTAACTACTTTGGTGATGAAAGTTGGCCATTTTTTTTTTTTTTTTTAGTAAAAACTGATGAATTTTTAAAAAAGATACTGTATAGATGTTATACTTTTTAAAAGAGCTCTAAAAATTGTTCTTTTTTGTGTGGACACTATATATATCAAGTTATTAAAGATATTATGTTGCAAAGTTTTCTTTTAATTAATTAAAATCTGAAAATAAATATTAGTTATAATTTAATAGTTGCAAAAAAATAATAATAATAATAAATAAATAAATAAATACGTGTTTATTTTCTTTTGACGTAAAAATAAATACATTTAATTAAACGTGAACATTAAAAAATTGTAAAAATTGAAATTATGCATCTCACAAAAATTGACGTCATTATCACTTTAAAATTTTCTACATGTTGATGAAGTGCTAATGTAGTTCTATAGCTATAAGATTAAACAGAAAATTTAAGAACGTGGTATATAAAAACTTTTTTTAATCTTATAATTATTTATAATTTTGTTGTCTTTTCGGCGATGAGTTGATATAAGCATCGCAGATGCATAAGTAAACATTTTGGCGAGAAACGTCCGAGCTACTTCAGTGCCAAATTTCAAGTTCCACCAAGAGGTCCAAGCTTTTTCAATGTTTTTGCACAATTTTTCTGTTTTATTTTAAATATTTTTGTAATGCGAGTGGGGAAAAAAAGGAAAAGCATTTTTTAAATTAGTCTAATTATACAAAATATCTCCATGTAAAATATTATGTGTTTTCCGTTCTGTTTATTATCAAAAAGAAAATGACTAAAGCAGTTTTTCCTGTATTATTGACATTTCTGTAAATTAAATTAAATTAAATTATCCAGTACCAAGACGTAGTGGTGAAGAAGTCTCTGCTGAAGTCAGCGAGGGCTCGAAGTGAAGTTTTTAAGCCATTTCAATGTATTTTCTTTTTAGTTTTAATTTGTAGAACGGTATAAAAAATATTAATTCTTTTTTTAATTCATTTAAATATAGTGACCAGCAAAGCAGGCAAAGCCTGCTAGTTTTAAAATAAATCAATGGATCATGACACATCGATTTAATGCAAATATAAATTATTAGAATTAAAAAGTAAAATACCTTAAGAAGGTTTCTCATTTGAAGCATTTTGGCCAGGATCCCAGCAATCTCCAGAAGCGTCTTGATGTTTACTGTCTTTATTATCACTAGATGTATTTTGCAACAGAATGCACCATCTCTGATCTAAACCTCTATTGAGCTCCATATCATTACAGGATCACTCATTGGTTAAAATTTCTATGGTTTCATGGTTGCTCATGTAATCATCATTATTGTTGTCTACTAATTTCCGGATATTTTTAATTTTTATTTCTTGTTCTTTATTTGTTTTCATTAGGTCAGTGGCAGTTCTATTGTGTTTGATGTCCATTTGTGTTCTTTAATTCTTGTATCAATTTTTTGTTTTGTTTTGCCTATGTAATAGCCAGTTTGTTCATCTCTATTTTTATGTGTGATTTCATAGATACCTGCTGTTTCTAATGGTTGGATTTGGTCTTTATCAGTGCAGATTCATTGAAAGATGTTTTTATTTGGTTTGATAGGTATATTTACATTCATTTTTAAAACCTAAGTTTTTATTTTATTAGCGGCACCTTCGTTGTAGGAAATGGCTGTAGTATATTTCTGTTTTGATTTTTGTGCACTTTCGATTTGATTAGCTTTTAAAATTATATTTAGATACAGTCTGTGTACTAAATTTTTATTATAACCAGCTTTTTGTGGTATTTCAGATATTTAATTAATTTTCTAAAAGGGTTTTGACACAGCAAATGGTGATCATTCAAGCATTTAACACTGTTTGCTTTAATTTCTCTTTTTCCTATATCGGGGAAGAGTTCAAGGACCATAACTTCCCATCCCATGAGTGGCTCAGTAAAGTTCAGCAACATTAAAATAATCAGCAACAGAAAAATCAGTATTTATCTTGAAGATGAGGACACAGTAAGATAGGATTAAAATCCCTATGTCCCTTTGGATTAATGAGGACAGTCGGGAGAAGAAACAATACCATATAAAAAGTTTTTAAAAGTGATGACTCTGAAATTTGCAACTACAATTTGTCTTGGAAGTTCCCAAACAATAGGTCTAGACAGGAGATTGCTTTACTCTTGCAGAACAAGTGACTGTTCTATTAGACTGTCTGGAGAATATCTGTCGAATAATACTTTTATGATACTATTGACAGTTTTGTTGGACTGTTTCGTAAATATACATTGAATAAAGTGCATTCATTGACTACAACCTGTCTGTTTCTTTACAAATATTTTCTTTACATACAAAGGTCGACATTTTCATAACATTTGGCTACATTTATCCAGGATGGCATGTTCAATATGTACAATACTCATATTTGGTCAGCAGTGAATCCACACGCCATTCCTGTGAGATGTTATTTCAACCATATTACAAAAGTTCTTTTTTATGAAAAACCCCTTATGAACTCATAAATCTAAGTAAATAAAAATATTTTAGAGTTGCGAGCCCATTTTCACAAAAAAGACGGTTTTCAAAGTAGTTGAAATAATTGGATCTCCAAAAGAAATACATGGCATATGAAATGCCGCTTATGAAATTTCAATTCTGGAAAATATCTAAAATCTGGCTTATTCTTTTGAAATAAGTTGCCCAGTATGTCTAGCTTTCAACCTATGTAATGAAAAAATTTCTATCTTTTGTGCATGCACAGTACAAAAATATTTGCTATAAATGCTTATATCTCAGTGAATATTACACGTGTGAATTTTATATTTAAGAATAATACTTCTCTAATGTTTTGTCTAATTTTCTGTAAGTTTTGTAAAGTTTTATGGAAATCTATTCTTATTGTAAGCAAAAAACTTGCTCGCCCCCCCCCCCAAAAAAAAAATAAAATAAATAAATAAATAAATAAATAAAATAATAATAATAATAATAATAATAATTTCTGAAAAAAAATTATATTTGCCTAAATAATTGTGCAATTCCTACAAAAAAAAAAGGAAAAAGAAACAAATATTCAAATATTTACTATAAATGCTCAGTGAATATTGGCTCACCAGTGTCCGAGCGGTTCAGCGCTCAAAACTGATAGACGCGATGTGCTGGGTTCGATCCCAGGTTGGGCTTGTTGGCCTAGTCGTTCAGAGTTTTCCGTGATTTTCTCTGAAACTTGCATAAATCCGGGCTAGAACTCCTTAGAAAGACACTCCCCGGAAGGCACTGTCCCTCAGGCCTAGAATCCAAGAGTAGTCAATTGACCTTATTCCACAACACCAACACCAACCTCAGTGACTATTACATGTGTGAATTTTATGTTTCAGAATAATGTTTTTCTAATGTTTTGTCAAATTTTCTGCTAGTTTTGCAAAGTTTTATGGAAATCCATTCTTGTTATAAGCAAAAAACTTGCCAAAAAGATTTATTTCTGCCTAAATAATTGTGCAGTTCCAAAAAAAAAAAAAAAAAAAAAAAAAAAACATACAAATATTGTTCATAGTATGTGCAATAATGTGTTAAAGTTACAAGTCATTTGAAGCTTTTTATGATACAGGGTGATCCAAAGAATTTTTGCTCTTCTTCAATTTGTGGTTGGTCCCCTAATTGCACTCTGTACTAAATCAATTATGGAAAATGGGAGTTTGAAAAAATTCTTTGCATGTCTGATGTTCAAGGCCATTTCGGCTAGTATTTTTTTTTTTTTTTTTTTAGAAAATCAAATAAATGTAAAAAAAAATTCTAATAATTAGATCACCCGCTGTATATTATAATAATATAGAGAAAAGTTTTTATAGAGCCACTGAATACTAATTGATAGATAAAATACCTATGGATTAGTTATTTATTATTTAAAGTACTTTGTATTTATGTATTATTATAAATTTTAATTCTAAGGCTGTGCTGGAATAACATTTTTTACATTAACTTCTTTGGTTCATTTTAAAGTAGATAATCATGAATAATATCTTTTATTTTGATATTACTCATCAGAATTCCAACTTTGCTTTTTATTTTCTTTAAAGGACTGCTTTGATGCTTTTGAAAATGATTATTGAGTATTGTCAGTGTGCAGAAGAACTGAATATGCTTGCTTTGGAACTTGCTAATCGTCTTGTAGATTTATTAAAGGTACAGTAAATACTTATGGTTAAATTTATAAACTGTGTGAAATTAATATATTTTTGTTTTCTATAAATTCTATGTGCTGATTAATATTTTATAGGCTTTTAACTCTAGGACTTGTCAGTTAGTTCTAGGAGCTGGAGCACTGCAATTGGTTGGACTTAAAACAATTACAACTAAGCACTTAGGTAAATTCTTATTCTGTTTTGTGTATATTAAATCATTATTTAGATTCACAGACATGTGAAAATTATTACATAATTATGATTTTTTTTTTCTTTGTTATTTCTTTTAAATGCATGTAGTAATTCTAAAAAAAAAAAAAAAACTTGATGATGTAATTTATTCTTTATTCTTTAAGAATTGTTTAATATATATATGTATAGGGTGTGTGCATTAATTTTAAAGGATTTATAAAAGATGGCACTACTAGTACTATATGTATCCGACCATATTGTATCTACGTCATCTGGCTTCAGCTTATAGTATATATCTTTGTGCCAAAGTGTAAACAACATAGTGTCTTTGATCTGCGAATATGTCGAAATACGCGCCAATGAAAGAGCATTTGTGGGGAGTTTTACTGTATTTCTTTAATTCGAAGAAAAGTGCTGCTGAAAGTCATCAGTTGCTATTGGAAACTTATGGTGATCATACGCCATCGATTTCAACCTGTGAGTACTGGTTTCGTCACTTTAAAAGTGGTGATTTTGGCATGGAAGACAATGAACGTCAGGGACAGCCAAAGAAGTTTGAAGTAGAAGAATTGGAAGCAATACTCAATGAAGATCCGTGTCAAACACAACAAGAACTTGCAGAATCATTAAGTGTTGACCAAGCAACAGTTTCTAAATGGTTGAATTGATGGCATTGGGAATGATTCAAAAGCAAGGAAATCGGGTCCCATATGAGTTAAAGCCGAGAGAAGTTGAAAGGCGATTTTGCATGTCCTAGATGCTGCTTAATCGCCTTAAAAAAAGTCTGTTTTACATCGCATTATTACTGGCGACGAAAAGTGGATCTATTATAATAATCCTAAGTGCAGAAAATCATATGTCAAACCCAGCCAACCAGCCAAATCGACTGCAATGCCAAATGCCCATTCTGCCAAAGTAATGCTGTGTATTTGGTAGGATCAGAAGGGAGTGGTCTACTATGAGCTGCTGAGAAGTGGTCATACAATCGATGGACCTCTTTACTGAAAACAATTGATGCGTTTGAGCCAAGAAATAAAAAAAAAATGGCCAGAACGGGAGACTAGACACGACAAATTGATTTTCCATCATGACAATGCCCGACCACATGTTGCACAACCTGTTAAAACTTACTTGCAAAATATTGGATTAGAAGTTTTATCCCACCCGTCATATAGTCCAGATCTTCCGCCATCCAATTACCACTTGTTTCGATCCATGCAGAATGCCCTTTCTGGAATGCGCTTCAGTTCAGTCGAAGGTATAAAAAATTGGCTTAATTCGTTCTTGGACTCAAAAAGTAAGGAGTTTTTTTGGGCCAGAATTCATAAATTGCCAGAAAGATGGGAAAATGTCATAGCTAGTGATGGGCAATACTTTGAATGAATTATTTTGTATCATTTTATTGAAATAAAAGCTATTTTTTCCACCAAAAAATTCTTTAAAATTAATATGTACACCCAATATATATATATATATATATATATATATATATATAATAATAATAATTTATTAAGCGTAGTAGATACCAAGCAACAGATACAGGATCACTGAATTCACAAAGACCAATAAAACGAAAAATTTCTTTATGTAGGAGAAGCTCAGAAAGATGAAAAAAATTCATCAGGGGATGAAATACACATATTTAAAGAAACCAAATTTATTAATTAACAGCCTGCATATATATATATATATATGTAATAATAAAAAATAGTCTGGATTACGGATGTGTACAATGATCTTATGAAAGGAAAGCAGGAGTTCATTTAGTTAAACGAAAGATCCTTTATTAAATCCAATGCTATGCAGTTGTGGAGATACAGTCTTAGGCCGAGTAGGGAGACATCCTGAGCAGATCCTTCTGGAAAAACAATGCCGATGGCCGGCGATTATCCCGCCGCGGGACCCCAAAGGGCTGCGAATCTATTTCAACTCTCTTTTCATGATGAAGTATAAATTGAACGTGAGTTTAGTTAACAAATGATTATTGGAAAAAGCCACGATTTCTCGTGTGTTCCAGCTTAAATACCGTCTATTTCAGCAGGAATATTTAGTCCTCCTCTGCTCAGTCATTGGCTATTAACTCAATGATTGACAGTCCAGCTTAGGCCGGGTTCTCCGGGATTAATTAATATTCATTTCTTAACCACAAGAAACTGAAAGTTGCATTTATTCAGCTTTTTTTTATCATAAAATTCGTCCAATTTTTCTGACTTTCACGTTATGAAAGTGCAGTGTAATAAAACTTACTTTACAGGGGAATCTTTAGAATTATTTCTCAAGTTAAGAATTTTAATAGGATTTTCTCCAAGCTATCAGTAAATATTAATTTAAAATAATAATTTAAAATCTTACCTTTTTTATCCTTTCATATTCCCCCCCCCCCCTCCAAGCCGACGCTCCCCCAGATTTGCCTGCAAATTTGTGGGAAGTCCCTCAGAAGTACAAGATACTCCAGGAAAAAGTTTGACTATACTGGAAAATTTGACAATTTATAAAATTTAACTATTTGGAAAATTTATTTAAAAATGGAAAAATTTATTATTTAGAAAATTTTGTCTAAAAAATTTTATTATGTAATCATTGTTACTATTGTTATTATCACGAGTAAACCCCTAAAAATTTTTTTAGCATCTAAAATTGTAAACTTTGCTGGATTAACTTGTTGGTTTTTTAAGTTTATAAAATTGTAAATATTACTGGATTAACTTTTATCTGCTAACCAGCTCATGATGCCTATGTTTTGTACATAAGAAATACAAAATTTTACATAACTTTTCAACAGTACAAAAATAAGTTATATGAGAAAAAAAAAATACTGACTGTAAAACACACATAACTTTAATAATGTAAAATAAACATTTAAAACCATTAGATATAGAATATATGAGTTATACAATATCTTGACTTTTTTTCTTTTTCTTTCTTTTTTTCTTTTTCTATATTGCTAAGTAGAAGAACAACACAGAACTTGTCCTAATATAGTCCTGGCAAAGTTTTACGTTTGTAGCTGTTCCTCACAGGTAAAACTCAATTTGAAGTTTCTATGCAAGGCAAAATAACATAACAACAATATTATATTAAAACTTGAACTTACACAAATCTTCTGGCTAAACTAAAATTATGAACATTAAATAAAAATATTCAATTATAACATATATCAAAGCATATAAAGCAACAATCCTGTAAATATTATATGAGAAGAAAAAGAAAACAAATAACATGTAGAAATTTGATATAAGATTAACACAATATTATGACAAAGTATGGCTATATGACTTAGACGATACTTGAGCCTAGAAGCACACAATAAAAATATATAATATGAAAAGTAATTAAAATGCATAGCCTTATATCAAAATATAAAATGATTATTTTAGAACTATATGAGAAATTTATATAATTACACTAAAAAATATGGGATATTGAAAAAAAAAAAAAAAAAAAAAAAAAATGCTATATGTAAAATTAAAACACAACTTAAACCTGAAAAAATATTATATTAAAAAATATCAACATATAAAATAGGAAAGAAGAAAAAAAAAAAAAAAAAAACAAATAAATTTATATCATAGGTCTGCAGGTGAGTATCCTATTTTAGATAGTGTCTCCAGATTTTTCAAGTTGTGCAGTGGCTTCAACAATTGGATACTACCCGTGACCAGGGTCCTGGTAAGTAATTTAAATAAAAAATGTTATAAAGCAAACTTATTTTTAAGACTACAACTAAGTGGCTTTTAACACTTTTTTTTTCTTTTGAAAATTCTAAGTCCAACGATTAATGTAATGACTGAGCATCGAAAGTCTTGCTCAGTGATTTTTAAAAGTCCTCAACTCAAATTTTGAAAGTTTAGGGTCCCCTATATTTTATCCAAAACAAATAAACGAAACGAAAAACATTAATATTATTAATAATACTTATTTATACAAGTTACTAATATATTGGGGAGGAAAAGAAGATTATTTACATTAATATACAAGATAACGTGTTTGTTTAACTACAGTCATTTTTGTTTAAATGCTAGTGAATCATGCGATTTTTTTTTTCTTTTTTTCCTTCACAGGACGAATTCTAAGTATGTATGAAATGGTGTAAGAAATGCGAGTGTGAACTTGGACATTTTAGGAGAAAGCAAACACTGAGTATTTTTTATAATTGTCGAGGTTTCATGGCTTTTACCCCCATTTTGCCTGAAAAACCCTCAACAATATATAATACAGCATTTGTGTTGCCCTCTCCCAATGTCGAAATACGAGAGATTCAGGGAGATTTATTTTATGAGTATTAGTTTATTTTCCTATTCATGAGGTCTCAAGGTTATAGGATTGTTTATATTCTGATCAAGGTACCCATTTGATCAGAAAAAATGATTCATTTTGTTGCGGCCGGTCGCCCAATACCAAGAATTGCCTCAGAAATACTTAGTACTCATATTTACCCTGCAAGATTGTTGATTGAATGATGAATTTGAGTCGATATAAAAAGAAAGGAACTTTCGCTATATGATATGTAATCTGTATAGTTCCTAACGAGTATTAAATATCCAAGTTGGGCTTGGCCAACGTTTGTTGAGATTTGCTAGTAAGGTTGGAGTGGAACCAACACATTACTTTTCCTGTGAATTTTAGAAATCTACATAATGATGACTGTAGTAACCGTACTAGTTAAAAATGTTTACATTAAAAATTATGACAATATCTAACATGGGCATTTCTGCATGTATATGAAACATGAAAATATATAAAATATGATATCCTATGAATTTTAAAATTATATAAAGTCATTAGATATATCGAATATTCATAATAAAAAGCCTAACACATATAAAAAGCAGAATATAAAATGTACACATTAATATCAAAAATATTTTACAAGAGCAAAAATTTTAATCATGCAAAATTTTAACTGAAAACAAAAACACTTATAGTAAACTTATTATATAATAGTTTATTAAGAAGAAGAAAAAAAAGAAGAAAACTGTTTTTCTTCTTTCACTAAAGAAGAAAAACATTTAAGTTTGTAGTTAATAAGTTAACAGTTCATACTAGAGTCCTGCATCGGGTTGGGTAACCCGATTTTACCCGAACCTGAATGACCCGTGGGTTGGGTTCAAGTCGGTTTGAATGATCTTTTTATCTTGCGGTTCGGGTCGGGTTGACTGAATTTTTTTTCTTGTGGGTCGGGTTTAGCTTTCTATGAGTCAGGTCGACTTGAGAACACCTTTCAAAAAAAATTTTACAATTGAAAGCATAAATTTGTAGACATAATTAACTCTTAACTGATTTTAGACATGTCCCGGAGCTCCGTATTCCTATACACGGTTATCCACCCCCAAAAAAAATCTGTATAAGCATGAGAAAAAAATATCCGTATGTGTTTTCTTTTCATCAACAAATCTAAAACTGATCATATGTAGAAATTGCATGAAAATTTTAAAGTACTGTATAAATTTTTATTGACTATTTTTAATATATATATATATTAGAGGTGAGTTTGGGCTCTATTTTGGCAATCCGAGCCCGCCCGGGCCCGAAACATTTTTGAACTGAGCTCGCCCGAGCCCGAAAAATTTTGTGTGATCAGAGACCGAGCCCGCCCGAGTCCGATATTGAAAGTGGTACGCTATGCAACGCATGCACAATAGTAAAATTAAATACCGTTTTCATTTTCAAATTAATTTTCTTATTACCAATCCTCAATTTAAATAACTATAAATGTTATTATAACAATTTATAATGTCTGTGTCTTTGTATACATGTATATATTTATATAATACATATTTATAGTGCAGTCCATTGTTTATAACGCGCCTGTCGGGGGACAAAAAATTTATCTGAATGAGTGATATAATGAGGCCCAGTATAACGAAGGAGGAAGGATTACTGTATAACACTATGACATAATATGTATCCCGTTGAAAAAAAGTTCTATTTAGAAAAAGGAAAGTCAAAGCTACTAAGGTTTGCAAGATTATTTTGTGATTTATAACCTATCATGACTATTATAACATTACTAAAGGTGATTATAACATTACTAAAATGAATAAAATATCTTTTTTTTTCTAGTTAATGAAGAATAAAATAAACGGAACTTTTAGCTTGAATCCGAGCCCGCCCGGAGCCCGAAGACTTGCGTAAGATTTGAGCCCGACCGGGCTCGGGCTGAGCCCATCTCTAATATATATATATATAAAAGAAATACAACATAACCTCACTTTTACATTTTGGAAATTTAAGTTATTTCTCAATTTACATTTTTTTTTTTTAAGATATCTTTATTTTCAATGAATTTTAATCCTCACTTGTATGTTAACGAAATTTTGAATTTTCTTCCATTTACATTTATATATACAGCAAATATACATGGAATACTTGTCGTAATTTAATTTTAAAAAGTAATGTAAAATAAACATATAAAGGAAACGAATACCATCAAGGCAGATTATATTCTTTATCGTCTTCACTAGAACAAATAAATAATGCACCAAGTAAAACTGAAACGAGAAGAAGCTAAGTTGCTGATTATGCGAATTTATAGTGATCAGTGATCCTTAAAAAGCAGATGTTTAGCTGTGAATCACATACATGCTACACAAATTATTGTAGTAAAGTAAACATCTACATCGGACAAAAGCAATAAAGAATAATACATCTTTATTTTTTTTCCAGACTATAAATATTAAATAATAAATTACGAACATTTAAATTGAAGTGCATTTTTTGCTTTCTTCTATATTCAATAGAAGAAAGCATTGGATTCATAAAAATTTTCGACTTCCAGTTTTCGATGGATTTACATGTTTTGAGAGGTCTAGAACACGATTTTACCATTTATAGAAAATGTCTGTCTGTCTCTGTGTATGTGTGTGACAAAAAGTTTATGGCGACTGTATCTCCGGAACCTACTGTTCAGAATTATATATGAATTTGTATGTAGAGGCACCTTGACCTAAATTAGTGCCTATCAATTTTTGTCAACTGATCAACAGGTGGCGCTGCTATACAGCAATTTCCGAGATTTAAGAGGAGGCTATATCTCAGGTTCTATTGAGTATAATCAAACAAAGCTTCATATGTGAAAAGGCTATTATGAGACATGATGATTCAATTTGAATTCCTATCGGCCAACAGGTGGCGCTGCTGCACAGGGATTTCGGCAGTTTAAGGGAAGGCTATATCTCAGGAACTACTGCATAAAATTGCATATAAATTTATATGTAGATGCACCTTGACCTAAATTAGTGTCTCAACTATTGGTGTCAACTGCTTAACAGGTGGTGCTGCTATACAGTGATATTTGCAATTTAATAGGAGGCTGTATCTCAGGTTCTATTGTGTATAATCGAACAAAACTTGATATGTGAGAAAGCCATAATGAGACATTATGTTGAATCAATCTGGATGCCAATCGTCCAATAGGTGGAGCTGCTTTACTGCAATATCCCTCAATAATGGGAAGGCTATATCTCAACTTCTATGGCATATAACTCTACGAAACCTGATATGTGAAATAACCATTATAAAAATGTACTTTTTAAGATGCTATTTATAGGCAATAAAACTGTCTTACTTTGGATATTTAGTGTTAGTTGTCTCTAAGATAAAAATCCCTTGGTACCAAATCCTGTAACCCACTGTAAGTGACCCATAACCTATGAGAATACCTTTCTTAGATCTTTTTTCTAATTTATTCCTGTACCTCTTAGGAACATGAACAAAAGCAACACTTCCAATGACCCGTAAATGGTGTATTGAAAACTTTCTACTGAGCCACACACTTAATGGAGCTTTGCCTCCCAATTTGTTATGTGGAAATCTGTTTCTCAGGTAATTGTGAGTTTCAACGAGTTCTGCCCATAAACTAGGTGGTAAATTAGTCTGTACTAACATTGATCTAACTCCCTCCATTAAGGTAGGGTTATATTGCTCTGCGACACCATTCATTTCTGGTGAGTACACATTAGTCCTTTCATGCTTAATTCCCACCTCAGTCAAATGTGACTCAAAATAGTCTACACAGAACTCTAACCCACAATCAGTCCTTATTCGCTTAACTTTTATGCCTCTCTGCCTTTCTGCATAAGCTTTAAATCTTTGAAAATACTCAAAAGCTTGATTTTTGTTTCTAAGGATATAGACAAAAGCATATCGCGAAAAATCATCAATCACATTCAAGAAATATCTTGCTCCACCCATAGAAGCTTCTGGAGAAGGACCCCAAAGATCAAGGTGTATAAGGTCTAGAATTTCTTTTGTTTTCATTTCATGTATAGGGGGGAAACTAGCTCTAGTACTTTTAGCAAAGTTACATGTTTCACAGTTAAGTACTTCTCCTTTTAGCCTATCTAACCCCAATACATTTTCAGTTTTAGAAAATTCAACTAAATTCTTACAATTTAAATGGCCATAACGCTCATGCCACAATCTTAACTTATTGTTACTACTTGCAATATGAGCTTCAGGTGAAGCTAAACATTTTATTTTTAAAACATAAAATTTATCTATCATAGGTACTTTTAAAAACAATTGGTTATTCAAAGTCAAAGTGGCAGAAACACTATCAAAACAAATATTAAAATTCGTGTTATGTCATGTCATGTCAATACTTTTGAAACTATAAAATTACTAGGGGAATTTGGGGCAAATATTTAAAATTTTTTAAATAGAGCTAAGGGCTACAAAAACTGTGTTACTAGGTTTTTGGTGGTGAAGAATCAGTAGCAAAATGTGCTATTGCCGTTGTCTGAAACATGGGAATTGCACTGCAGGGGCAGGCACGACCAAATGGGTCTTTTCAATGCTCAGAATCTTCTAAGGTTATTTACATGGTAAGCGAATAAGTTGTTACGGATGTCTAAATTAGGGCAAGGGTACTGCAGTTACCAATGAGCTAGAGTTTGCTAGTTAATTTTACTATGGTCAGAATTTTCAAGAGTCATTTACATGGGGAGCGAACATGCTATTGTGAGTGTGTGAAATGATAGGTGTCCAAACAAAAGTTTGCTATGGTCAGAATTTTCAAGGATCGCAAACCACATGGTTGCTAAAGGCAGTTAGTAAATAGTAAAAAAAAATTTTTTACTTCTGTGCCTAAATAATAATTTCTTTTGAGATTTGTAAATTGATGAGTTTCTTATAATTAGTGAGGAATTTAGACATTTGAAAATATATTTTATTTTTAATAAACATTGTTAGAACATGTTTAAACATTGTTAGAAAACTAATAAAAAATTAATTTTGACTATCAAATTTATAACTATTTAATATATGTACTTTGAAAAGTTATTTTTCATCTTTATAGCTTTTTTTTATAAATAAGACAATTTATTACATTATAATATTAAGTTTTAAGTAGTTTTGTAATCATTTTTATTTTTTATTTTAAGCTTTAACATCTAGGTGTTTGCATCTCATCGTGTATTTCATCCCATATGTAAAAAATCATTTCCAAAAGAAAAGTCCTGTCAAGCAGTATATGTTGGATAAACATTTTGACCAAGTTACTAAGGTAAATGCTTTTTTCTTGCTTCTTTTTATAATTGTAGTTGTGGTATGCCAAAGATGGTTTCAGGATTGTCTGTGTATATATTATATTTAAACGTTATAGCATTTAATTTCAATAAAATATTTTTGAATAAATAAAATTTTGTTAGATTCATGTTTTTAAATAACTAGGTATCATAAGACTGAGGTGATTTAAAAAAATTTACATTCTGATATTAAACCAGTTTCATACCGCAATTAAATAACATACCGATATTAGGAAATTTATATATTTATACTAACATTTTAGGAATATTTTTACATTAATATATATAACTTTATATAGTATGTTTAAATTTTAAATATTTTAGAAAATTATTTTTTTTTAAACTGTTTTGTCTTGAAGAAAATTTTTATGTTCTAAAAAATTACTTAAATAAATTCTTTCTAGCAGGGCAGGTTTTTTGACATCAAAAACTGGTTTTTAATGTGACAAGTGTCAAAAACTGTCGACCATGTGTCAATTGAAAATTGGAAATTGTAACGTAAAATAATTTTATTCATATTTTTAAGTTGCAGTGTACTAAGTATATAAGTTGGCATTGGTTATATATATATATATATATATATATATTCGGAAAAAGATAAATGTTTATGTTAGAAAACATATTTGTGCATCGTCTTAAGGGGACTTAGTACCTTTGACTTGGTATCACTGAAGGTTTCATATAAAAGCTTATATTTCCATTTAATATTTATAAATTGAACTATATTAGGTTATTCAATAAAATATATATTAACGCAACAATTCTAACAATCTTTGATATATATTTACAAATTTGAAATCTCTAAATTGAGTTTCATCAGTTTAGATTGAATACATGATCTTCGAAATGCTTAAACACCTGCAGATATTTATGAAAAGACTTCACATTTTTTCAGATGTTTATTAGAACCTACCTAAAAGAATTAGGGATGGATTTTGCAATATCTTTAAAAGAAAAATATTAAAAATAAAAACATGATAAAACTCATATTTTTTTTTTTTTTTTTGCAAATTTTGACATAGGCATGCCCTTTTTAATTTTTTTTCTCAAAGACTAATCAATAAATTTCAAAATCCATCCTTAATTCTTTTAAGTGTGTTCTTTTAAACAGCCAGAAAAAATATTAAGTCTCTTCTTAAATATCTGTAGAAGTGTAAGTATTTTGAAGATCACGAATTTATGAAAATATACAAACTGTGAAAACACAATTTAAAGATTTCATTTCATATCTGTAATAAATGTATCAAAAACCATAAGAATTCTTACCTATGTCTATATTTTATTGAACAAACCTAATAGAGTTCAATTTAGAAATATTAAATAGAAATATAAGCTTTTATATGAGACTGTCAATAGTGTCAAATCAAAGGTACCAAGTCCCCTTAAGAGGAGAATGTATGTTTATAAATCTTTTTTTTGTAAATTGTCATAGAGCTATGAAAAATTGTGTATATAGATGGTATATTATAGTATTGGAATTGAGCATATAAAAAAATTCTTTAAAACTAACTAAATTTTACAAATATAAGGAGGCAGGCGGCAAGACTTGTGACTTGCCTGTGGGGTTACACTAGTTCCACGCCGGCAACACTCCCCCAGCCATATATATATATATATATTTTGTTTTCAGTTATTTTTTCCCCCTTTCTCACTTATGATTAAACATGATTTACATTATGATTAAAAAATACAAACTAAACATATTAGGTTATTACTTAGTTTGGGAATTCAATGATAGGTTAATTTTTAAAATTATGTCAAATGCTGAAATTTCAATGAAAATTTTTAGCATTCAAATATATGTTTTAAAAAATCAAATCATATCAATGAATCCACAAAGTAATATCCAGGTATTTTAGAATATATTGCAGGGTTCATACTCATCAGGGAAAACCTGGAAAACAGGGAATACTCAGGGAATTTGGAATTTGTTAAAAAAAGTCAGGGAAAAGTCAGGGAAAATAAAAATTTTCATTAAAAGTCAGGGAAAATCAGTAATAAAATCTCGAAAAACAATTTTTTTTTTCTCTCATGTTATGTATTTCTTGTTTAGCTTCGTATCAAAATTTAAATGATTAAGTATTGTGAAAATACATATGTAAATAATGATTTCTACCTGAATTTCTAGCATGATCGGCAGTAATATGACATCATATAGCAGAAGTGGCTGTATTTTGTCCTGTCTAGAGAAGCGTTTCTTGTAATATGTTGTTAATATTTTCTTGAAAATTGTCTGGGAACTCAGGGAATTTTTTCCCCATATTTGAGTATGAACCCTGTATTGTTTATAATAATGTAAAATCGAGATATAAAATTAAAAATTAATTAGATGTGAGCCTTTTTAAAAAGTGGAGGAAATTTATTTATTTTTATTTACATACAGTTTAAGAAATTTTAATGTATTAATATTGCATTTTAATGTATTTAATATTACATTTCAATGCATAAATTTTCATACCTTTAAGACATTAATTCACAAAAGAGATATGTTGTCCATTATCCTCTTTCTTCAGTTGCATTATGCAATTCATATTAAAAATTTATTTCAACTAATCATGCAATACCTCAAAAATTTGTAATCATACAGCATTAAAATATGCTACTGATGATATTGAATATAACCCAAAATGAAAACACATGATGCAATACTGCACAGTAATTTTATTCTTTGGGATAAAATATGTATGGCACCTTTTAATTATCAGTCAGTATATATTTAGAAGAGTTTACTTTTTAAAAATAAGATTTTTGATAACTTAAAAGTTTAATAAGTAGTTCACCTTAGAACATACAAATTTCTGTATTCGAATTTTTGTATTTTGTAAAGGTAATAAATATAAATTTTTTGTACTTAAACAGAAATCATTGGCATTCATTGGAAACAGATAATACTCTTCTAAAAATTATTTTTAACCATGGGAAACTCATAAACTAACCACTTTAAGACTACATTATTTTATTTCTCTAAATCTGACTACTTCATTGTTAAAATATGCTAAAAATTTAAAGTTTGAGGTTTCTGACATAGTTTAAACTGTCAAAAACTGTTATGCATCAAAAACCTGCCAACCCTGCTTTCTAGTAAAACTCCATAATCGAAATAAGTCATCACTTGGTAGATTCATTTCTTGCTTGAGAGATCAAAAGATCAAGAGTCACAAATATACAATGATGTCCCTTTGTATTTCTGCAAACAATATCAAAATACTAGACTACCCTTTCATGCCAGAACATTGGCAATCAAGCTAAATCGATGTCCAGTTTTCCATAAGTCACAGTTGGTTTCAATATGACACATGTGCTAATGTTACTTCCATATTCAGTGGTGTATCCATCAGAAATTGAAAATAAATTTTTTTCTTTTAACAAAGTTAAAGGCTAACAATACTCTTTAATTCACCTCTGAATTCTTTAATCTGCATAATACTTTAAATTATAAAAAACAAACATGTACATAAAAATTAATCTGTTTTAAATCGTTTCAGATACAGCTATCAATTCATTCAACAATAACCAATAAAATTAGCATTTCACTCTTATGCTCGGTGGCAATCTATAGAAATTGCAGAGTAAAATTGATGATATGGCCTGAAGCTAAGAATTTTCCTATTTAGGTAAATAAATTTGTCACATAGGGATCCTAATTTCTTGGTATTGTAAAGAGATAGCTACCACATTTAATATATTGCTATCAGAAGAATAAATAAATGATTGTTCACCCAAAACCTTAAAAGTACCTTACATTTAGTTGAAAAACACTCACAATTTGTAATTAAAAATTGTGAAGAATCTTAATGAATATCAAAAGGGGGCTTTGGGGTTCCAAGTTTAATAGATGGATTATCAGTTCAGATAGGCATCTTTTATAAATACACAGTTGTTACTTTATAAATACATGTGTATGTACATATATATAGTCTGGAAGGAAAGTTAAAAACAGGAATGAGAGAAAAAGTATATCCTATTTTATTTTTACTTTAATTTATTTATTTTTTTTCCAGACTTTTTGATTAATTTTCCTAAATGCCAAGTACACGATAAAATTATCATCAACTTTGGAAATTTAATGCATGTTTGTAATTTTTTTTTTTTATTATTAAATCGAATACAAATATTGACTTACAAAGTTATTTTCATGACTTTTTTCTTTTTCTAGATTTATACAGAACACATTCGAGAAATCAGTCATAAACTTGAATCCATCATTTGTGATATGTTTGAGGCTCAGTTAAAAAAGGTAATTTAAATATTTAAGAGAGTGAGAGAGAGAAAAAAAAAAGGCATTTCTTTAATTTTTCTTTTGTTTATTTCTGTAATATCTGTGATGATATTTTGATGATTTTATTCTCAATAGATAATTTTTTTTTTATTATCTAATTTACTATATATATAAATATGTATATATAGTAATTTTAATAATTATTAATGTATAACTTAAACTAAATTGTATATAATGATTTATTATTTTGTCTCTTCACTATTAATATTTTAAATCTTCTGACAAGTCAGGTAAATTAGCTAGCAAAGGTTCACTCTGCTCAGTTTCACATAATACATTTATTCTTATAAATTTTTACTATACTGCATATTATATTCATGTTTAGAAAAATTGATTCTGATGATCACTTGGCAAAATCGGGCTAAAATGATCCACTTGTTAACTAGGTTTCCCTCCCTCTGCTTCAGTACATTTACCTTAATTTAATTTGTAGTTTAATTTTATGAGGTTCAGTTTCAAGGAACTTGATATTGGCATTTCCAATGCAATAATTCCCATAATGCAAAATTATGCATAAATTTGCTCTATTCTCCCATGTTAAAAAAATTCTTAAATTTTGAATAACCTTATAAAATTTTTGAATTATATTATCAAAAAACAATAGGGTTCTTGCTAGTATCATAAGTGATATTTTTAAACTGGACCAATTTCTTTACACAGGGTGGCCACTAGTCAGAGAAAGTCAAGGAATCATGGAAAAGTCAGGGAATTTCATGTAAAGTCAGGGAAATGTGTGACAGTTGTTTTGTAATTAGGCCATATTGAAAGCTCATTATTGTAAATTTCTAAATTAATTGCTAATTTTATGATCTGTTTTTTTTTTTTTTTTTTTTTTTTTTTTTTTTGAAAAAAAAAAAAACAGAAGTCAGCAAAAATGGTGAAAAAAGTCAGGGAATTTGGAAATTTTCTAATCTTGGTCACCCTGTTTACAATCATTTGTTCATGGCATATTGTCTACACAGATTGACAAACTGATTAACATTAAATAGACGGATACATCAATTTTATGAATTTCAGATTCTTTAACTCTTGTTGCCGCTCACCTTAGTTTGGTTATATGCGCAACCTTGGCGCGCATCTCTTGTTCACTTGCATTCCCGCTTTAGCGGAGTAGTTGTATTGTTTTTCGTTATAAGAGTAACATCTCTCTTGTTTATCTTGTTCGGTGATATGGTTCACCTTTTTTATAGTTTGCGTTGACTATGGTGTCAACATATTTGAATACGTTAATAATACGTCCTCTAATAACTGTAAATATGTACATACGATATGTAAATAATACTCTAATTAAATGTTTGTGAAGTAATAGCTTCAGAATAGTAATTATTAAAATGATATACAGTCCACTCATAAAGTATCGTCAACATTTGGTCTAGTAGAACCGGAGGAAGATCAATCGTAATATAATGAAAAATAGTGGTGCTCATTGATGAAAATTAATTATGGATAAAAATAAATTAGTTATCCTTAATCGCCAACGCGGAACCTTGAAAGGCCAATTGACTAAGATAGTGACATATTTAGAGACTGTTAGTGACGACAATAAAGACATTATAACTCTAGAAATAAAGAAGGATAATCTGCAAAAAATAGTAACAAAACTGGATAATTTGAAAATCCAGTATTACGAAATAGCTGATGAATCGGAACTGGAAGTTCAATTGAACGCCTTCGCAGAATTGGAAGAAGAGACAGAAAAATTAGAGGTAAGGCTTCGAAAATTCTTACTCTCTAATAACATTAGTAAAAATGAAAGTGTTTTAAATGAATCTAAAGATAATCCTATTATCAATTTTCGTTTACCTGAAATTCCTTTACCCAAATTTAATGGACAATATAATGAATGGTATAGTTTTAAAGATCAATTTATAACCTTAATTGATCAGAATGATAAACTTTCAGATAACCAAAAGTTATATTATCTAAAATCTACACTTTGTGGAAGAGCACTAGATGTGATTACCGAAGACGATTCATATATTTCGCTTTTTAAAGCATTGGAAGATAGATTCCAAAACAAAAGAATGATTGTAAATTCTCACTTAAATGAGATATTAAACGTAGAGAATCTATCTCAAGATTTAGTTAAAAATTTGAGAACAATTACAGATAGTTGTCAAAAAAATATTCGAGCACTCAAATGTATAGGATTGGAAATGAATCCCTTTACGGAGGCCTTACTCATAAATGTGATTCTTAAACAAATAGATAAAGAATCCAAAAAACAATTTGAATTATCTTTAAGTTCTACAGAATTGCCAACATGGTGCGATTTCATTAACTTTTTACAAAAAAGAAGTTTGGTGTTAGAAAATTTACAATGCGTTTCGAATACGAAACCGAAAGTAATGAATGCGGAAAAGAGTACTAGAATAAAAACCTTCTTTTCTAAAAATGATTCCTTTAATGATCAAAATTGTCCCCTTTGTAAAGGAAATCATTCTTTATCTAAATGTTGTGAATTCTTAAAATTAAATGAACACGAAAGATTCCTAACAGTAAAAAAATATTTGTTATGTATTAATTGCTTGAAATCCAATCATCAGGTATCAAATTGTAAAAATAATAAAATTTGTAATATCTGTTCTAAAAGACATAATTCACTTCTACATCGAACTTTGCCGGGAACAAAAAGTAATAATTTCCCATCAAAACAACACAAACAAAATCCTGACTCCCAGACGGCGTCAGAAAAAGGCTTGCACCTGCTGCAATCAAATGATTCATATCCTGAATTGCAGAAAGAAAAAAATAATGTTTCGATGACATTATATAACGAGATTAATAATCCCATCTTAAAAAGTAAAAAACATGTATTGCTGTCAACTGCTATAGTTTATTTGGAAAGTAGCAATAAAAAAAAGATTCCGGTTCGTGTTATTATTGATAATGGTAGTCAATGTAACCTGTTAGACAGAGAACTCGCTCATTTATTGAATTTGCAAAAAAGGAAATGCGATATTCATATTTCAGGAATTAATGGTAAGATGACAAATGTGAAATCTTCAGTACGTACCATTATTTCCAATAAAGATGATTCATTTAGTGAACCAATTGAATTTTTAATCACACCTAAAATAACAGAATTCATTCCTTCACACAATATAAACATAAGAAGTTTAAATCTACCACATGACCTTGAATTAGCTGATAGTGAATTTTGGAAAAAATCTAAAATAAATGCTTTAGTTGGTGCTGAATTTTTCTATGAAATATTAAAAGCAGATAAATTTAAAATAGGACAATTCACCTTTCAGAATAGCGTTTTTGGGTATATTGCTGCGGGAACCATAGACCGCAATGTATCTGAAAATACTTTTTGCGGTTTTACTGCATGCCATGATTATCTTAATGAAACCATTCAAAAATTCTGGAAAATAGAAGCTCCTGAAATTGACTTACGTCCAATTAGTCAGGAAGAACAATTATGTGAGAAACATTTTTTAGAAAATTATCGGAGAGATAAATCGGGAAGATTTATGGTAGCCATGCCTTTGAAGGAAGATGCTAGTGTCCTTGGGGAGTCTAAATCTATCGCAGAAAAACGGCTCAAGCAGTTATGGAATCGTTTAGAAAAGAATCCAACCATGCGAAATCTTTATTGTGATTTTATTAAAGAATACACTAATTTAAATCATATGACAAAAATTGTTGATAATTTAAATGATTCTGGCTGTTATTATCTACCGCATCATGGCGTTTATAGGCCCGAAAAATCTACTACAATGCTTCGCGTTGTATTTAATGCTTCGAGTCCGACAACTAGTGGAATATCATTAAACGACATAATTTATAAAGGTGTCGTTAATGAAAATTTGTATGAAATCATGTTACGCTTTCGACAACACCGATTTGTGTTTTTGGCCGATATTGAAAAAATGTATCGCCAAATAATGATTACCGAGGATCAGAGAAAATTATTAAGAATTTTATGGAAAGATAATGTGAACTCAGAAATTGAAACCTATGAACTTAATACCGTAACATACGGTACCGCTTGTGCCCCTTTTTTAGCCATTAGAACGTTGAAGCAATTAGCCCTTGAAGAAGCCGAGAAATATCCGAAGGCATCTGATATTTTGCTACATGATTCGTATATGGACGATATAATAAGTGGGGAAGAATCGCTAGAATCTACTAGGGAGCTTCAAAAACAGCTTATACACTTGTTAGAAAGCGCTGGAATGAATTTACATAAATGGAATGCAAATCATATTTCCTTACTTGACTTTTCTAAAGAGACATACCCTGAGTACACATTCTCTGATAAGGAAACCAAAGCCCTAGGGGTTGTCTGGAAACCCAATTTAGATGCTTTCACATTTAAAATAAATTTGTGTCAGTTAAAGTCTATGACAAAGAGAAGCATTTTATCAGACATTGCTCGCATTTTCGACCCATTGGGTCTCATCGGTCCTATTGTCAAAGCCAAGTTGTTTATGCAGGAACTATGGAAATTAAAATTGGACTGGAATGACCCTATTCCAAGCCCTATTGCTAAAAATTGGCTAGAATTCGCCACTTCGTTAAAAGCTCTTGAACAACTTAGAATAAATCGCTATGTTTTAATTCCTGAAGCACAACAAATAAACTTACACGGATTCGCCGACGCATCGTCATTAGCTTTTGGAGCAGCCGTGTATATTCAGTCTATTCATAATTCTGAAATTGTCTCCAATTTGGTTAGCAGCAAATCTCAAGTTGCACCTCTAAAAACTGTTTCTATCCCTCGACTCGAGTTATCTGGTTGTCTTTTGTTATGCAAATTAATTGTGAAAATTTTGAAATCTTTGAGGTTACAGATCAATAATATTTATCTCTATACAGACTCTCAAATAGCTCTTGCCTGGATCCAAACCGAGCCTTGGAAATTGAAAACATTTGTTGGCAACAGGGTTGCCAAAATTCAAGAACTGTCTAAAAACTTCACATGGAACCATGTGTCCTCTGCGGAAAATCCTGCAGATTTAATTTCACGAGGTCTAACTACCACCGATTTAATGGATAATCAGTTGTGGTGGCAGGGACCAGACTTTCTAAGTAAATCCAGTAATATCATAAACAATGACTCTGACTATCTGTCCCCCAGTGATAATAGTATTGTGATTAGTGAGTTGAAAAATAATCACCAGGGTGACGCTAACCCTGCAGTGTTGTGTGGATTAATCCAATCCACGGATTCTTCCCAGAACTTTTATAATCATTTGTTTTCATTAACAAATAATTTTTGTAAATTAATTAGAATATGTAGTTTTATTTTTAGATTTATTAGGAATACAAGAGCAAAGGCAAATAAAGTAACTGGACCATTCCGAAGCACCGAATTAAACGACACGGAAGTACACTTAATTAGACAGGTACAGTATACACAGTTTGCCGCAGAATTGATCTGCTTAGAAAAAGGGAAGCCCGTATCAGGTAAATTAAATTGTTTTAATCCAATTTTAGATTCTCAGGGACTCCTAAGAGTCGGTGGAAGGCTGGAAAATGCTAATTTAAATTTTGATAGTAAACATCCCCTTTTGTTGCCCCACGACCATAAATTATCTTCCATGATTATGGAACATTTCCATAAAAAATTCTATCATGTAGGACCTCAAGCCTTGTTATACCACGTTAGGAAAAAATATTGGATAGTTAATGGGAGATCTTTAGCTCGGAAAATATTTCGTAACTGCGTAACGTGTTACAAAATTAAACCTTTAACGGTCAATCAACTTATGGGAAATTTGCCAAAGGAACGAGTAAATGTGACTCATCCATTTTATTGTACCGGTATAGATTTCTGTGGCCCTTTTTTAATTAAATATCGGGGTCAAAGAAAAGGAATCTATAACAAAATTTTTGTTTGTATTTTTATTTGCATGCCTACTAAAGCCGTGCATCTAGAGGTAGTTAGCGATTTAACATCCGAAGCTTTTATCGCAACTTTAAAAAGATTTTTTGCTAGACGAGGCAAAGCCCAAACATTATTCAGTGACAATGCAACAAATTTTGTTAGTGCAAATAATGAATTAAAAAGGTTACATAGATTAGCTACTCAGCCTGATGAAAACCTTACTAATTTTTTAAATTCAGAGAATATTAATTGGAAATTTCTGCCACCCCGTGCCCCAAATTTTGGAGGGCTATGGGAGGCAGGCGTAAAATCGTTTAAGTATCATTTGAAACGCGCAGTAGGAAACGCTAAATTAACATATGAGGAATTCTTAACCGTTGTTTGTCAAATTGAGGGAATCCTCAATTCTCGACCCCTTACCCCCCTTTCAAACGATATCGAAGATTTGGACGTCTTGACTCCCGGCCATTTTTTAGTTGGTCGACCCATCACAGCGGTGATCGAACCCGAGTTCTCTGGCATTCCAGATAATCGATTAGATACCTGGCAAAAATTAACTAAAATAGTTCAAGGAATATGGAAAAAGTGGCAATGTCATTATTTAAATACGTTACAACAAAGAAACAAATGGAAATTTGAAACAAATAACATTAAAAATGGGGATATGGTACTATTAAAGGAAGAAAACTTGCCCATATGTAGTTGGATTTTGGGTAGAATAGTAGAAATTATTCCAGGAAAGGATAACAAAATACGCGTAGTTTCTGTCAAAACAAGAAATGGGACATATAAACGACCTATTTCAAAAATTGCTCTTTTGCCTTTGGAAAAGTAAAAAAAAAAAAAAAAAAAAATGTTTGAAAATGAATAATGTATTTAGTTAAAGTTAATTTGCTTATTGTATTTCATTTGTATTATTTTATTGTTTACAATGTTATTAATATTTCTCTTGTATAAGTTTTATTATTTAAATTGCATATATAATATTTTTGTATAATTAATTATAATTAGGCTATTACATATTAGAACTGTAATTTTGAAACAATGTTTCAAGGTGGGCCGGTATGTTGCCGCTCACCTTAGTTTGGTTATATGCGCAACCTTGGCGCGCATCTCTTGTTCACTTGCATTCCCGCTTTAGCGGAGTAGTTGTATTGTTTTTCGTTATAAGAGTAACATCTCTCTTGTTTATCTTGTTCGGTGATATGGTTCACCTTTTTTATAGTTTGCGTTGACTATGGTGTCAACATATTTGAATACGTTAATAATACGTCCTCTAATAACTGTAAATATGTACATACGATATGTAAATAATACTCTAATTAAATGTTTGTGAAGTAATAGCTTCAGAATAGTAATTATTAAAATGATATACAGTCCACTCATAAAGTATCGTCAACAACTCTCAAAATGTGTAAAAAGGTTAAAAAGAAAAGAAAAGGAAAAAGAAATAGGGTGGTCAACATTAGAACTTTTCCATAACTATTTTTCACCATTTTCTCTGACTTATGCTGTTTATTTTTCACAAAAATTTTACAAAATGAGCAAACAAAACAGTTTACAATAACGAGCTTTGAAATATTACTTATTTTGACAAAAATTTGTCAGAATTACCTGACTTTACATGAAATTCCCTGACATTCGATGACTTTTCCAGACTCACTTAAATTCCCTGACTTTCTCTGGCCAGTGGCCACCCTGAATTTCATGAATACGTAAATTCTTTATACATATAGTATGATGCGGAACTGAAAAGAAACTGGTATGTTGTAGCATCACAAAACTTTCCTCTATATTATTTTCTCATACAAATTCCCACAGTGCACATTATTCATCATTTTCCATGATGAATGCAGATGATTTTTATTTCATAAAAGTATCAAATGTCAAAAGAAAGCTAATTTTGTGCCCTGCAGACAAAATCTTAGGAAAAAAAAAAAAAAAAAAAAAAAAGATAATTTAATTTTAGATTACAACCATTTATTTTCAGACATTGGCAAGTTCTTTTCATAATTACTCATATTGAAAATTTTCATTGCCAGTGGAGAGTACTTTGGGAAAAAAGATGCTCTTATGTTAAAAAAAAAAAAAAAAAAAAAAATGTTCTTGTTGACTATTAGTATTGTATTAATTATTATTATATAGTGATTGGTTAAAAATAATTCTCATTGTGTACATTTACACAAAATTTTGTCCTATGCTGCCTTTTTAAAAATTTTGGAAAAAATTGGACAACAATCATATTAGTATTATGGATAAAACCATATTAATATTGTTTCTTTTAATCTCTAAATGTTTTATGTATTTCCAGTATTGTACTCTTAAAAAATTATTTATTTGTTCTGTTATAGTTTCAGATATTATTACATTTTTTCTTAATCATTATGTAATAATATAGTTTTTTTTTTTAAATCTCTATGTGTTTTAAATTGTTCAAATTCTTTTATTGCAGTGGGAAGTTAAAGCTCCCGTTCCTTCACCTTCTTTTAGTGCAATTTCTAAACAACTCAGTAAGCTGCATGAGCTAGTGAGTAATGTTTTATCCCCTGAAGAATTGAACACAATTTTCCAAAGATCCAACAATACATTCAAAAGCAAACTGCGAGAGCATTTGGCAAGATTACAAGTAAATGCAGATGGTGGGCCTCAACATGGGTAAGAAACAATTTAAAATACAAGGTAACCAATAAAGTTCTTGCCGCTTTTATTGGCCAAAAAAGAAAATGATTTACAGAAAGTATAGCCTATTGTTAGTCCTTGAAGTAATCGCCCTTGGCATCCAGCACCTTCTGCCAATGTGTCTCCAGTTGTGCAATCCCATTGTGGTAAAACTCAGGGGGGTTGGACACAAAGAAGTCCATGAGTGCTAGGCGCAAGTCTGCTTCATTGGTGAAGGATTTTCCCCGAAGATGATTGTCCAGAGAGTGGAAAAGGTGGTAATCGGATGGCGCTTAGTCAGGTGAGTAAGGAGAATGTCACAAAGTCTCCCAACCAAGTTGCTGTATGGTATCCCTGACCAAACGTGCGGCATACAGTCTGGCATTGTCATGAAGGAAGAGTACACCTTTGCAATTCACCAGTACTGGCTCCTTCTGTTGCAATTGCTGCGAGTACAGGTCTGCAATGATCATTTGTCTCGTCGGTAGATGCTCATAGTGAATCACATGACAACCTGTCCACCAAACACAAATCATAACCTTGCGTGGGTGTATAGGTGGTCTTATGCTGTGAGGGACAGTATCCTGAGATGACAACCAATGTTTGGAACGCTTGGGAGTGTCATACAAAACCCATTTTTCGTCACAACTAAGCACTTCATTGAATATGCATGCGGTACGGGGGCGAGAAAGCAAGGATATGCAGGCTGCCACTTGTTGTCTCTTGTGAACTTCAAACAGCATGTGCGGAACCCACTTACTCAGCTTGTACATCTTACCTAAACGGTTCAGATGAAGTCTAACTGTTTCATCAGAAATGTTAAACTGTCTTGCAAGTTCACCACACATTAGACTACTGTCCTCCTCAATGACTGCCTGCTTCGTCATTCAAGGCCTGTGGTCGTCCACTGCGAGGTTTATCAGAGAGGGATAAATCTCCCGACCGGAATTTTTTAAACCAATGCCTCACAGTACGTTCATTCACAGCACTATCCCCAAACGCTTGACATATTCAGTAACTCGATGCAGCTGCTGATAAGCCCACTTTGAAGTCGTAAAGCAAACAACATTGAATGAGATCCTTGTATACTTCCATTTGTCTTTGCTACTGTGCAATTTTCGAATTATAAAAATGCGTGGTGGACCTGTTTTTATAATGACAGATATTCCTACTCTTGACCGACCGTTTTTTCAACCACGTGATACATTCATTGCGTACGTAATCTCACTTCATCCAATGGGAAAGCAAAAACGGCAAGAACTTTATTGATTACCTTATATATATAATAGTAATAAATCTATTTTCAGATATCTTTTCTTATAGTTGTATTTTATATAGGAATCAAAATTGGAGTCCTCGTTGAACTAATTCTCCTTATTAATCTTTATGTCAAATTATGTTTCTGTTTCTACTGATTAATCAGCCAATAATTAAACAAACAAAATAATCTTTATTAGTTATAAATGTGTATGTGAGTGTGTTTGTCATCACAATTTTGCATAGTTAGAAATGACATAAATCTGCCAAATTTTGTACACAAGTGAAACCTTAAAAATTTGATCATGTAGAAAGCTTATTTTTGAGTTATTTTGTTCATTGTTGCCAGATTTGGGGACTTCTTTATTTAATATCCACCACTAAATCTTAATTGTAATGGTTGCCTAATCACTTCATAGATTAATTGTCTATTACGTATTCCAAATATCACTTCTCAAAATTATTGGTGAGTAATGAATAAAAAAGTCCCCAAGTCTGGCAACACTGTGTGTTTTTCAAAAACAATGGAAAGTTATGCCATGGTGTAGAGGTAATATTTACGTGTACAAAATGAATGTGAAAAAAATATTTTGCGAAATTGGCATCATATTTGGTTTAAGATTTTTATTAAATCTGTGAAAAGAGATGTCAAGGTTTAGAGACAATATATATACAGTTAAATTCGCCCAAATCAGAACTTGAATATGATAGATACTTGTCTAGTTTGGACCCATTTTATGGTCCAGCCAGAAAACAGACACTGTATTGTTAATTTTTTTATATGAACAGAATCTGTTTAACACATAAATGGAAAACAATGAGTAAATAATTCATCAAATTTGACTTGTTCAATGCAATATGATAAAATATTAATAAGGAAACATGTTAAAAAAAGAAAGAAAAATCCATATTTGTTTTGAACAAAATTAAAATAACTTCTAATGAGTCAGCCAAGAAATTACTAAAAGCTAAAATACATGACTTACGTATTTTCCAAAACTATAAAAGACAAATTTCAAACAGCTTTATTTTTATTTATTTATTTTAACTATGCCGTTAAAGACAGTATTTACTATACAATACAAGAATGATATACTTATCAAATTAATGGAGATAAACATCAAGTACTAGGCAAATGAAATTTTATTTAAAATGGATTAAGTGTTTTCAAGGCTTAGTTATTTTCAAATTCTGTTTTGTTTGCTCGAAAACTCAGACATCACGACAATTATTTTTCTAATAATTTTTGCTTCTTTTTTAAAATAATATCTTTTTGCAAAACATCTTTCTTAATATCGTTGTCAGAGCTCTCTAGATTTTTTTTCCCCTGTATTTTCTGTTTTTCTATCATCAGTTTTCTTCTAAGTATACCATATATTTCTAGTGTAAAGATTTGACAAATGAATATCATCATAATAGTGGATTCAAGCAAAAAATTGCTGAAGTGTGATTATGATTCTTTAAATGTATGATTTAAAAATTTTATACAATGCTACATAGCAGCGTCTGACGTACTTCAATATTGGTAAAAAAAAGTATGTCATACAAAGTATGACAGTATGACAAATGCCAATATTGTCCGATATTACTGTGCTACTTGGTATTTGTATTGCTTAAAATGTACCAAAACAATTTATCTGCTTCAGTGAATTAAAAAGAAAAAATTTAAATATAACACTATATATTGCAAAATCATGTAACAATAATTTCATGTTTAAATAATTAAGTATGACTCTTCTTCAGGCAATGTACTGCTACTTTAATACTGTACTCATACTTAATTTTTCTTGCCTAATGAAAGACGATGGTTAGTCGTTTCAATTTGAAAACAAGTGTTATGTATTTTTGTTGTTCATTTTGTTTGTTTACAAAGTTTTTATTTTTCATTATTTTATTAATAAATATCAACTAATGAAAAATGAAACATTTCCTTTCTATTTCAGGTTAGTAGCCCAGGAACTCACTTTTTACACCCAAAACTTAAAGAAACTGAAAGTACAATGTAATTTAGATTTTGATGATCTATGGCAGCTTAGATAGTGAAGGATGATATTTATTTTACAAATTTATAAAACTGTTTAAAGTTAATTGTAAATTAATAGGATATATTTTTCACTGAATCATTTTGAAAATAAATGGATTTATTATTTATTTATTGATATATTTTATTTCACATACTTAACAAAGGAAAATATATATATAATATTATTTTTAGTATTTATAAATCTGTGAATGAATTTGCATTTTTTTTTTTTTTTTTTTTTACAAATAAAAACAATGAATTTAATTTTATTCTCACAAATTGATAAGAATTCATGTTTATTTTATTTTACTTTTTTATTTTATTTATTTTTAAATACATAAATTAGTTTCTTATGCTCATTTAAAATATTTCTATATAATTTTATATAACAGTATAATCTATAAGTTAACATGCACAAAACTGTAATCAACATAGCTTCTCATAATAAAGTTTTACATGTGTAGTTAAGCATAATTTTATACTGAAAGATACTTACCGTAAAATCCCGAAAGTAACCCCCCCCCCCCCCCCCCTTTTCTCGCTGAAAGTGAAATGTCTCCGTTATCCTGAAAGTACCCGCTTTTTTTTTCTGCATCCAACAAAGCTACATCCAATCTTCGGGCGCACTTACAGTCGGCACTGCAAGTTAAGTTTGGCATTGAATTAAGTTTTAATATTTGTATATTATTTCTAATTTAACTAATTTTTCATAAAGTGTCGGATGCACGTTATCAATGGAATCATTACGCAGTTTTTTTTTTTTTTTACCTTTAATGTAAGAAATTATAACCTTTAATATTTCCTTTTAAGTAAGTACCGTAAAATACCGATAGTACCCCCTCCATCGAATATAACTTCCCCTCCCTTTTCTTCATTTTTTTTTTTTTTTTTGTGATAATTTTTTTAAAGAATCTTTATTATACCCCCCCCCCCCACCTGAAATTTATCCGTTTTGCTTTTCAAAAAAAAGGGTGGGGGGGGGGGGTACTTTCGGAATTTTACGGTATATCCATCCAGAAAATTCAAGTGAGTAAAAGCAGTGGCACTTCTCAGCCAATATACATCCACTATTAAATCAGCATCATTTTTCATAATAGCCAGCTCACATAAAAAGTTTGATATGCTTATATCAGTGATTCTCAATCGGTGCTGGTGGCACATTAGTGTCTTGAAATGTCCACCACTGCAAATTTGTATTTAGATCCAATATGTCATAACCTTGGTGAAATTTCACTGTTAATTCTAAGTGTCTGGGTGAAACTTTTCAAAGGCTACCTCTAAATTCAGGTTTTTTTTTTGCTCTAAATTTCATATTATTATTTATCTATTTTTTAAATAGAAATTTATTTTAAATTATTAAAATTAAATACCTTTAACAGAACTTCGTGCTGGCAGAAAGCTTTTTCGGTAGGGGATCCCCTCCTTCTACAGTGCCGACTGTTATTTAAGCGTACAAAAAGAAAGTTATTTTAACTCTCTAGCTTACTATATATGTAATTGCGGACGCCAAATAAACTTAAAGCATACAAAAGAAGTTATTTTAAACTCCTAAGCTTTCTAAAAAACTAAATAATAATTTCTAACAACAAAATCTACTTGCTGCTTTTATTCCATTGAAAAATTTGAATACTGAGAAAAAGAAACTAGATGCACGCGCACGAGCATCATCTGAATAATCTTTTCTTTTTTAACAATAACAAAAATACATCACGTGAGTTAAAAATATAAAAATGAGAGAATAAAATAAAACATGGACAATATCTAACATCCTCCCACCTTTTGATTATATCTTATAATCAAAACTCTTCATTTTGATATCTCTAGAAGATTTCTTCTTCATAAAATCAGTCTATCTGGCATTTTAATTAGTCTTCCAGATCTAGTCTTTCTAATTTCCCTGCAGGACTTATCCTCCAAAGGCTTTTTAATTTGTGCTTCCTTCACAGCTGGATTAGGAAACGTATTTTCAGCACCGTCACTAGATGATACTTCTAGAGGATAGATTCTTTGTATTGGTCGAAGTATCTCTGAATGAGATGTTTGTAACTTTACGAGTCGCACTTTTCCATCTTTGCCATGAATAAGCTCTATGATGCGTCCTAATGGCCAGTGCATCCTTTTTCTATTGTCCGCTCCCACCAATACAATGTCTCCTACAGAAACTGTCTGTTGGCTTCTTCTCACATTCGGTCGCTGAATAAGTAAACCCAAATACTCTGATCTAAATCGATTTCTTAAACTTTTCTGCAATGCTTGTCTGTATTTAAGCCTTCGTTTCCCTCGACTGCATCAATGTCTGGCACAATATATTCATGAATATCTTTCAAAAACATGGCAGGAGAAATTGGCTTAATAGATTCTTGCTCTGACATGTAAGTCAAAGGTCGAGAATTGATAATGCTTTCGCAATCAGCCATATCAATACCAATGACCTGAAACACAGCTGCATCTTTCACTCGATTTTCTGGTAGAGAAATAGGCGAAGATTCCACGTTCTTAGAGTTGAATCTTTTACAAGTAGTACATTTAGATAAAACAGATGTCACAGTTCTTCTTCCATTCAAAATCCAATATTTTTCTCTAATCAAATTTAAAAGAATCTGAGGACCTGCGTGACAATTTTTCAGATGAAAATATGAAATTAGTCGTTTAACAACTTCATGATTAGATGGTAGAACGATAGGTGTGAGAAAATCCTTCTTGTCTTGTCTATACAAAATTTTAGTTTTCACGCGTATTATATCTTCCTCATCTTTGAAAGTCTCAAGAGTTTTCAATTTCTCATAATCTTTAGAGGAAAAAGCTTCTTTCTGAATCATCCAAGCTATTTTCATTTCTGCTTTGTGAAATTCCTGACTTGTCAATTCTCCTTTCACTTTATCCTTTGTATTACAAGTATTGTGTTTAAAACGGAGAATCCATCCCACAAGGCGAACGATTTTCTCATAACATGAAAAATAGTGATAGTACCAAGTATTCTGTGAATTTTCATCTACATTTATCAGTAATTTTGTAGATTTTAACTTTTCTCTTTCAACGTCTTCTTCATTTATATCCTGGCAGAGGAAATTCATATGTTTATTATACTCATATGGATTCTTAAGCCACGATGGACCCTCCCACCATTTGAGAGAGACAAGTTGTTTGGCTTTACAACCTCTAGAGGGTAGATCCGATGGGTTCATTTCACTGGGTATATATTTCCATAAAGAAGGATCAGTCAAACTCCTGATTTCTTGAACTCGGTTCCTGACGAAAACTGACCAGTTCTCTTCTCTGATTATCCATGCAAGAACTGTGGAATCACTCCAAAAATATCTTTCCATATTTTCCCAACTGAATGCACCTGTTACTGATTTCGATAATCTAGCACCAATCAAAGCCGCTAAAAGCTCCATTCGAGGTATAGTTGGGCACTTTAAAGGACTGATGCGGGATTTGGCAGCCAGAAGGAATAATCTCACTTGATCAGCTTTTTCTATTCTCAAAAATACAACAGCAGCATAAGCCTGATTACTAGCATCACAAAATGTATGAAGAGTACATTTTTTTAAATTATCTGGAGTGACTTGAATGTATCGCGGAATCTCAATTTCTTCCAATATATTTAATTCACGAAACCATCCGATAAACTCGCTTTTTAGATCCCCGGTAATTTCTTCATCCCAGGTTAAACCAATTTTCCAGGTTTTCTGTAACATCATCTTGGGGCAAATCATGACTGGTGAAGTAAAACCAATTGGATCAAAAACTTTATGTGCCACTGATAGCATAGTACGTTTTGTTATTTTCTCCAGGTTTACATCTTTCGTCCAGGATACATTGACCTTTAAAATGTCCGAAAATCTGTTCCAGTGTAATCCAAGTACAACAGCTTCTTTACCGTGTTCCGTGTCCTTTCTCTCTTCTGTATGTTCCCATCCTCTTAGGTCGAATCCGCCTTTAGACATTAGGTTTTTAGAGCAAGTAATAAATCTCTTTAACTCTTCCTCTGTACGGACACTCGTAACAACATTGTCAACATAGAAGCTTCTCAACAATCTTTGCTTAAGTTCTGGGTCATATTCTTCATCATTTTTAATATGGTATTCTATTACTGAAGCTAGCAAAAAAGGTGAACTCTTGACTCCAAAAACGATTCTAGCATGACGAAATATTCTAAGCTCACTTTGTTCTGGATTGCTCCACCAGAGGAAACGTAAAAAATCCCGATCTTCTTTCCGGATGCTTATTTGCAAAAACGCTTTCTTGATATTAGCTAAGACACCGAATTTATTTTCTCTAAATCGCAAAAGTATGTCAGGAATTAATTCAATGAGATTTGGACCGCAGTGTAGACATTGATTCAAAGATGGATGGTTTTGGATTCTTGCTGATGCGTCAAATACTGGACGAATTGGAGTAGTGCTATTCTCCTTTATAACTGGTCGATGAGGTAAGTAGTGTCCATAAAAGGACCTTTCACATTCAGGGACCTCTTCAATAATTTTGTCGCCAAGCCATCCTAAAAGTACTTCCTCATATTTTTCATAAATATTACTCGCAAGTAGTTTTTGTGTGACATTGGTTAACCTTTTCTTGGCTAAACACAAATTATCAGGTAAAGGTGGTTTATCTTCAGCCCATGGCAAGGATATTTCATAACGACCGTCTTTATTCCGTGTTACTGTATGTAGAAAGTGTTCTTTCACTTGACGATCTATTTCCATCTTAGATAGCTTTTCGATTGGATCACTTATTCCAAGTAAATCTAATCTCCATAAGTCAGAAATTTCTGCTTCTTTTACAAACATGGAAGTAACTGATAGAGCTAAATTTTCTTTAGATGAACTTTCTTGAGGAACTTTTCCCATTAATGTCCAGCCAAAAAGTGTTTCCATTGCAACTAGCCCAGAGGACAACACTTCTCTTCGACCTGTCAATAGTTTACCGATTATATCAGCTCCAATCAGTACTTGAATAGATTCATCTGCATCGCCAACATCTGTCAAAACAATGTCTTTCTCGGCCAATTCTTTCAGCCAAGAACCTTTTCCCACAGGTTTAACATTTTCACATATAATATTTTGATCCAAAACCTCAAAATTGCATCTGAATTTCCCTGTCAAATCTCTTAATCTTATTTTATAAAAGCTATGTTCATATTCTTTGGTTGAGACTCCGCCAAAAAGTGAATGTACAACCTTTTCTTTTTTAATGGCTGCATATTTCATTTCTTCTGCTAATTTCTTCAAAATATACGATCTTTGTGAACCAGTATCTAAAATTAGACGAATATCCTTTTCTTTATTATCAGAGACGACTTTTGCTTTGAGAGTTTGAAGAAATACCCTTGGATTTTTATTGAAATTTGCCATATTTACTTCACTTTCATTTGACTTTTCTTTCTCTTCCCTTTCATTTGTTTTGCCTTTATCAAGACTTTGGCACATCACGGTGGAATGTTTTCTGTCACAGATAAAACACTTCAGGACAGCTTTACACTGTTTGGTAGTGTGACCTGACCCCAAACAGAGGAAACAGCACTTCTTATCCTTTAGAACATTCTGTTTCTCATTAAAACTCATCTTTCGTGCCGTAAAACAGTCTGAACTCATATGCTTTCCATTACAAAACACGCAATTTTTCTTTAGATCCTGTTTAAAAGAAGTCGTTAATAAAGTAGAGGCAGTGGGTATAGGCTTAACAACATCAGTATAAGTCCTTCTTTTTCTATAATTTCGGTCATCATTTTTCTTCGCCAGACCAAAACCGGCTACCGCCAAATTTATTCTTTCATCTTCTTCAACTTCACATTTGAGAAATAGCATCAAATTGTCCAACCGTTCTTTCGCATCAGAACTAGTAGAAACAATGTTACTTCTATTCCAAGCTTTCAAAAATTCAGCTGGAAAACAGGATTCTACCATAGGATATAATATAGAAGCGCATTTATCAGTAGTGACACCCAACGTTTCAAGAGCCCTTAAATATGATTCAAGTTTATCGTACAATGAAGTAAGAAAAAAGTTTTCTTTTGTATGAGCAACTATAATTAATTTTAATAATTCTCTAACGTACACTTCAACTAGAAGATCATCTCTTCCATAACGAGCTTTTAGACTCTCTATAATTTTGGCATAGTTGGCGCCAGTTGGCGGAAAACTGTCTACGACTTCTCGTGCTCTGGAACCAGCGACCATTGCTTGAATGAGGTACTGGAATTTGTTTTCTGGAGGAATATCGTTATCTTTATCTATCTGCTCAAACTGACTCCAGAATGGTAGCCATTCTTTTAAATCCCCATCAAATTGTCGGAATTGTAACTTGGGTAAGGAAATTTTTCTTCTAGATGAATTATTTTCATTAACAGTTAAAATTGACTCCCCTTGAATGTAGGCCTGTGACTGTATTCTAGCCAATTCCAACTGTTGGTCTAATTCCATCTTCTTTATCTCTAATTCTTGATTAAGCTTTTCGAATTCAATTTTTTCTTTTTGTTCAAGTTTAAGTTTTTGTTGCTGAAGATCTTTTTCTTGCTCGACTTTCAATTTTTCTTTTTCTTGCCTCTCAACAACAGCCGTTGATAGAATTTCTTGCACAAAATTGGGATCATTTTTATATTCGTTGCTATTCAAAATAATTTCCTTCAAGGTAGCAATAGTACATTCAGGAGGAATTATTTCGCCAAGCTCTTCCGCTACAAACTTCAGATCGGCTTTTCTAAAACCTTTAATTGCTTGAAACATTGTTTTACTTCGTCCTGTCGCGTAGACGTCACAAAATGTTATTTAAGCGTACAAAAAGAAAGTTATTTTAACTCTCTAGCTTACTATATATGTAATTGGGGACGCCAAATAAACTTAAAGCATACAAAAGAAGTTATTTTAAACTCCTAAGCTTTCTAAAAAACTAAATAATAATTTCTAACAACAAAATCTACTTGCTGCTTTTATTCCATTGAAAAATTTGAATACTGAGAAAAAGAAACTAGATGCACGCGCACGAGCATCATCTGAATAATCTTTTCTTTTTTAACAATAACAAAAATACATCACGTGAGTTAAAAATATAAAAATGAGAGAATAAAATAAAACATGGACAATATCTAACACCGACTGCACTTTGTGGTTGGCGGTCATCTAAAGGCTGATCTTCTCCTTTATAGCTGTACATGTGATGCCACACTTTGTCTATATAATTTTATCACATGTACAGCTAGGAGAAGATCAGCCTTTGGATGACCGCCAACCACAAAGTGCAGTCGGCACTGTAGAAGGAGGGGATTCCCTACTGAAAAAGATTTCTGCCAGCACAAAGTTCTGTTAAAGGTATTTAATTTTAATAATTAAAATATGAATTATAAACTTCGTTAAAAGTGATTCTTATAATGTAGAAATTTAATATTTTAAATGTTTAATTTTTCTTAAAATGTATTAAGATCTCTTCAAATATCGCGTATCAGATATAAATAAATTACTCTTAATAATAATAGTCAAGTGACAACGTTGAGTGCTATGTCAGCCATCAGTGGCTGACACTAAACTTTCCATTTAGGCTGCTACAGTATAAAATATGATAAAAAACTAAAAAAATGTACATTGTTTTAAGTAATTACTGAAAATTTAAAATTTACTTAATTTTTATTTATTACACGATTATATCATTAAGGCATTTTAATGGATTTTATTAAAACATGGTAAACATAAGAACACACTGCATAAAAACCCAGCACTTCTAAGCAGTGCACGTGGCCTAACAGGGATTTTCTTAAGAATTTGTGTGGCACTCAACGCGTTTAATAAGTCTTCCCTTGCAAGAACAGTTTTCAAGATTTTTGTTTGTTAAGTAGTATCCCCTGAAGTATCTAAATGTGTATCACTCTGAGTGAGTTATTACAATTTTCCACATCTAATTTATGTGAATTCTGATTTTTGGTTTTGACCAACATAAAAATTAAAATAAGATACAGACTTTTAAATCTGGATCACAAAATGGAAGCAACATTATCTCTTTTTATGTCTAAATATAAATGAAATTTTAAAAAATATATCATATTCAAATTTTGCATTATTTGTAATTTATCATTGAACATTTTTTGTTTACGTTATAATTAAATTAAATTTTATATTTTATCATTGAATAAACATTTTATTTATTTTGTATTGAAATTTAGAGTATGCTATTTCTACAAATTATATTTTAAATACATTACTTAATTAACCATGTAAAATTATTTTATCTTGTTGTTGCTGTATTGCCAAATATTTAAATTGATAAAAATGCACTATGATAAAGAAAAAGTTGAGAATCCTATGGTTTACATGCTACAGAATTTAATACATAGCCTTTAAGAAAACAGGGAAAATTCCAGAACAGCAACATCACCTGTCGGTCAGTATACATCCAAATAAAATTAGCATTGCTTTTCATAATAAACTTTTTCACATATCTAGTCTGATGCATTTACACAATATAGAAACTAACAACCTTCCTATAAGTGGTTAAAATTGAAACATAGCAATACCACCTGTCAGCTAATATACACCCAAATTGAATCAGTATAGTTTTTCATGAGGTTCATCACTCATAGCCAATTTGGTGTACAGATACCGTGTGAAGCTGAGATATTAGCCTTCACATAAAATAGGGAAATTTTTAACATAGCAGTAGCTGGAGTTATATTCCAAAACCTAATAAGCACCAATTTATTTCAAGGTCCAACCAATTATAAGAGTTTGTAGAATTCCCTCCATGATTGCATGACATATTAGCACCCACAAAATTTTGGTCTTGGACAGATGGACATTTTCTAAAAATAATCAGATGGTTCAGGATATCTCAAAATGTGTAAATCCATAGAAAACCAGATTTATTTAACCCCTGTCAAAAATTTTAATGAATCTGATTCTTCTTGCATATATAAGAAAGTAAAAATTTAATTAAAAATTAATAAAAGATTTATTTAAAGTTAAAATTCTCAATTATCTATTTAAATCAAGTTCAATAAAATTTCAATTTTTATGAATGAGGATTTTTTTTTTTTTTTTTTTTTGTAATTGGGTATTTGGTCAATGTAGTTGATTGAATGATTAATGGAATGCAGAAATTTAGCGCCTGATTTAGAAAATAAAGCAATTATAAACTATGTTATTTGTGTTAAAGAATCAACAATTATTCAGCATATTACAGATGAGGCAATCATCAGAAAATAAATCAGGTGTTGGTTTAATATCACACTTTAGTTATGCAGTAGGCAGTTAACAATGCCTTGGACTCGCACTCACCCCTAGGGTGACCTCCCAATTTTGATTCTCTACAGAGGGGATGGTTTCTCAGCTTTGGTAACTCTCAGACGTATGAGGGTAAATAAAAAATAAACTGGAATTTCTGTCTAGTGCACGCTACAACTGCCGAAAGTGGGCGGAACTTCTCTCTGCAGTAGGTGTAGATGTCACGTGATTATCCAATGCTCGTCCAGTCAACTCATGTTAGCTTTTACAGTTTCCTTTACAATGAGTTAACAAGAGGTACACCCGAGTGTTGCATAATGGATTATCATTAAATTTCTGACTAATAAAGGTGTTAAACCCTCGGAAATTTTGCGTAGACTTGAGGCTCAGTTCGAGGATATGTGCCTAAAGAAATTCCAGGTGTATGATTGGCACAAAAAGTTTTCGGAAGGAAGAGAATGGTTTGAAAATGAACCTCATAGTTGGCGTCCTCGCACCAGTTTGACCCATGAGATTATTCGAGCCATTTGACGCATTATCGAAAGTGATCGGCATGTAACTGTTTCTGAAAATGCGTCTGAGACAGGAATAAGCTACGGGAGCGCTCAAACCATCATCGTTGATGAGTTAGTTTAAAAAAGTCTCAGCTCTCTGGGTGCCTCGTCAAATGTGCAAAAAACTAGAGGCAATGTTTTGAACACCCTCCGTATAGTCCAGATTTATCTCCCTGTGATTATCACTGTTTGGACCCTTGAAAGAGGCTCTAGGAGGGCAACCATTTGACAGTAATGATGCTGTGAAGGCCTTTGTGTGCAATTGGCTTAATACACAACCTCCGTCTTTTTATGAGGACGGCATAAATAAATTGCCCATCCGTTGAGAAAAATGTGTATCCAAACAAGATTATGTAGAAAAATAATATTGTACTCCCATGTTTCTATCTCTTTTTAATAAATTTTAAAAAATAAATTCCGGTTTATATTTGATTTGCCCTCTCCCAATTTTGATTCTCTGCAGGGGGGATGGTTTCTCAGCTTTGGTAACTCTCAGATGTGTTTATTTCGGAACTTGGAGGATATAGCAGCCATGATGGATTATACATGCACTAGCCACCATTAAAAGTACATGACAGTCTTTCACTGGCTTGAGTATTAAACTTTCAATCTTCCAATTACAAGCTTGATGCTCTTCTAAACAGACTACTGTGCCCATAAATCAGAGGAAGAATGGAAAAAAGTATTGATGAACTTTCTCATGGAGAAAAATATATAAACTTTATCATGAAACAAACTAATGTGACTGTCCAGAATTGCTGACTGGTTTAAGATTACAGGAAAAAAATATATTAAAGGTATTCTTCACTCGTCCTTGCCATCAGCCAAATACCATGTTATTCTATGAAGAAATTTGATATGTAAATTACTTATTATCTAATATATTTTTTTAAATTCTATTTTCACATTAAAGAAATCTATAATTCTTAATTTTCTTCCTTTTCAAAAATTTTATTTTTTATAGTTGAAAATATTATGAAAATGAAAAAAAAGTAAATTAACTTGTGCAGAATTTAAAAATAATACATTGGTTACTGGCAAGGATGGATAAAGGTTTCTCATAAAATGTAAAATGGATAATTTTACACAAAGTACTATTGAGAATATTGTAATTTGCAATTTTAATAAAAATATAAAAAATATTCTTAAAAACTCTTAATTAAATATTTGTACTTTTATTATATATATATATGAAAAGATAGAAAGAATTAAGATTTTAAATTATTATTTTAAACTAATATTGTATAGTAATCCTTTAAAAAAAAAAATCCTATTTAAAATTCGTAACTTGAAATTAATTCTGAAAAGTTAATTCTTCCTGTAAAGTGTGTTTCATGGTAAGACAGTTTATAATGTAAAAGTCAGAAAAATGAATAATTTCTAGAATAAAAATTGCTGAATCGTACTCAGTTTTCGTCTTCTTGGGGTAAAATAATGCATATTAATTAACCCTGAATTTTTGGGTCTATCAATCATAAAGTTAATAATCAATAAAAAAGTGTTGGTGGAAATTGGATTCATGCCAAAATTAAGACTAAGAGGCTGCATATGAAAATCTATACCTTTTTTACATGTTACTCTTGCCTACAGAAACTCAAGCCAAAATTCATTCCGGGACTGATCTTGAGATTAGAACTGGTGTTAATATTGTAGGTTATACAGACACTACTTGGCCATCATCCAAATGCTTAGCAGGTCTAATTGACCTAATGATGTGACATAGACTGTAACCCGTTTCAAGAGCTTGCAATAAATGACTTTCTTAACCCACTGGACTTTTTAATTGAGATAACATTATGGATACAGCATTTCAATAATATCTGGTTACATATATATATAGTTATATATATATTTCAGCACTGCATTTTTAACATACAAGTTAATTTGCTACTTAAATGAAGTTTTTAATGTAAATAGAAGAAATTACTCTTAAATCCACAAAATTCAACCAAAAATCTTTTCATCCCAAGCTGTGTGTATTTTTAAAAATATACTGTGAAAAGAAATAGATGGCAAGGGAGATCACATAAAGGATAAATTAATAATAATAATGACCCTCATCTGTCATGAACGATTCCAGTTAGACCGCTTCAAAACAGAAACATTTGGCAGCCATTTTTTTTTTTTTTTTTTTTCGTTTGTTCAATTCAACTTCTGGAAACATACATATCATTTTCATACATGTTTTGTATCGCACATATTTTTATTTATTTCCTCTAAAACCTTGAAAAACTATTCAGTTGTAATGTTTAAATGTCTAAATTAAATATAACGGATCACTGGCTATTATAAACATGAACCTATAAACAGAATTATGTAACTTCATGATTATAAACAACGCAATACCAAATAAAAAAAAATCCCTCTTCGGCAAGCTTAAAGGCAAAGGTAGATTCCTTTACGTTAATGTTACAAATGTAAAGAAATTTTACATCTGCATTAATACTTAGCCAATGGCTTTGTTCTCACACATTGCATTATTTACGTCGCTATTCTGTTTTCAAGAAATTTAATTTTCAACTAGAAAAGGGTTTTATTTAATCTACCTAAAATTTTAGGCTAGATTTATTGGTCTGTAAATGTTTAAATTTTTTAAAATTCAAGCTCATAATCATTCAACAAATAGAAGTTTTAAAGATATACAATCCCAACAATAATTAATCCCGGAGGGGGCTATTGGGCTACACCCCCCTCCCCACCCAAGCTTAATCAAAATTATAAATTTTATTTAAAATCCATAACTGTTGTTCAATATCTTTCTTTAAATAATAATAATTAATATATATAATGACCCTCATCGTCATCTGTCATTCACGATTCCGGTTTGCACCGCTTCAAAACAGACTTTTGGCAGCCATTTTTTTTTTTTCCCCAATTTGTTCAATTCAACTTACGAAAACATACATATCATTTTCATACATGTTTTGTATCGCACATATTGTTATTTATTCCGTCTAAAACCTTGAAAAACTATTCAATTGTAATGTTTAAATGTTTAATTAAATATAACGGATCACTGGCTATTATAAACATGAACCTATAAATAGAATTATGTAACTTCATGATTATAAACAACGCAATGCCAAATAAAAACAAACATAATTTGTTGCCATTCAGAAAATACATATTCCAAATGGACAACTCTTTAATTGCAAATGAACGACTCTTTGACTGTTTCATTAAAAAAAAAAAATGCTTAAAATATTTCTAAAACATATTAAAGCCTTAAAAATCTTAAAATATATTTGTAAAAACATATTAAAGTCTTTAAATATTTTTATCAAGCTTCATTATTTGTTTACATTGTATGGTATGATTGGCGTCGAGTTCAGTACGTAAATGTCGCCAGTTGATTTTAGTTTTGAAATTAATGTAAAGTTATAGTTGGGATAGAATGTTTGGTTGGGCAAGTAAAGGTCACCAGTTGAAATGAGTATTGAAAGTAGGGTAGTCTAAGGTGATAATGTCGAGTCAAGATAAAATGTTCGGTTGAGAATGAGAAAGTCCCTAGCTGGATCCTGGATATTTTGGCGATGTTGTGGGTGAGATAGCTGGTTGGGAGTATAGAGTAGAGGTGAATTTGGGTTAGCATGGAGTGTCTGTAATTATTAGATAGTTAGTTAGAAAATACGCAAGCAAAGTGATGACGTCACTGGGCGTCAGTGGATGCAAGAAAAAGATTTCCTATGTTAATCGCCAATTGGATTTTTTGCAAAAAATTATTAAAAATTGAGGAAAATTATTTCCCGATTTTAATTCCCATATTTCGGTATAGATATGTATTAGTTATCAAGTGCATGCGTTAGATTACGTTGTTTTTGCTGTAACATTGATAAAATTTAAATTTTAAATTTCAAAACTTTAGAAAAATAAAATAGCAAACTTCCATATTTGATTGAAAACATAAACATTTCATTTCAAAGGATGATATTTACACAATAAATATCCAACTAATATACTAAAGAAAAGGAAAATGATAAATATTCTATCATAATTTGAAGTCAAATTTGTTTTCAAATGTTTAAATAAAGTGTCTGATATAAGATACTCATATGTTGCAGCGGAATAGATTTAATATATCTGTCATCCTTGGCGGAAAAAATATATCGCCAAATTATTTGGCGAACATATTTCATTCCTTTCAAAAATCATGGTTATTTTAACTGAATTATATGAAACAATATATCGTACAATACGTATTACGAAAATAAACATCTGGCATGTATATTTTCGTAGTATGTTTTTAATCGCCAAATACAAAAAACGCCAAAGATGACACAGTTTTGAAATTTAAAATTTTGTCAATTTGGCAGCAAAATAACTCAATCTAACACATGGATACGATATCATACCTATACCCAAATACGGGTATTAAAATCGGAAAATAATTTTCCTCGATTTTTAATAATTTTTTACAAAATATACAATGGACGATTAACATATAGGGAATCATTTCTTGCATCCACGGATGGTCAGTGACGTCACATTTCGCTTACGTATTTGGAAACAGGATCTTCGATAGTCTTAAAGTATTTTGGTAAAATGAAGTGAATCGTTATTTACTTCCTCTTACCCATAGGGTCGAGAAAGTATTGTTTTAGGGTCAAATTTTCGAATGTGAGTTTTTGTTATACTTACATGTTCTGAGGTCCCCTGAATACGAAAATCACGTTTTTAGCGAATGGTCTCTGTGTCTATCTGTGTGTCTGTTATCAGCATATCTCAAGAACGAATAGTAGCAGAAATTCCAAACTCGGTATTCTAAATGTGTATCATATAGGGATGCTACAGTAAGCTTTTCGTTAAGATGAAGCAAATGGTTCGTGTACAGGGACATTCAAAAGTATTCAAATACATTACGGCGGTCTATGGGGGAAATTGCAAGTAAGTAGAATTTAACATCTATAGACTGCACTAAACCAAATGAAACGAATACATATTTTTTGTAATAGAGATAGTCAACTGGGAAATTTTTTTTTGTGTATGTAGGAGCCTCGCCTCCCCCCCCCCCCCTGGGGTAGATGTCCTCCCTCGAGTGGAGTAAATTTTCATGATGGGTATCTTTCAAAAGATCTCGCCAATACCTTTAAAACGAATGGTTGAACCATCGATCTACGATAATTTAAAATAAAGTTAATGATTTCTTTCATTTTTAACATTTTTTTTTTTTTTTTTTTTTTTTTACTTTAATATTGAGAATAAATTCAACTTTTTTTTAGATATTTAGTGTTATACTATTTCTCTAATATGGAAATCGTCTGTGTTATCATACAAGATAACTTTTTAAAATAATAATTTTAATAAATTATTTTTTTTAAACTGAATTATTTTTTAATAACCGAATTAAATTCTATATAAATGTAGGTGCATTAATGAAACGGGGGGTTGAGGGGAGCCAGAACTAATTATCATATAAAACTCTTCCGAACCCTAATTTGAATTGTTTAACATAGGTTTACATAACAGTACACGTTATCTCACCTCTTAATCTCCAACCTGTACTTATAGCATTAAATTTCAGGATAAGAGAAAGTCGTGTGAATGACACACTAGATTATTCTTATTATGAGGACTTTAAATGGAGCACTTAACGGAGCACTGGGATGTGTTGTTGCTGTTGTGTTTTCGGGCCTATATTTTTTGTCACCCAGCAGTTTTTTTGTCATTCATATTTATTGATCGGGTAGAATTTTTTTAATTTCAGAACGAAAATTAGAAAATATCGAAACACATTTGATTTCTAAACAAAAACTGAAAATACATTTGAATGATCACGTGGTAATCTTCATGATCTAAATATTGTTTTCAAGATTTATCGTTCACATTCCGTCATTTTTGACGGGGCTATATACTAGTAATAATAATAATAATACAAACGTGAAAATGCACTTGTGACCTTGCTATGGTCAAGCACTGATAAGCCTGGCGTTGGTATGGTCAAGTCAAATACAGTTAAGTGGTAGCGGTTTTTGGATAGTTATTTCACTGTAATTTTTATTGAATTATTGAAAGTTTTGTATTGTGTTTTTGTGATTTTTATTGTCAGATGAGTAAAAATTGTAAAGTGAAACTGTTTTGGTTCACATAAGCTGGAACATTAACATTAACATTGGACCATTTGGCACCGCTGAATTTCAATGTTAATTGTTACGAATTTAATAAATTGTATGATTTGGTGAGATTTTGGTGACAAAACTTGCGACTTAGCAATGAAATTTGTGATTTGGTGGCAAAATTTGATAGTTGGCGATGAAATTTTTGACTTGGCGACAAAATTCGTTGTCTGATGCCAAAATTTGGCGAGCTTGGCGATGGAGAAAGGCAGCTTTGGCGTCATTATATTTTTTTTCCACGCAAAAACCTCATATCTCTTCACAGACCAATATCTTGTTTCGACAAGATAAAAAGTCAAAGGAATCTGTGATTCTCTCAATTTTAAATTTTAAATTCTTGCCTAAACCGACATTCTATAATATTCACCACAAACGATATTTGTATTAAGATTGACGTATTATTATAATTTTATATTTTTAAATGATTAATTAAAGCGTTTAACATGGATTTTAATTAACACACATTTATTAACTTGATATGATGCAACTATTAATGTATATAGCGGAATTTTGCAATTCAATTTTCGGCAACTTCTTGTCGTCCGAAGGACCTGAAATTTTGCACACGACTTCATAATCAATGACAATACTAGATACAAGTATTTGCAGGAACTTTTCCCATCAGGGGCAGGTTCCAAGGGCAAACAAAAAGTCTATACTTATACAAAACTATCGTATGTGGCACAGGATTTGCATGTATTTGTATAATGTCGAGTGGCAACAATTAATTTTTTTTAATAAAGATTTAAAAGTATGTAATAGTTTTATGAAACCTTTATTAGTTCACTTTACAATAAAAGAGTGTTATTAATTTTTATTTATCAAAATAAGGGAATTCGAGTAATGAAATACTTTAATTTAAATTTAAGTTTTTATGAAAATAAACTTCAACGTAAAATTCATTAAATTCTAGTTCATTTGTCAAAGGGATAATACCTAAATGTCCCCAAATTTATTACTTTTTCTACCATGCCAGTTTAATTCGTTTAGCATCGATTTACACGATTTTTCTTTTTTAACGATGATATTTATTTTTTACATTCTAGCATCTATGTCATAATAAAAAGCTAAGTCTAAATCTGCTTAGCCCTAAGATATATTGATTTTATTTACATATTTATTTATTTATTTATTAACTTTTATTTTATTTGTTTAAAATCACGGATAAAATTTTATTTCTCTTTTCTCACTAAGAGTATATTGTTGTAATTGTGACGTCATATTTTCCGTTAAATTAAACTTTTTTTTTTTCTTAATCATGTTATTATATTGTTTAAAAACATGATTAAAATTTTATTATATTTTCAGTTATCTTTTTTTATTATCGTTTGCACGTGACATAAGCATCAGATTATAAATTTTTTGCAATGAAGCTATAAAAAATGTCGGCTTCAACGCACAATTCACGAAAAATCACTTTTTAGCTTCTAACTTCTAAGCAATTGAAGCTATCGAAAAAGTTTAAATACAAAAATTGATCTTTAGAGTAAGGCGGTAATTCGACTGATTTGAAATTTTCCTTTATTTTCAATATTAAAGAAATTATGGGCAAATGAAAATTTCCATCCCCCACCATTTCCACCCCCTTTGAGCTGCATACCCCATCTACGAACTTGACCGAGATTTTTACTGTCCTGACAACATATCCTGAGCTGGTTAAATCTAAATAAAAATTACTCCAGTTATCGTGTTCACAACTTAACATGGGAAAAAGCATTATACATATATATATATATATATACTAGCAGGCTTTGCCCGCTTCGCTGGTCACTATATTTAAAGGAAACTCTTTTCTATATAGTTTTATGAAAAAAAAAAATAATAATAATAATAATACTAAAATCGCTCAAAAGTTCGCTTTGGGTTCCCGCTACCTTCGGCAGCGCCTTGTTCGTCCTCGCATTCTGAAATACCTGTCCCTATTGCCCTTACCCGTGGCCTTCCATTTAGGTGCTTATCATATATGACAATTTCGATACGGACAGTATCGAAAATTCTGAAGTAGCCCTTTATATTTGAATCCTAGTTATATATAAGCAACATTATACGTGATGTACATAATATTTGCTTTCAAGTTATTCTCTATATTTATTTGATTTAATCGATCAACCATAGAATGACAGCAATTTCAAGCCAAATATAACATTACAATATGCTATGATCGGCTACTTCTATCGCATGAGACAATTATTATTATTTTGTGGTTATATAAACTTCAAGCTTAGTTAATAGTAGTTGGTATATAGAAAAATAAATAAATTAATATGTAAACTTGATCATGGTACAGCCTTAATGCCCTTGGCGACTTTTAAATTTTTGTTGCCGTTTTAGACCAAAATATAATTTATGCGATTATTGTTCCTACGCAAGCGAAGTGTGACGTCACTGACCGTCCGTGGATGCAAGAAATGATTTCCTATGTTAATCGCCCATTAGATTTTTTGTAAAAATGATTAAAAATCGAAGAAAATTATTTCCCGATTTTAATCCCCATATTTGGGTACATATATGTTTTAGTTATCATGTGCATGTGTTAGATTGAGTTATTTTGCTGTCAAATTGACAAAATTTTAATTTTAAATTCAAAACTCTGTCGTTCTTGGCGCTTATTGTATTTGGTGATCAAAAACGTAATACGAAAATATACATGCCAGATGTATATTTTCGTAATATGCATTGTACAAAATATTGTTTTATATTATTCATGGAACAACTATAGTATTTCCCTTCAGCTAGATTTGGCGATTTTTCGTTGGCGATTATGGCTAAATCATAAATCTAAAAATCATAAATCATATAGCATAAATGATAAAATCGTAAGCTAAATTATAAATCATAAATCCAAAATAAATAGCATGCAGGCTGCCATATTATATCGCAAGCAATCCAGAACGACATCGTTATCGTTCAAATCAGCACCAAAGAAAAATCGCCAAATTCAGCTGAGGGGAAATACTATAGCTGTCTTAAAATAAGTTGTTAAAATAACCATGATTTTTGACAACATATTAGTATCTTATATTACATACTTTATTTAGACATTTGAAAACAAATTTGATTTCAAATTATGATAGAATATTTATCATTTCCCTTTCAATCAGTATATTAGTTGGATATTGTGTAAATATCATCCTTTGAAATGAAATGTTTGTGTTTTCAATCGAATATGGAAGTTTGGCATTTTTTTTTTTCTTTTTTTCTAGAGTTTTGAAATTAAAAATTCAAATTTTGTCAATTTTACTACAAAAATAACTTAATATAATGCATGGACATGATAACTAATACATATCTATACCTAAATACGGGGATTAAATTCGGGAAATATTTTTCCTCGATTTTTAATAATTTTTTACAAAAAATCCAATGGGCGTTTACACAGGAAATATTTTTCTTGCATCCACGAACGGCCAGTGACGTCATCACTTCGCTTGCGTATTTCTTTCTATCTTTTCCTTGGCGAAAAATGTCCGATCTACTTCAGCATCAAAATTATAAAAAATTGTCAAGAATTATCAATAAGAAAATACCTTTAATATATTGCTGAATTAGCGTTTATGCCAAGCGTGTTTCATCCGCCATACTACAAAAAAAAAAAAAAAAGAAATCTGAAGTTGAGGTATATAAAAAAATGCTGTGAAATAAAATTCAGAAGAAATATGTTAGATTTGTAATATTACTATTTTATTTTTAAATTATAAAGCGTCATTTTCTCATCGACCAATTTAAAATTTAGTAATTTCTTATTTTTCGCGTGAAAGCATATTTCATTTTATGCTGAAAACAATAAATAAATACATCTCGTAAACATTTTTTGGCAACAATTAAAAATTTAAATGGCTTATATTAAGTCAATATAAGTCAATAAGTTTATTATTTTCATATTTTAATTAATTTTAAAGATTTTTTCAATTTTTTTTTTTCCTAAACCATCCCTGACCTATAAGGAAAAAAACAAAAAAAGAATGATCGAAATCGGTCAAGCCGTTTACGATTTTATAAATAACATACAGACAAACATTCATTTTTATATATATAGATATAAACTTTTGAACGGAGGGTGGTTTTGGGTTTTAGGGGTCATGATCGGTGAAGATATGAAGAAATTTTCCAGAAGTCGTGTCATGAGAACCATTGCAATAGGTAGATCTCCTATAAGGAATCTACCTAACAAACCAAAACTGTTGCCATTCAGAAAATACAAATTCCAAATGGACAACTCTTTAATTTCGAATGAACGACTCTTTGACTGTTTCATTAAAAAAACGCTTAAAATATTTCTGAAACATATTAAAGCCTTAAAAATCTTAAAATATTTGTAAAAACATATTAAAGCCTTTAAATATTTTTTATCAAGCTTCATTGTTTGTTTACATTGTAAGGTATGATTGGCGTTGATTTTAGTTTTGAAATTAGTGTAAAGTGATAGATGGGATAGAATGTTTGGTTGGGCAAGTAAAAGTCACCAGTTGAAATGAGTATTGAAAGTAGAGTAGTCTAAGGTGATAATGTCGAGTCAAGGTAAAATGTTCGGTTGAGAATGAGAAAGTCCCTAGCTGGATCCTGGATATTTTGGCGATGTTGTGGGTGAGATAGCTGGTTGGAGGTATCGAGTAGAGGTGAATTTGGGTTAGCATGGAGTGTCTATAGTTATTGGATAGTTAGTTAGAAAATTTCAAAACAGGATCTACGATAGTCTTAAAAAAAAGTATTTTGGTAAAATGAAGTGAATCGTTTTTTCTTATTATGAGGACTTTAAATACGCAAGCGAAATGATGATGCCACTGGTTGTTCGTAGACACAAGAAAAATATTTCCCATGTTAAACGCCCAATGGATTTTTCGTAAAAAAATATTAGAAATCGAGGGAAATTATTTCCCGATTCTAATCCCCATATTTAGGTATAGATATGTATTAGTTATCATGTGCATGCGTTAGATTAAGTTGTTTTTGTTCTAAAATTGATAAAATTTGAATTTGAATTTAATTTTAAGTTTAATATATACCTTACATAAGCTTTTCATCGTTTTGGCTGATTAATTTTGGTCGCAATCGCGACCATCCTCAGAGCCATGACAATCGTTTTCGTCCTTCTGTTTATAGTTCGGCGGTTTGCTGTGGCTGTTATTTCGCTTCACTTCATATTCCTCCAAGATGTGTTGCCATGCAGTTGGGATGATGGAATGTTCTCTATTGTTTACAGTGTTGGGGTTAGTAATAATTTCAAGTGCCTCCCGTTTTAGAGCATAATTATGGTTATTGTAAGGTGCTATTTTTTGGATGTTAATGGAGTTAATGTTTATGGGGTTATTATTGTGGGTAGTGGAGAAAGCGGTAGAGGTTTTTCCTAATTTAAGGTCTGCACGGTGTTCTTTTTCTCTATCGGTGATTTTTCGCTTGGTCATCCCAATGTAGCAGGCGTTTTTACCGTTGATATGTTCGAAGTTGATTTTATAAATCCCGGAGGTGGAGTGGTGGAATGGGGTCTTTTTCGTTTCGGATATGTTGAAAAATGTTTTTGTTTGGTTTTATTGGAATGTTTAGGTTATTATTTTTAGCTTCATTTTTTATTTTAATGCTGGCGCCTTTACAAAATGGGATTGCAGTGGTGAAAATAGGTTTAGTTTTTTGGGCATTATTGATTTTGTTTAAGGATTTGAGGCGTTTTTTGTATAATTTATTTATAAGAGTTTTGGAGTAATTTGCTTTAGTGGCGATTTTTTTGATATTGTTAAGTTCTGTATTTAGTAATTGTTTGTTAGAGCAGATTAAAATAGCACGATTGATGTAAGATTGAATGGCAGATAATTTGTAACTGAGGGAGGTTTTACAATTTCTGTTTATAATTTCAGTGTTAGTTGTGGGTTTTCTGTAAACTGTAGTGTCAATAGTGTTATTAGGGTTTTTTATTATTTTTATGTCAAGAAAGTTGAGAGTATTGTCAGTTTCTTTTTCGATGGTGAATTTAATATTATTATCCAGGTTATTAAGGTTAGTTAGATTCCCTTCTAAAATTAGGCGCTAAATTTATACTAAATGACAAACCAAACTTAAAAGACACCATAGCCCACATAGAAACAGCCATTGACCACATTCCTGCTTTTAAACAACAAACAATCCGGAACACCGCTATAAAATCCATCTCTAAATTAAATAAAACTTACGATCACTCTGAAGACATCAAATGCCTGAAAAACTTAAAAAACAATCGTAACCTAACTTTCCTTATGTCTGACAAAACAAATCTTATCACCATTATGAACCGTACACAATATAACGAAATGATGCATGAAACAATAGAAAAACTAAAAGCTATAAAAATCCAACCGTCACCTCTTAATAAGCTCATAAATAAAACAAAAGATCTTATAAAAACTGGCCAATGGCCCAACAATAATAAACCAACCTTTAATAACCATGCTTCTACTATACCTCGCCTCTTTGCAAAATATAAAGATCACAAAAACCCTCCCTCTCTCCGCCCAATAGTAAATAAATCCGAAGGCCCAACATACCAACTCGAAAAATACATGAAAAACATTTACACTGCACTTCTCCCCCCATCTAACCACTCAATAAACTCAAATGAACTATTTCTAGATAAACTTCGTAACACTAATATAAATTATACTGATAAATTAGTTAGTTTTGACGTAAAAGATCTCTACCCATCCATCAATATCCCAGAAATCACTACAATAATTAACACTAAAATAACCACCATGTTTGGAGATAACAAAATCAGCGAAACTTTAATCAGAGCAAATAACCTACTCCTTAATGAATCATACTTTAACTTTGACAATAATACTTACCATCAAACTCAAGGTGTCCCCATGGGGTCCCCTATCTCCGGTATCATTGCAGAATTGAAACTCCGCCTTATTGAAAACTCAGCCAACCATATTATCAAAAATTGTAAACTTTGGACTCGATACGTTGACGACATATTTGCCATTATACCCGACACTGAAAACCCAGATAACCTTCTAACTAACCTTAATAACCTGGATAATAATATTAAATTCACCATCGAAAAAGAAACTGACAATACTCTCAACTTTCTTGACATAAAAATAATAAAAAACCCTAATAACACTATTGACACTACAGTTTACAGAAAACCCACAACTAACACTGAAATTATAAACAGAAATTGTAAAACCCCCCTCAGTTACAAATTATCTGCCATTCAATCTTACATCAATCGCGCTATTTTAATCTGCTCTAACAAACAATTACTAAATACAGAACTTAACAATATAAAAAAAATCGCCACTAAAGCAAATTACTCCAAAACTCTTATAAATAAATTATACAAAAAACGCCTCAAATCCTTAAACAAAATCAATAATGCCCAAAAAACTAAACCTATTTTCACCACTGCAATCCCATTTTGTAAAGGCGCCAGCATTAAAATAAAAAATGAAGCTAAAAATAATAACCTAAACATTCCAATAAAACCAGACAAAAACATTTTTCAACATATCCGAAACGAAAAAGACCCCATTCCACCAAACTCCACCTCCGGGATTTATAAAATCAACTTCGAACATATCAACGGTAAAAACGCCTGCTACATTGGGATGACCAAGCGAAAAATCACCGATAGAGAAAAAGAACACCGTGCAGACCTTAAATTAGGAAAAACCTCTACCGCTTTCTCCACTACCCACAATAATAACCCCATAAACATTAACTCCATTAACATCCAAAAAATAGCACCTTACAATAACCATAATTATGCTCTAAAACGGGAGGCACTTGAAATTATTACTAACCCCAACACTGTAAACAATAGAGAACATTCCATCATCCCAACTGCATGGCAACACATCTTGGAGGAATATGAAGTGAAGCGAAATAACAGCCACAGCAAACCGCCGAACTATAAACAGAAGGACGAAAACGATTGTCATGGCTCTGAGGATGGTCGCGATTGCGACCGAAATTAATCAGCCAAAACGATGAAAAGCTTATGTAAGGTATATATTAAACTTAAAATTAAATTAGTATGCTTTTCTTTAAAAATAAATGAATTTGAATTTTAAATTTCAAAACTCTAGATAAAAAAAAAAAAAAAATGGCAAACTTCCATATTCCATTGAAAACATAAACATTTCATTTCAAAGGATGATATTTACACAATAAATATCCAACTAATATACTAATTAAAAAGAAAATGATAAATATTCTATTAAAATTTTTAAGTGAAATTTGTTTTCAAATGTCTAAATAAAGTATCTCATACAAGATACTAATATGTTGCAGCGGAATAGATTTGATATCAGTCATCCTTGGCAGAAAAAATATATATATATACATATCGCCAAATTATCTGGCGAATATAATTTAATTCCTTTCAAAAATCATGGTTATTTTAAAAACTTATATTAAGAGAGTAATGAATAATATGAAACAATACTTCGCACAATGCATACATATTACGGAAATATACATCTGGCATGTATATTTTTGTAGTACGTTTTTGATCGCCAAATACAAAAACACCAAGGACAACAGAGTTTTGAAATTTAAAATTAAAATTTTATCAATTTGACAGCAAAATAACTCAATCTAACACATGCACATGATAACTAATACATATACACCCAAATATGGGGATTAAAATCAGGAAATAATTTTCCTCGATTTTTAATAATTTTTTACAAAAAATCCAATGGGCGTTTAACATAGGAAATCATTTTCTTGCATCCACGGACGGTCAGTGACGTCACACTTCGCTTGCGTATAGAGCACTTAATGGAACACTGGGATGTGTTGTTGCTGTTGTGTTGTCAGGCCTATATTTTTTGTCAACCAGCAGTTTTTTTTATTGTCATTCATATTTATTGATGGGGTAGAATTTTTTAAATTTCAGAACGAAAATTATAAAATATCGAAACACATCAGATTTATAAACAAAAATTGAAAATATATTTAAATGATCACGTGGTAACCATCATGATCTAAACATTGTTTTCAAGATTTATCGTTCACATTCCGTCATTTTTGACAGGGTTATAAACTAGTTGTAAAATGTTGGGCCATTATCACAGGCCACCAACATATGTATGCCAAGTTTAATTCAGTTTGAATTAGTTGAAAATTTTTGAATTATATAGCATTTAAACACACTTTAAGTTTTTATTGTTCATTTTTTATATCATATTTTAAATAATTTTGAATGTTTAAGGCTGCATGTCAGTCAGATTCACCATTTCTTCCTCCCTGTGTAATATAATCAATCATATGGGATTTTTGTTGCTTCGTATTTTAACCCTTTGCCGGTCATATTTATTTCATTCCTCTGGTCAATGTTGCCAAATTTAGGTACTTTTTTATTAAATATCCACCAGTAAAATTTAACTGTAACTATTGCCTAGTAACTTCGAAAGTTATTTGTCCATTATATATATCAAATACCATTCCTCAAAGTTATTATAGTTGAATAAAAAAGTCCCTAAATTTGGCAACACTGATTAGAGCGTTAAGACTGACAAAAGGTTTAGGACATCTCATTAAAAAAGTATGAGTATTTCAGATTCTGTTTTATGAATATCAGTCTTTGAACATGTCACCTTTTGCCTAAGCGATAATTTTTTAAAATATACATATTTTAAAAAATTATTATACATATTTAATTATACATATTTAATTTTTTTTATTTCATTAAGTAAACTCAGAGTTCTAATTTTCAATTGCAAAAAGGAATATTTAAATTTATAAAAAAAAAAAAAAAAACTCCATTTTAAATGAGATATCCTTAAAATGTGAAGCAACAAAAATTCTGCAGGATTATTGGAGGAAAGAGAAACTGTGAATCTGATTGATTTAAAGACTTAATAATCATTAAGAGCAGACAATATCTAATTACACCAAAAGCTAAGGCCCATATTCTATAGGAAAGTTTGTTTCCACGATGACTCATTATCTAATGTTTTTTTTTTTTTTTTTTTTTTTTAATTCCATTTTCACATTCAGGAAGTTCACAATCATTAAATTTGTGCTCGTTTTCAAAAAATTGATTTTTTCACATTTTTAATATTTTATTTCCTAGTTAAAACTGGTGAAAAATGCACTTAGTTGTTTTTTAAATTAGAAATTAAAAATAAATAAATAAAATTTAAAATATGAGTGCTAATTTAATGGCTGTGAATTCGAGATTAGTTATTGTCTGCTCTTAAGGCACAATTATGAAATGGAGAGAAAAAAATAAAGTCTATTTTTTGATACACTTTTATTAAAAAAATGGTGAAGATGACAGTTTAAATACATAGAAAAAGGAAAGTGAACAAATTCATAAAAACTTTGTATAAAAAAAATGTTTGATGAAAAGTCAATATATACACCATAACTTCAGTGCAATTATCTTCTCGATTAAAAATAAGATACACACTGGTTTATGTCTAGTAGATCATCCACAATCTAAAAAAAAAAAAAAATTGATTGAATAATAATACAACATAAATAATCTTTTTATAAAAATACAGTGGTACCTGTAAAAGTGACCACCTTTGTAAAGTGACCACCTTTGTAAAGTGACCACCTGAGTAAAGTGACCATTTTCCTGACTAAAGTGACCATCTTCCAATTTTAAAGAGACTTTATAAAGTGATCACCTGCGTATAGTGACCATTTTAGCCGGTCCCTAGGGTGGTCACTTTAGACAGGTTCCACTGTAATATACATTTCTGCAGGGTTACGCTTGAAACTAACTTCATAGCTAAAATAATGGATTGAGATACAGAAAAATAAATTTGTATCCTTGGTTTAGATAAATGAATAACATAATGGAAAAAGGATGATTTAGCAAGAAAAAATGACTCCAAAATTGTAGAAGTGTACTGAGGAAAAATAAATTTTATCCAAGATTTGAAACAATAAGCTGAAAGATAATTTAAAAGAAAAGATGCAATATTATGTAAGGATTGTCACTTATTGATTTGGCAGTTTTCTTTTTTGGCTCCTGTGATAAACTGCCAAATTATGTTCATTTAGCTAAATTAGAGAAATTCTAAAAAATATTTAAAATGATTATAATAAATAGTTTAATAATATTAAAAATAATATAAACAAAAATAAATTCAAACCAAAAATTTATTGTATTTTTCTGTTATCGAGATAAGATTCAGGTATCACCAAATCACATTTGTCGAAAACTCAAATTTATGACATAAACAGAATAAAAGTCCAAAGGGAAGAAATACCATAATAGATATTTAAAAAAATTAAAAATTTTTAATTAAAATTAAACAACTTTCTAAAAAAATTCAAAAAATAAATTGCACATAATTAACAAATTAATATTAACATACTGATATAAAACTGCCGATATCATTCAAAATATCTAAAAATATTTGTGTTCTAATTATGTAAGTTCCTAATTTTCATATCCATGATAAAAAAATTCTATTGAAATTAACTTCACAGAACATTAGTAAAGCAAATTGCAATGCAAACTGATATATTATTCAACAATAATTTTATAGCAAGATCCCATTTTTGACTCTTTATAAAATTTGTAAAAAAGGATGATAAATCTTTACACAATTTTCAACATATTTGTGTAAAAATTTTTCTTTAAAGAAAAAAATAATATGAATAAGCATTTGTGGTATTTTGAATGTTGAGGTTGGGAGAGGGTTAAAGCAGATGATTATATGAGGGTTCTAGACTCATATGAAGTTGAAGTGCCCTCTGTGCGTCGGGGAGGCGGGGGGTTCCTAGTCCATATTTATACAAGTTTTGAAGAAATTTCCAAATGGTTATGTAGATGAAAGCAACCAGTATTTAAACACATCATCTTCAGTCTACTAGTTTAGAAAGCAAAATCTCTCGGCCACTGGTCTAGGAAATATTTTGTATGAAATGGGTTTGTTTCATATTTATAAAATGGATGTTCTTTGATCATTTTTTCTACAAATATATTTGTTTCTTTAAAAAAAAAAAAAAAAAAAAAAAAAACAATATTGGTGGTTTGTGGTATTTTACAATACAAATTTAGTGGACCTTGAAGTTAATAAGATTGGCAACCACTGCTATAGAGTTTTACTAACACTGCTTTTATTTTTTACCAAAACTGATAAATATAAAATAACAATGTAAATTAACATAAGTAAATTTTCAAAGAAATCAAATAATCTTACTTAAGTGAACTCCAATATATACATTTTACTAATTGAATTTAAAATAAATAAATGAGAAGTCTTTGTACCTGATCTGGAGTGGTACCAATCTTCTTAGATACTTCTGTCTTTTCCATAATAGAAAGATTAAGAAAAGTTGCAAGTAAGTCACCATCTAGAATATTTTTGTGGGGATTTTGGAGAAATTTGCGTTGACTCTTGAACATCCTTCATATAAAAAAAACAAAATTTGAGTATATAAACATCTGATACAATATAGACATAATGTATTTAAAAGAAAAAAAAAAAGTGGGAGAGGTACAGAATTTAGTAAAATCAATTAAAAAATTTCAAGGAATTAAATTTCAAGAATCACAAAATTTAAATATTTATACAGCTCCTATACAAAAATTTTTCCCAATGAGTGGAATATGCATCACTTATAAAATTAAGTAAACACACTAATAAAATGATGTAAAAAATTTCAGCATTGTATTATAAAATTTTTCAGAGGCATGGCAAGACGAAAAGCTGATTTGACTATGTTCAATGTATAGACAGAAAAGAACAAACTTATAGATCAAGGTGAGAAAAATAGCATAAATAAATAAACATATTTACATTAATTGTGACTTATCCCTCAACAACTTATAACATATCTGTTAAAATTTGTGTGATATATTGCTGATATTTTGTACATTATTTTATCAGAATATAGAGTGCATTTTACTCATTAGACATTGTTTTTTATGCGGAAGCTATAATAAAAGTTTAAATTTTATAATTTTTAAAGCTGAACCTTCTGAATTTTTTTTTATTGATTTCATAAAATTCCATACTTATTGTGGAAACCTTTTGAAAAAAGTTGATTTTACTGTTTGATGTCTAATAACACCACTTTTTTTTTGTACCAATACTATAAAATTATATATCATTGGAAAGATAATTTAATGAAGATTGTAAAGCAATAACATTTGTTCAATTATCTGTATTATATTAAAAGTTATAAGCCAAATAACCATAAAAAAGAAGCACAGCTTGCTTACGTTTATGGGAAGTACAGTCGGTAACAAAAGTCTCCGAACACTATCAAAAATTCCTATGAAAAAAGTACACTTAATACAGTTTTGTTAAATAAATCCTTGTCGAATCCTGTTTTTAGCAAACTGTACTAAGTGTACCTTTTTACATAAGAATTTTTGCTAGTGATTGGAGACTTTTGTTACCGACTGTAAAATAGTAATATTAAGTGAACAAGGCTACAATTATGAAGAAATTAGAAGAAATATTGGGGGAAACTTAACCAAAGGTGGCATTTCTAAATTTTTAAAGAAGTATAAGGAGACTCAGTCATTAGAAAAACAGACTGATAAAGGCAGAAAAAGGTGCATAACTGCAAGTGATGATAGAAGAATTAATAGACTGTACCTAGGTGACAGAAAAAAATCATATTGGTGTATACAAGGGGAAATGTTGCAATGCAATGTGACGGTAAGTGCAAGCACTGTTCGGCGCAGACTGCATAAATTTGGTCTAAAGTCTAAATGCTAGAATTCCATGAAAACAGCCATTTTTGTCTCTGAAACAAAGGTTGAAAGATTAAACTGGGCTAAAGCTCATGTTAACTGGACAACGGAACAGTGTAATTTGGAGTGATGAGACCAAAATCTCCCTGTTTGGTAGTGATGGCATAAAATACGTATGGAGAAGAATTGGAGATGATGTCCATCCTGAGTGCATTATACCTATCGTGAAACACCCAGTTAGTATTATGATTTGGAGTTGTATGACATCAAGAGGTGTGGGCAGAATTGGCATCACCGGTGGGAATATAAATGCTCAAAGATACATAAATGAAATACTTGGCCCAAACCGCTGCCTTCTGCACGTGATGCCAAGATAATGAAGCATTTATATTTCAACAGGATTCAGCTCCATATCATGTTGCTGGTGTGTGCAAGAAGTAGTTTCAAGATAATCATATTCAACTGCTGGAATGAGCTCAGACCTTAAGGGCCCTCTTCACTCACCGCCGCCGGAAGCCGAAATTAATGTTATTCTATGGGAAATTTTTCTTTACAAATAACTTATTAACTAATACATATTTTTTAATTCTGTTTTCACATTCTGAAAATTCTCAGCTGTTAAACTGACGGACATTTTTAAAAAAATTATTTTTTTAATATTTTATTTTGAAGCTGCAAATTACGAATTTTCTATATGTGAAATTTTTTCATTTTGCAATTTCAGAATAAAATATTAAAAATAAAAAAAAAAACATTTTTAAAAAAGGTCCGTCAATTTAACAGTTGGGTATTTTCTGAATGTGAAAACAGAATTTAAAAATATGTATTACTTAATAAGTTATTTGTAAAGAAAATTTCCCCATAGAATAACATTGGCTCGGGCTTCCGGCGACGGTAAGTGAAGAGGGCCGTTAACCCAATCGAAAATCTATGGAGCCGGCTAAAGAAGCTTGTTAGACAAAAGCAACCCAGCAATAAAACCCAATTAACAGAAGCAAAAATTTAATCTTGGTTTCCTGTTATAATAGCTGCAGAACTAAAGAAGTTGGTTCACTCCATGGGAAAGCCACAATTAAGGCTAAAGGTTACTCAACTAAGTATTAACTGGTATGGTGAAAATATTTGTATATCTCATTTTTTCTATGTATATCACATTTATTCTTTATAAATGCTGTTCTATTAAAAAACTATTCTTAAATAATATTGCTTTACAATCTTGATTAAATTACCTTTCCAATTATATATAATTTTATAGTATTGGTACAAAAAAAAGCGGTTTTATTAGACATCAAACTACTAAAAATCAACTTTTTTCAAAAGGTTTCCACAATTTTGTCCACTACTGTAATATTCAGTTTGCTTAATTATAGCAAATATTTTGTAACTAATACTAATTTATAATTCTGCATCGTTAGTCTATAGCTTTAAAGAAACTGCTTCAGATGGTGCTTGCCTTTTTAAAATTCAGTTTTCTTTTCAACCTTTTGCTAAAAGAAATTAATTTATTTTAAAGATAATTTATCATTTTTCTTGAAAAGTAAGGCACCTAGTCTTATTAAACAATTAAAGAAATATATACAACTTATTTAACTTTTTATTTTTCCTCATCTGAAAATCAATTCATCTGAAGAACAATTGATATAATCAATTGTAGAAACATTCCTGAAAAATTAAGAATTATTTTAATAGACTTTCAAAGAAAAATATCTTTTTGTTGATTGTTAATTCAATCCTTTTCAGTTATCAAACAAAACAGCTAATAATTGATGGCAACTAAAAAACAGCATTTGCTTGGAATCTTAACTTGAAATTCAACTGCAATTGATAAAGTTAGAAAATATCTGAATTAACAATATTAGATACACAAATTTTAAAATGTAATATTAAAAAAAAAGTATGTTTTGAAATATGAGTATTTAAAAATAAATTTGTAAAACAGCTTTTTAAAATGATTGAAAGCCTCATCTTATTAACTAAACACACCAGTCTTCACTACTTGGATTACATAACAGATAAAACTTTGATTTAAAAGTAATATAATAATTAGTCATTAGGTTTAAATAATATGATTCATGGACAAACTATTTTAGTAAAAAGAAATTACAATGTATTCAGGACCTCTTGTGATCCACTATCGAATTGTACTAAACATTACATTTTGAATGGGTTGTGGGATTAAGGCCGATTGACTGCACTAGGGTCTTAGACCTGAGGGAGAGTGCCCTCCTTGGAGGTTGTTTTAAAGGGTCCTAGCCTGTATTTACATAAGTTTTAGAGAAAATCATGGAAAACTCCAAAAGGCTAGGCCGACGAGTGTGAGCTGGGATCGAACCCGACACTTCACTCTACCAGCTTTGAGCACAGAACCGCTCGGCCACTGGTGGGCCTACATTATGAATGAACTGCATTACATGTAATGCAGTTATGGAATGGTATAGATTGTAGATTCATTATTAAAATTAAATATTTTTTACACACTTTTATTTAACTTGGTTGTTCTGTCAGCCTGGGTTAAATCTTGCAATTAGTTTTTAAGGAGGGGGGCAGATACCTGGTGCAGAAATCTTTCTGCCCACAGCAAATCTTGCAGTCAACTTTTAACCCATACCAGAGACCAAAGTCTGCACACAAGTCTAGTCAGTGACAAAACAATAGGGAAGCATTGTCAGTAATCTATCTTACACAGGCAAAAATCTGCTCATGACAAATCTTGAGATTCATCTTTAATCTCTTTTGGTGAACCAATTTTGCTCAAATTTTGCACACAAGTTCATAGTTGATGACAATACAAATACAATGCACCATACTTTTAGGAATCTAACTGACCAGGGTCAAGTTCAAGGAACAAAAATCTGTCTATTCTATTTGTGTAAAATCTAGTAATTCCTTTTTTAAGCACTTCTGCAAAGTAATTTTGTAAAATTTTTAAAGATGAGTTCATAGTTGATGATTGTTTAATACTGAAATGTTTTCAGAATTCTATTTCATCTGGAGCAGTTTCCAGGTAACAAATACCTGTCTGTCTGTGCCTAATCTTTTGATTATAAAATCCATTTCTAATGAATCAAGATTTTTTGTATATTTTGAAATACTACATTTTCTACATTTCAGTAATTGTACAATGCAGAAATATTTTCTGAGTCCTATTTCATAATAGACAGATTCCAGAGGAAAAACTTGTTCAAGTGTATCAAATCTTGTGATTATTATTTAATCCATTTCTACAGAATTGGACTTTTTTGTACATTTCAAAATAAAAGCATATTTTCATTTTTTTTTTTTTTTTTTTTTTTGTGACATTATTTATTTTCTAGATAGCTTTTATAGTTAATAAAACAATGTTAGGTATAATCTGTCAGATGACTCCCCTTCTAGAATATGGCAAAATCTCTGTTCTTTCAACTTGCAAAGAGTTTTAAACGAAAAATTATGCTGTTCACTACTGAGTGAATAAAGCATTAGTTTCATTATTATATCAAATACTGCTAGGTCTTTGCAGCTCATTATGCTATCCAAAAATATTTCTCAGGATAAAATAACAATTAGGCTTATCTTCCCCATATTTAAATTTAATAATATGACATAGAATTTTTCTCTGTATGTTATAAACTCATTAATGCATTATGTGCTGAATGTTATCTTACAGAGCTAATTTGAATTTTATTTATGACTTTTAGATTAAAAAATGATCTTCAATCTTTCTATTTCTATAAAGAATTATTTTTAATATACAGTTCCCGCAGCTTAATAAATTGACTGGTTAATAAAATCAGCTGCTCAATCTGATCAAATTGTCAGGACTGGAATCAAATTAATGCAAACTACTTTTAAAACTGCCATTTAATAAAATCAGCATCGCCGGTTAATAAACTCAAAAACAATCTCTTCATCAGCAAAAATGTGTATTTATGCACTTAAAAAAAATATTTACAGGTTTTTTTTTTTCTTTTTCTTCGCCAGATATAAAAATCAGCCACTTAATAAAATCACTTTGCTTTAGAACAAATGTGATTTTAATAAGTGGCGGGTACTGTATATAGATATAGAATATATAGTTAACAAAACTGTTAATTACAAATATAGAAATTACCATCATTATTCAGGCTTATAATTAGGAATAAATAATGATTTACCTAAATCCTTTGGGATTTAGACCAGCTGTATGTGGGATATGAGTTACTAAAACATTTTGCAACATAAGTAGTCTTCTGTACGTCTTTTCAGGAATAGGCATTATGAAACCCAAACCTCCATCTAAAGTAGCTAAGGAGAGAAAAGGATTCAATGAAATGTTTTGTTATTCATAGATTGGGTAACAAAATAACTGACACAATGAACTGCACCATAATTATAAATGATAATAAAAAAGAAAGAAAGAAAAAAAAAAAAAACTCATTTCATTTATTATATTAATTTAAAAATTAACACCACAGATATTTTTTTGTTTAAAAATAAAACAAAATCTTTATCATAACTTTGGGATATTATATTTAGTTTCAACAGTATTATTATTATTTAATCTGTTAAAGAATTGAAAAAAAAAAATAAAAATGGGGTGATGGGGAGGGGCATATACTACGAAGATATTTTAAGCTTTAATAATAATAAAAATTAATGCATTAATTTTTTTTTTAATCATTGCAATTTATTTCATGAAAATAATAACATTCTGATTAAAATTTAAATAAAATAAATTGTAATTGTAATCATGCAGCAGATAAAAATCTATGCTGTATCCTTAATGTTCTTAAATAAACTTATTACTGATACAGTCTTTTAATTTCAGTATTTAATAGGAAGATAATATTAATAGTAGAATAACAAAGTTTCAAAGATATTTAAATATTGATAGTTATTTGATTAATAACACATATTTGGAAAATATATATACAGTCAAATCTGCCTAAACCGGAATCTGTGTAAAACAGAAATCTGCGTAAAACGGAAAAAATTTTCAGTCCCTTCAAAAGTCTATGGGAACCTTTACTAAAACATATATAAATGATAAAATAGTATACGAGATAAAGACTTTCATCAATTTTATTTTTTGTATAATTAGAATTTAATTTGGTAGTAATTTGATGATTTAAAAGTTAAGAATTTCTTCAGAAAGTTGATTTTCTGTTAGACACGGCAAATTTACGTCAGTTACATGGAAAATCTGCATAAAACGGAAATCTGTCTAAAACGGAAAGTTTTAACAGTCCCATTCTGTTCCGTTTTAGACAGATTTGACTGTATATATATATTAGCTGCATAAATTTTTTTTAGTTAAATTTTTATGTTTTTGAGGATGCTGAAATCCCAAAATGACCTTCATTTCTGCCCATCACATAACTTTTTACTTTTTATTTATTTTTCAAAATAATAAAGTTTTGAAAAAAAAAAAAAAAAATCAAAAATTTTATTACATTAAATTAAATATATTCTTCTTACATTTAAACAGATAGTTTTTTCGTGATATATTTAATATTCTGTATTCACTTTTCTTTTACTTTCTTTTATCCATAAGGTAGAGAAAGTATTGTTTGTGGGTCAAATTTTCAAAACTGAGTTTTTGTTATATTTACATGTTTTGAGGTCCCCTGAATCCCAAAATCATGTTTTTAGCAGTTGGTCTGTGTGCCTGCCTGTCTGTCTGTTATCAGCATATCTCAACAAATTATAGCAGAATGTTCAAACCTGAAATTCTAAATGTGTATCACACAGGGATGCTACACTAAACTTTTCATTGTGATCAAGCAAATGGTTTGTGTACAAGGGACACCCAAGAGAATTCAAATACATTACGTCAATGGGGAAAATTGCTGGTAAGCAATGTTTAAAAATCTATAGACAGCACTAAATCAAATGAAATGAATATATATATATTTATATGCATGAAAACATGTTTCATGTGAAATATGGTATAGAAATCATTCACTGTTCATTTAGAGGGCTACACAAAAGAACTAGATTATAATGTGACAATACTTGAAAATTGATGGAAGTGTACTTTAGGTTGAGCTGTGTGTTATTAATATAGGATTATATTTATATGCACCATATATTGCGTACATAACTTTCAGAAGGTATACAAGGCTGCCAATATTTAAGCCATAACATTCTTTTTTATTTGCTAGTGGAAGTGCTTTACTATAATATTTTAATATGTCTAGATAAGCTGCTCAGGAATTGAAATTAACTCTGCATAGCCATATGGTGAATAATATATTTTTTAAGCTAAATATTCATTGCTTGGTTTTTTGTATATTTGTACCTTTCGAGGCCTCCTGAATACCAAAGTCAAGTTTTATAATTTGATCTTTGTGTCTGTTAGAGTAAATTAAAAACAAATAATTTCAGGCGATCCAAATGATGTATTTTGAAGTGAATACGTTTGTTACTAGAAAAATTTGTTTAAGATTGATAAGTTTCAAGGAATGATGTGTATAAAAGTTGTCTGAATAATTTTAAATGAACTTTTGAACTTAATTACAGATTTGAATTCCATATAAATGTAGATACAATAATGAAATGGGGGGGGGGGGCGGTAGTCCCCCTCACATAGAATTATTTGTCAAATAAAGCTGTTTTGAAGCCTAATTTGAATTGTTTTAACATAAGTTTACATAACAGTACTCGTTATTTTAACCCTTAATCTCCAATCTGTACTTTTAGTGTTAAATTCTCAGGTAAAGAAAGTCATGTGAGTCACACAACAGAATTTTTTTTTTTTTTTACAGGGATAAGATTAGCAAAAATACAAAAAAGCTGAAACTGTATGCAAAGGGAAGACGTTGAAATGAAATACCAGAATTTTGATGACAAAATCTATTATATTAGAGTAATAAATATTTATTTTAATCTTCAATGTATAAAAAAAGAACAAATGCACATCAGAAACATAAAAAAAAGCTGAAAAATGTTTAGAAAGCTGAAATGCTAAATGTACAAAAAAGCTGAAATCAGCTGTAAAGCTGAAAAATCTCATCCCTGTTTTTAACACTCTTCCACACATGCTTCTACTGCCCCCATGTTCCTTCTATTTTCTCTTTTGTACTTTTTTTTTTTTTAGATTTACAATTCATTATTTAATTATTATTAATTAAATATTGTTTTACAATAAGGAATAATTATAAAATAGGATTTTCTGAACCAACAACAGGATACCAGATTTTACATTTTTATCAGGGATGAAACGGGCAAAAAGACCAAAAAAAAAAAAAAAAGCTGAAATTAAAGCAAGACAGTGAAAGGAGATACTAGAATTTTGATGACAAAATCATTATATAAGATATTATTAGAGATAAACATATTTTTTAAATCTTCAATCTATAAAATAATAATAAAATAAAAATAAATATCATATTGACAATAAAAATCTGAAAATCTAATTGCTGATTAATGTATGATTGAACTAAAGATATGCATAAAAAAAAAAAGACATGACTGAATTGATTTTACTGTATTTTTCGGTTTCAGAGTAAAAAATTTATTAGAAAGAGTTAAAATGCCTTATGCAGTTTCTTGGTTGCAGACCTATATAATCAATCCAATTGAACATATAAAGTTGAACAAATCCAGTATTTCACTTTTCAGATATAATTTTTGTTTAACTCCTTAGTAGTCGCATATCGGTCTTTTTGCCGCCCATCGCTTATAAATTCCTCCTGCAGATCTCCCCTTAAAAATAAAGTGGGGAAACTCTGTATACCTGACCTTGGATGGATGTCCTCTAACATAGTATGTTTTCAAGTCATTCCCGCTATTTTTTTTAGCAGTTAGAAATATTTTACTTCTCAAATTGGTCTATTTGACCACGACGCGACCACTAACATTGATTCATTTTTCTCCCCATTTCTGGTTTTTCAGAGAGATTAGAGTTTTGCGGGAAAAACTTCGCGTGAATTAAAGGCACTTCATCTTTCTCTACTGCCTTTCTTTTGGTTTTCCCCCAACACAAACAGCGGCAGCAAAAAGACTGACACGCGACTACTAGCGTTATAAAAAATGACGCAACTACTCTCGGGTTAACATTTACTTTTATTAATATATATATATATATATATATATATATATATAAACTAATAACAATAATAGATAATCTAAAGCAAAGCTCATAAATGTCAAAATTTAACAGTTGTTCCTATTAATTGGATGAGAATTTATTTATTTATTTTGAGTTCTTCATAAATTTTATATAATCAGTGATATACATCATCAAAATATCCTACCTTATTTTTCACTGTCAAAATTGAACATTTAAATAAGATTCAATGGAAAAAGGCTATCTGATAATGACATGAGTAATGACAAAATTTTAATGACTAAATTAAACTTTTGGTGAATAGAAATCATTACTGAATACGAAGAACTAAATTTAAATGCAGATATTTTTGCCATTCCCAGTAGTGAATTTTGTACATTTTTTTTATTGAAATATGATTTGTTAAAGTATGGCCAGCTTTTTTTCAATTATGTGCGGTACAAAATCCATTTTGCAATTTACTTTGTACAAATTTGTAAAAAATTAATGAATTCAAAATATTCAATAGCAAATTAAATATTTATTTACCGAACATAGTAACATGCCGTTTATCAATAAGGTTAGCTTGTCTCTTGTCATAATTCTGAATGTCTCCAACTTTGCATTTGATGCGGAAAAAGGAATTAACATGATAACCAAGATGAAAATCAGCTTTACGCAGGAGCTTAGATCCCCCAAAACTTTCCCTGGCTTCTGGACAGAACATGTACATTATCAAATTTTTCTCTGCATCGGAAACTGAAAACATAAAAGACAATTGGAAATATAATCTGCAATAGAATTAGACACAGTTTATATGCTATATGTAAAGAGAAAGGATAGTCTATAAAATCATTTCGAAAAATATATATAATAATGAGTAGAATAGCTATACACATATAACCATATAATACACTGTACTATTATCAGGCCCGGACTGGCCAGGTCGGCTGGTCGGCGTTTGCCGAGGGCCCCCAGCCTAAGGAGGCCCCAAAAAGCCCCTCAAAACATACTACTTTATAATTACAGTCGGAAGCAAAAGTATCCGAGCACTAGCAAAAATTCTTATATAAAAAAGTACTTTTAATACTGTTTTGTTAAATAAATACTTGTCGAATAATGTTCTTAGATTGACTAAGAACATGATTTGACAAGGATTTATTGATTAATTTTTGCTAGTGCTCGGATACTTTTGCTGCCGACTGTAGTTACATCATAGCAATTTGAGTATTTATTTTCCTATAATTTTACAGATTTATAATCAATTTTGATTCATTTTTCTTGATTGTTTTCATCTAGAATTCGTGCACAAGTGAAGTCGAGAGTGTTTCATAAATGAAGCACACTGCTTCATCTTCATCCTGTATGTTTGTTCTCCTATCTTAAACAGCTATGAAATATAATCTGCAATAGAATTAGACACAGTTTATATGCTATATGTAAAGAGAAAGGATATTCTATAAAATCATTTCGAAAAATATATATAATAATGAGTAGAACAGCTATACACATATAACCATATAATACACTGTACTATTATCAGGCCCGGACTGGCCAGGTCGGCTGGTCGGCGTTTGCCGAGGGCCCCCATCCTAAGGGGGCCCCAAAAAGCCCCTCAAAACATACTACTTTATAATTACAGTCGGAAGCAAAAGTATCCGAGCACTAGCAAAAATTCTTATATAAAAAAGTACTTTTAATACTGTTTTGTTAAATAAATACTTGTCGAATAATGTTTTTAGATTGACTAAGAACATGATTTGACAAGGATTTATTGATTAATTTTTGCTAGTGCTCGGATACTTTTGCTGCCGACTGTAGTTACATCATAGCAATTTGAGTATTTATTTTCCTATAATTTTACAGATTTATAATCAATTTTGATTCATTTTTCTTGATTGTTTTCATCTAGAATTCGTGCACAAGTGAAGTCGAGAGTGTTTCATAAATGAAGCACACTGCTTCATCTTCATCCTGTATGTTTGTTCTCCTATCTTAAACAGCTATGAAATTTTAAATGTAGCATCTAGATTGCGATAGTTACGCATCTTCAATTCTTGTTCTTACCTAACTAAATCTTATATAACTAACCTCTTTGTCGCAACGTTCACTATCGTAGTAAGGTTATATTTAAAGCAGTGTCAGAGCTGTGTCAACATGAAACACAAACTATCAATGTGGCGCTTCGAAAAGAAAAGAAGAAAATCTTTAGATGTTGAAAAAATTTCCAAATGCCTATATACTTGCTTAAATATTTCACTTCTGAGTCGCAAAGTCGGCTTTTGAGGGACGACAATGATACATTAAATACAAGTAACTCGAATTAGTCTATTAGCTCATAAGTTCAAGCAAAACAATTCTATTATTTAATTTTATAAAATTAATTTTTAAAATTAGAAGTTCTAAATTTCAGATGAAAATTAGAGATTTTATATAAAAATAATACTTAAGTACCTTCCACATACTCAGTAATATGAGCCAAGCTGTTATTTTTTTCTTGCTGTGCTTTGATTTTGCCTTTAAAATCCTTGTAGTAAAAGTACAAATTAACAAATCAAGTTACTGACATCATCGCTTCGCTTTTCATATGCCTAGCAGCCATTCTCAATCAAAATTATTTATTCGAGTAAAACTGCATTAAATAGTGGGATTTTTTTTTTTTTTTTTTTTTTTTTTAGAATATACACTGGTTCTCATAATTATAAGGACACTCATTTTTCTTTATTAACTAAACACTGAACACTATTATTTAAACAAATATATTTTTAATTAACTTGAATTTCATTAATAGACTATATTTAAAAAGTTTTATTGTTTTTTTTATCTTAAAAAAATTTAAATATTATCAAAAAAAAAAAAAAAAATAATAATAATAATAATTTTTCAGGTGTTCACAATTATAAGGACAGCTCGAATCTTAGTAATTTTTTTAAGTTATTCTTTAAATTAATATTTTATGGGGCCTCTTTTTAGGGTGAAACCGTCAGATATTCTGTCTGGTATATATATATATATATATATATATATATATTATATGTATATTAATATTCAGTTTCAATACCATTTCATACAGCATAGATGATATTCTGAATACATTTAAACTATTTAAAATTGCTTTCCACTTGCATGCACTTTTCTAATATGATAAGTTAAGGTTTTTTCAACTTTTAGGCCACGGGAAAGGCAATAATACAGAAGTTTCTTTCTTCAAACTATTTTCTATTGCTCTAGAAGTAGAGCAAAAATGTAAGTCTTGTTGAAAAAAAATTATCACCGTATGCATTGTTTGTATCTGACACACACTATAAAGGAATTATCTTAGGAAATCTATATTTTGATGCGTGGGTTGGTTATGTGAGTGCATCGCACACTGTAAAAAGGTTTTGTGAAATTTCCCCCTTCACCCTTTTTCGGAGGGAGGCAAAAAATGTTTCCAAGCGTAACTTTATTTACAATTATCTCAGGAAATCTTTTTTTTTTTTTTTTTCGTTTATTATGGGGCTGTGCCGTGCAGTATGTACACAACATTCATTATAGGTGGATTTTACGGAAGATCCCCTGTCACCCCTTGGGGTCCGGTGGATAAAACAAACATGTTTCAAATTGTAACTCTGCTCTAAATTATCTAAAAAAGGCGACTTTTTGGTGTGTGTTGTTGGTTATGTGTACCCAATATACACTGTAATAAATTTTGCAGCATTTCCCCCCTTTGGTGGAGGATGGTAAAAAACTGAAGTTTTCACCGATTTCAATAAATTTTTATTATATATATTTTTTTTTCATTTTATGAGATTTTTAGTATTCATAAGTTGTATGTAATTTTGAGACTTCATTTAATATAAGGGCCAGCGAAGCTGGTAAAGCCTGCTAGTTCCCTTTAAATCATTCAGTAAGGGGCCCCTTTTCGATTTCTAGCCGAGGGCCCCCAAAGGAGCCAGTCCGGGACTGACTATTATATACATGTAATAAAATAACTTGGAAATGCAGTCCTTAATTTTAAATAAAAAGATTGTTTAAATTAAGGTGACCATATGTCCTCAGCAATTTGAAAATCATTTGAGGACAAATGTCCTCTAATTTACAAATTTGTCCCCAAATTAAAACAAAATTTAGCTCTGTCCTTGAATGGACCTTCAATTTGAGGACGCTGCGATGATTTGTCCTCAAATTGGCTTTCAAAAATTTGGTCCCCTTAGTTTAAATGTATTATAATCTTTATTAACATGTATGATTTAAGGCCTGAATATCCAACTCATACCATTTCACCAACCTATGAGTTACCACACTTTCTGAGAGAGAGAGGGAGGCCTAGCCATAGAATATCAATAAAAGGTAACTCTTACTAGTCAAAATCTTGAAACCTCCTCTTTCATGCTGTGAATCTGAGTTTTATTAATGAAAACTTCCCAAACTCACTGCTAGAGTGCTCTGCCCATAATTTTCTATTGGTTATTATAAATAAAATTTAATTTAATCTCAGTACCTAATTGGATAAGTCTCTTGGCTTCAGAAAGCTATGATAGGTAATTGAAAACAAGATATTTATGAGAATTGAATTTGGACACAAAGAATTTAGAGCTAATTTATCAGTAATTTCATCCATTATTAGGTAATACTGATAAATTATAATAGGATAGGTTATTAGGTAATATCTAATAAGTACTACCCAATAAGTACGGTAACTTATTTGGTATTACCTAATAAGTACTACATGTTATTAGATATTACCGACCTATTACAATCACTTTGTTTATCTATCTATCTATATATGTGTGACGTTATGGAATAACAGAGAGAGATGACAGTCGTCGCACACAAGGAATACTACGAATTCTTTCACTAAATATCTTTACTTTCTCAAGACTGAAGTCGGGACTATATGGCAAGGCATTAAGTTTGGCCTTTTATACGTGATTTCTAAGCCGCTTATTGGTCCTTTAGGTCACCTGGGGCTCTAAAAGAATTTCTGGGATAAATTAATAAGCATTACAGATGCAGCGCAGCGTTAATGTCAGCAAATTTTGACTTATAATTTCATACATTTTCTGATTTTTGAGTGATAAAGTCTTTTGCTAGAAAACAATCTTTAAAGGGGCAATTACAAATTATTCACAATTTATAATTTCGACACGTGATTTTCACACTTTTAAATTGGGTCTTTAATCACTTAAATTTATTAATTTTTATCCCTTATATATATATATATATATATATATATATATATATATGAAAATTTTGTCATTATAACTCCCAAAATAATACTCTAAATTGAACCAAATTTGCACAGCGAACTGATCATATCTTGGATTAGTTTGTTAACCAAGTTGCTTCAAATTTTTATTTCCGAGTGGCGGCCAGTTGAAAGTTTCAAACTCACATTGTGAAAAGTGTATTTAAAGCCAGATTTGCTTGAATTTTGATGTAAATATACATAACATAAGGGTTTAAATGAACTTTATCGACCATTTTTAATAAAGGGGTAGATATCTTAAGTTAAACACTACTACTTGAAAATTTAAAGTCATGATAACTTCGGAAATAATACTCCAAATCAAACCAAATTTGGACAATGAACTTATAAATATCTTGTGTAAGTTTGTTAACCCACTTGCTCTGCCATTTTGTTTTCAAGTGGAGACCACTTGAAAATTTCAAATTCAAATTGTAAAAAGCGTATTCCGAATTTGTTTGAATTTTGATATATACACAGACCATAAAGTGTCTCAATCAAGTTTATTTATGAACTTTATCTGCTATTTTTAACAAAGTGGCAGATATCTTAATTTAAGCGAGGCCGTTTGAAATCAGGCTACCACTTGAAAATTTACAATCATGATAACTTCCAAAATAATATTCCAAATTGAACCAAATTTGGACAGTAATTTTATCTTTTAAATATTTTGCATGAGTTTGTTAACCATATTGCTCTGCTATTTGGTTTTCAAGTGGAGGCCACTTTAAAATTTCAAATTCACACTGTAAAAAGTGTATTTGAGACCGTTTTTTGCTTGAATTTTGATGTATACATAGACTATATAAGGGTCACAATCAACTTTATTAATGAACTTTATCCGCCATTTTAAACTAAGTGCGGATGTTATAAACTAAGCGAGACAACTTGAAATTAGGCTACCATTTGAAAATTTATAAACATAACAACTTTTTAAATTCTGATTCAATTCGAACCAAAGTTGTACAGTGATCTTATCATATAATTATCTTGGACGGGCAACTTGTCTATCTTCACAGGGCAACTTATTCCAACATCTTGTCTCCAAGTTGTGGCCACTTGAAATCACACTGCCACTTGAAAATGTGCCATATAACTTTTATAATACTAAATTGATTCAAACAAAAGTTGGATAGTGAACTTATGATTCAAATATCTTGGATACATTCGCTTGGTAATTTGATCTGCAATTTTATTTCCAAGTGACGGTGTTACCTAAATTCGACATTCTTTCATTTTTCGCATTGGCGTTATAAACACTTATTTTTCTTACCTCGAGAGGTTTCATGTTTAAGTAACTTCTTGTAAATTGTATCCAAATACTAAAAATGACTTATTTCCTTTTTACATAAAATAACTATAATAGGTAAAAATGCCGCTTTGTTTACATTTTTCTAATAAACTCGAACGCTAAATGCTACTGGCAAGCAAGCAGTGTTGCTTTCGCAGTATTTCTAATTCAACTCAGTTTCTTGCAATTGCAACTGTTTAATTTAGTTTCTATTGAAAATTCATTAACTCTTAATTAATTAAATAGCACTTGAATACAAATGTAAAATCATTCACCTATTTTTCCTATTTTTTTTTTTTTTTAGTTGCATAAATTTGCATATGAAATTAATGGCAGTACAACTAACTGTTTCTTTAACTGCTAGCGGATCTTTTAGATGGCATCGCGGTTCACTTAAAAAGGGGGGGTGTACTGCACATCAGCTGTTATCGTCGATGTTTTCATTTTGCCAGTTGCCTCATGCACGGTTTATTTTGGAAATTTTTTTGGCTTACGGTCGTGATAGGTGAATGATGACTCTATTAAAACAAAATCAACTGTTTTCTAATTTTGTTTATTTTGGATTAGTTAAGATGTATAGTGATTCAAGCTGAATCTCAAAAATTAAAGTATTGCTACTTTCAAGAGTTCTTCCTCCTTATGAAATTGTTACATAACACCAGTTCAAGAACATCGTCTACTGACTCCTGGCACGTGAGTACATACTTTTCCAATCTCATTCATTATTTTTAAGTCTATATTTTGAATTAAAAAGCCATTTTAATGAGATATATGAATTTTTTTGTGCTCACGTGTCCAGCGTCAGAAATTTTCCCCACATGGGAAGGAGCTTATTACTGCTACTCTGCATGTGGGTTTTGCTTGCATTAACAAACAGAAAACCCCCACAGATGGCCACTTGAAAAATTTGTTATTATGATAACACTTTTGTACTAGTATTACTGAATCAATTTTCATCAAATTTGGGTAGTGGATTTATCATTCAAATATCTGAGATAAGTTCGCTGGGCATATCACTCTGCTTTTTTTCCCCAAGTGTTGGCCACTTGAAATCATGGTGCCACTTGAAAACTTCTTATCATGATAATTTTTAAAATACTGATTTAATTTGAACTAAAGCTGGAAAATGAACTCATCATAGAAATATCTTGTATGATTTTGTTGGACAAGTCACTTCGCCATTTTGTTTCCAAATTGCAGCCACTTAGATTGCTACTTGAAAATTTATCATAACAATAACTTTTGAAACACTGCACTGATTCGAGCCAAAGTTGGGCAGTGAACTTATGCTTCAAATAGCTTGGACGAGTTTGCTGGGCAACTTCCTCCATTATATTGTTTCCAAGTAGCAGCCATTTGAAAATTTGTTATCATGATAACTTTTGAAATACTTAATCCGTTCCAACCAAAGTTGAAAAATGGATTTGTAATTCAAATACCACAAAGTCCATTACACTGTGCTGAAAAAAAAAAAAAAAAAATTGACCGCTGATACCGTTCTTGCTGATTCTTATGTAAAATGACCTCCAGAATCCGAATATGACTATCATTTTGCCTAGTCACCCACCATTTTCTCAGGATTCCACCCCCAATTTTTATCACTATTCTGTAATTTTATGGCCATGAATTGGATTTGGAGAATGAAAAAAAATTACTTAAAAACAAAAAAAATATATAATGTTTAATAAAAAACATTAATAACAGATTAAAAAAATATAAGAAATGTAATACATTCAGTGGCAGGCAAATCCCCTCCCCCACACACACCTAAATTTTCCCCTTGCCACAAATGTTAATGTTTTAGAATTTTTCAACTCTGTAGCCCCTCAGAAGATATTTAACAGTTAAAATAATTCTTGCCTCCCTCTCTAAAAATCAAATTTATAGCCATAAAATTGCCAAAAAGTTATAAAAATAGAGGGCCGTCCCTAAAAAATGGTGGGTGATAGGGCAAAATGGATGCCATATTTGGATTCAGGAGGTCATTTTATATAAGAATTTGCAAAAATAGTGTTGGGGGCAATTTTCATGGCGAGCAGTGTTATCTATCACCAAGTCCATTAATTTGTAGCACCATTTTGAAGCCAAATGGTGGCTACTTGATAAGGAGAAAGAGATCAACCTACCCTTTCGAATGTGCCAGAACGACTTGGTTTTTTAATCTGAAACTGTTAATCATTTATTTATTTTATAATTTTTATATAAAGACCATTCATCAAAATGAAATGGTCTTTGTATTGAACAATATAATCATTGTTTATTCAATCATATTACTACAGGAAGTTAGGGGAGACCGGGGCACAGTGAACCATTTTTACACTATTAACGTTTTTTCACAAAACACAGAAAAGCAATGTGCTTGAAAAAAAATAGCAACTATCTCTAAACCCTTCTTGACATGTCTTAATTTTTTATAACAATATTTCTAAAACGTTATGAATGAAAAAATAAATTGTGAGCAGTCACAAAGTGGTCCACTGTGTCCCATCACTGGAGCACAGTGGAACCAGCCTCTTTTGTTTATGTTAAATTAATATAAATTACTTTTTTTTTTTTTTTTGTTCTAAAATTAGTTTCATTTACTATTCTAGTCTAAAGAACATAATTCAAGCATTTTCATGAAATAAAATAACCAAAATGAAATTAAAACACACAAATAAGAAATCAAATCTTAGTAAGAAAATTTATTAAGTTAAAATAGATATTGTTTTTTATTCTTTTATTAATATTATATAAATCAAATGTTTTTTAAATTCAGATATTAATAAATATTATACTACTATTCAAATATTTAATATTTTTAAAATTATTTTGAGATATAATTAAATTTACATTATATTTCTAGGATAAATTTAACTAAAATATATTAAGTTGCTTCTTTTGTTTTTCACATGTGATCTCTAAAAACAACAATAAATAGTAAATTATTCCTACTATTTATTAAATTAGATATTTCTTTTTATTAATGCTATATAAATCAAATAGTTATATCAGGGCACAAAACTTCCGCTCGCCAGCTCGCCAATGGCGAGTGGAATTTTTACTGTGGCGAGTAAAAATTTGGTTTAGTTACAGATTGAATTCTTAATCGATACAGTGAGAGAAAACATTCTTTTTACAGATTTAAATATGGCAAACACTCCCATCTTATAACCTCATATTTAACAACTCTTTTTTAGATTCTCGGAGAGCCGAGTCTCTGTGTGCGCTGCCCGAGATTGCCCCAGCCTGGAAAAGGATAAATGCTTAGTGCATGCATAAAAGTTTTGATCTCTTCGGCAGTTTCGTTTATCCCACTGTTACTTCTCTAAGCAGAATGAAAATAGAGGAGAAGAGAGCCTCATTACCCTTCGCCCAATATCCGAGAGAAGAGATATGCGAAAGTTTGCCTATGCAATACTGTCACATGAAAATGAGCGCGAGCCCTTTTAAAGATACTGTCTATGTTTATATTGTTTAATAATGATAAAGAAAAAAAAAAAAAAAAAACCAGTTAATATTTTCCAGCTTTTTACTGAAACACCAATGATTTGCGCTTGTAATGATTTGTAAGCAACGATTTTATCGAAAAAGTTATTCCGAAATGGTTATTTCAAATGACAACAATCAACAAGTTATACACATCGACATTCTGTCTGATTACAAAAATAAGATGGACGAAAAAGACATTTCTAATATAAAAAGTTATTAAAATCTTTCATAATAAAAAGGTTTTCACAGGATATTGTTTGACAAAGAATTTTTTTTTCTTCTTTTTTATTTCTTTAATGACTCTTTGCATTTGTGTTATTAGATATTTTAATCTTTTTCAAATCTCAAATGCATTATAATTATTTTTTAATTATAGATGATTATGAAACATGATGATATACGACACACTTTTAATGTATATAATTTTAGACTTATTTGTAAAAGCCTTTCAAATAGTAAGGAAAAAAAAAAAAAAAAAAAACGTAAAAAGGAAAGAAAGAAAAAAAAAATGACAACCCTATTTTTTGGCGAGTAAAACTTTTTTTCGGCGAGTGTAATCTGAGTTGAAATTTCGGGCCCTGGTAATATATTTAGATATTAATAATTATTATATTACTATTCAAATATTTATTACTTTCAAAAATTTATTATTATTTTTATTTATTTTATTATAACATTAAGATATTTATTTTTTTGAGATATTAATATTTTACATTATATTTGTATCTATAAATTTAACTAAAACAAATATAAGTATTAAAATTAAATCTAATTTGTACTTTTAGGCACATTGGAAGGTGATCCACTGTGCCCCGGGCCAGAGAATAACAACAAATAATAAAATAATGTATATAGACTACAAATATGCTAATAATTTTTAGGAATTTAAAAACAGCAATATCTTGACTTCCTTTAACAGCTATACAGTATTTACATTCACTAGTTCAATCTTTATGAAATTAAAAAAACTTCAATGTGGAAAAATTACTTTGAGCAGCTCAAAACATAAAAATTGCTCAAAATGGTTACCTTACTATTTCCCATGTGGTTTTTTTGGCTAACAACTAGTACCATGCTGCCATACATAAGTATCCATATGAACTAAAAGAGTTGAATATTAATAGATTTAAATAGGGGTGGTCCATTGTGCCCCGCCCTCCTGTATATTGAGGTAGTTACAACATTACAGAGAAAGTTACTTTGGAAACACTTATGGATAATCCTCATGTCATTTAAGGAGTTTATTTTTATAGGGTAATTTAATTTTACAATGCTTATTTTATAAGATTATTTTCTTTGATTTATTAAGTTTTAGACTATCAGTTCTTTATGTATATAAAAATCTAATTTATTTTTCATGACTACAATTTTTGTTAAATAAATATTAATTTTAGCAAATCTTTTTAAGATTAAATAATGATTTCTTTGATATTCCCTCGACCAAAAAGAAGATCCAACAGACTTGCCTGCAAAGCTGCTACAGCTCCAATAGAAGTGGCAATAATCCAAAATGTATGAATGGTATTACTTAGGATCTTATTATGACATTTAATTTAATATTTTTACATGCATTTTCTCTGGACATTCTTGCCTCTGTGTCATATACATAATTTACAATATGACAAAAATGTTCATAAATTTCAAATAAAGATAAATAATTATTTCGACTGATGGATAGTTAATTTTTTAAAAGGAAAAAGACTTTAAAGAGACAAAATGCATCTCTAAACATTATTCATTACGCACATTTATTCTATCACCATTAATTTTCTATTGGACTATCAGACCATACATGATTGAGAAAAAAAAAAATAAAAAATCAAATTACTTACCTAAAAATCCAACTTGAGAATTATCTATAAGGAATTCTATAGAATAAACTTCTAAAGGCTTTACATCCTGGAGAAAAAAGTAATGACAAATAAATAAATAAATAATAATAATTTAGAGTAAAATGTGAACAATCCAAAATAAAGAAATAAAATCTACATTACAAATGCTTTGGATTTTTTTATTACTTTAATGTTTATCAGAATGTAAACTTATGATGCGAAAAATGATGATGGCTGAATAGCTTATGATGAGACTTCAAATAAGGTTATTTAAGATTCAATTAAAATGTAATCTTTCATTTTTGAATTTCATAATTGCTATTTATATGGCATTTCAGATGTATTCAAATGAAAATTCAACTTACTCTGCTGACAAGTGATAATGTTCTACTGTCTTCTTGGTATCGAAGAAGAGAAATGGATTTAAATACATCAGCTACAATAATTAAATTTTTCAATGATATGGCTGAATGGATATAAATTTGAGTATCAATGAAAGCAACTCCAATTAAGTCATTATCTTTCAGCTGCCAAATATATATCTGAAAAAATAAAAAAATAAAATTATGTGTCTAGCAAGAGTTTAATAAATCACTCAACAATATCAAACTATATAAATTTTACAAAATACACTGTGTCCCAAAAGTTTAGACAGACAATCAATAAAATTTGCATTAACATAAAAAGTAATAAGGTACAATTAAAATTCGTGAGATAGGTAATAAATAAAAACAGTTTTGCTGATATACACATGCAAATTAAGATCAAAGGTTTGAAATTATAAATTGTACATTAAATTATATTAAAATGTGCTGTCCAAAAAGTATAGACACCTGTAAGTGTTTTTGGTTTTACATTTATAAAAGTAACTAAAAACTTACTTTTAATATTGAACAGTATTGCCACGACACTTTAGAACATCAAATACACATTGTTCCATAGAATTAATTAAGCATTGCATTACAGAAGGAGATATTTCATACCATGCTTTTTCAACTGCAGTTTTTAAGTCATTTACAGATGTAAATTGCTTTTCATTTTCATATATTTTACGAGATAAGATCCCCCATATGTTGTCCACGGGATTCAAATACGGACTAAGTGCTGGTCAGTCTAATAGTGTGATATTGTTTTGCAAAAACCACATTTTCATTGATCTGGAGGTATGGATGGATGTCCCATCTTGTTGGAAAACACCGTCCGGTCCTGCTAGCAAATCTATAATTGACAGTAAATTGCTATGTAAAATATCTTGATAATCCTCTGATTTCATTTTTCTGTTCGTAAATCCTAGAAATGTTTGCCTGTTTAAACGTTGCCTGTAGAAACAGTTCTTTGGTTCTTTTCTTAGGTCATACCAGTAAAATTTATAACTGTCAGGGCCATCCAAATTCTATTTCTTTTCGTCACTGAAGATGAAAGAAAACCACTTTTCACTGTATGACATATGCTTTCTAGCCTACTTTACATGTGCATCTTTATGTCTCTTCTTTAAGCAAGGTTTTGCTTTCATTCTCCTGTAAACAATGTATTTTGAAGCTTTAATTCTTCTGTGTACAGTACATTTTGATTGAAGTTGATCCAATTGAACACACAGATAAATTATCAACTGAAGCCTTTTTTAATAACATCCTATCATCACGTAACGTTGTTTTCTTTGGTCTTCCAACTTGCTTTTGAGTATTCCATGTTCAACCTGACCTCAAAACTCAATAAATGCTGTTAAAGGATCTCTTTATTCTTCTCGATATTGTACAGGATTTTGTCTTTGCACTTTTAACTGTAAAATCTTAATAATTTCATCTTTAGAAATTTTTTTAGAGCGTGACATTTTTATCAGAATATGCAGGAAACGTCTTTTCCAAATCACAAACAAAACAATACATTGAACTCATTAAATTATTATGTTAAAAATATAGCAGACGATATTTCAATTAAAGGGGAAAATTATTCTGCATTTATAGAAGCAGACGACAATAAAAATATTTTATTCTGTGAACAAAAATGTAAAAGAAAACATGTAATGCTGTATTGTGTCTATACTGTTGGAACAGCACATTTTTATATAATTTAATGTATATTTTATAATTTCAAACCTTTGATCATAATTTATATGTGTATATCAGCAAAACTGTTTTTATTTATTACCTATCTCACAAATTTTAATTGTATCTTATTACTTTTTATGTTAATGCAAATTTTATTGATTGTCTAAACTTTTGAGACATGGTGTAGTAACAAAACGTTATTAAGTGACATAATTTATTTGTAGATAGATATATAGCGATTCTAAGAAATATGTCACATAAGAAAAAAAAGTTATGAAAGCTTATTTGTGAACATTTAGTGGAATGATTATATATTTATAAATTATATCATCATTTAAACAATTGTCCTACTAGTAGTTATTATTTGGTGTGAGTAACTTTTAGACCAGAAAAGTAAATACAAAAGTATTTTTGAAATCTAAAAGCTCAGCAAATATACCCAAAAACATTTATTATTGTTAAAGGTAGCTTTTAAAATGATTAAAATAAAGAAATAATTAATTAATATTGATGTATAAATAAGAACATAATGTGAATTTCTGTTTTCAACAAACTAGAAATTAAATATTACTCCTTGCAGTAATATAAAGAATTGGTTTTTCATACCATATCATACCATACAATGATGAGTTTAGATCGTCTATATACAATGCTCAACTGTGTATACATAGATCTTTATCATACATTATTTTTAAATAAATATTAAAAGCCTATTTTATGCACAAAAATTCATGATTTAATCATACTGCAAGGTTCAAATTACAAATTAAAGTATTATTAAAATTATAAAATGATACTAACTTTCTGTCCAATTGCAGTCAACAAAAAGCCAGATACTTGGCAGAGAGCAGTTACTGGGCCTTTCTGTTCTTTACTGTATACAATCTAAAAAATATACAATATGAAAATATGTTTAATAAAAAATATATACATAAATAAATAACCAGTTAAAAAAAAATATATATATATATTTTATATCCCCCCCCCGCCACTTTTTTTAAAATATAAAGTGATTTCTTTTTTACCCATACCTATTTGTACGGGCATTTGTTATAGTGACAATATGATGTAATAAGGTGCGCACGCACCTGAGTAGAGGCTGCGCCCTCTGTGTTCGTGTCAGTGTTTCAGTAAATTCGAGAGTGTAAACAGGGATCCTCGAGTGAGATCCCACCTTGATTTAGTGCTTAAAAATAAATCTATAATAATAAAAGAAGATGTCTGTCTGTCTCTCTGTCTGTCTGTCTGAGCATCTATACGTTCAGTCTCTACTGAACGCAGAACTACAAAATTTGACATATGGGTGCTCAGAAGCCTGCCCGAGTGCATAGTGAAAAAAGAATTTAAAAATCTTAATTAGTTCCGGAAATATTAATTAAAACGTCGACCAATGTCTAATTAAAAAGCCATCGGATCGTAATTTCAGCCCTTCCAGCGTGTTCCTCAAAAGAGGAAGCAGAGAGAGAAAAATTTCGCGGGTTTTTCTAAAGCGATCGCTGCCGATCTGTTGGAAATATCAAAAATACACCTATACCACGAGAAAGAGCATTTCTTACCGATTCTTACGGTACAATTTTTTTTAAAAAATACGGATTTTTTATATTTTTTAAAAAAGTTTTAAAAAGGGTCGAAAATTTTTCTTTTTCGCGATCATCTTTTTTTAAACGCCCTATACGACTGAGTAACGGTTCCATTTCTTAACAACTGGTATATTTGAAAAGGTCATTTTAATCCTCTTTCGAACCATATAAACATTTTTACAAAATACGGATTAGCGATCCATATTTTTAGATTTTACGAAACATCAATTTTTTCACAAAACATTTTATAACTCAAAAGCGTTTAGAGATAAATCATTTCTTTTTATATATAGATCTCGCTTCAACAGTTCAATTCCCAAAAGATTGAGAGAAAATTTCAAAAACTGAATGAGTTATAATTTTTTTACTTTTCAGTATCGCGGCAGTTTTCAATGAAATTCTGAATCGACGTTTCTGAATTTCTTGCAACTGACCTTGACAAAGAAGAGAGAATAAGATTCTTCAGCGCCAGGTGCTAGAGGTCGGGAAAAAGTTGCTTTTCGTTTTTCGGCCACGTGACAAAGTATACTGGAAATAAAAAAAGCAGTTTTTGAAATTTTTCAATTTAAAATCAATCAAAAGCAGAACTTCGAAATTGCCCGTCATTATGGTTCACCTGTATGCAGTTAAAAAATCTAAAGTATAGCTTTAAAAATAAAATAAATAGACATTATATTTATTTAAATTCATTTTTATTTCATCTGTTAATGACACCATTCACCAATTTCATCTGTTAATGAGTTAGAATAATACTGATTTTTTTTTTCCTTTTTTTTTTTTCTTATGAATTCGGTTGTAAACAAGCAGTTTTGGAATTCTTAAATTTTAGATGGATTTCAATAGAAATCGTTAATCGCCCTTGATAGGTTAGCCATTTTGAGTCTAAAATATATCATAGATATTCATTATTGTAATACATGATATACATCATGTATTACAATAATCATGATATCATTATTGTAATACATGATAGATATTTTAAAGTATTTTTATTGCAGGCTATTAAAATGATATAAGTCGTTCAAATTCTGTACGAAACTTTCTGAGAAAACTACGGAAAAACCAGAAATTTTTTATTCTTTTATGTTTTACAGAGTTTCAAATTCAGATTTTCGCTCACATTTCGTACAAAAAATTTTAACGGTATATAGCCCAGAATTAAGCAAGTTTTGGAGAAAACCACAGATAAGTCAGACACAAATCTTTTTTTAAAATGTTATACGGCGCCGCAGGCGCCACCGAGCGGGACTTAGCTAAAGTCAGAAATTTTAAAGATCATAACATGGTGAGCGAACAGGATGTTTCAGATACTGAAAAGGGAAGAGGGCGCCGAAGGCGCTACCGCACGGGAATTTACTACGCTTTTATTTTCACGATATATCGATAAGCTGTTATTAGACCTGAAATGGTAAAAAGGCGACGCAGGCGCCACCGAGCGGGAGTTTCGCAAAGTCGGATTTTTCAGGGATCGCGAACCAGCTGGTCGCCGAAGGCGGCTAGTTAAGAAATACAGTCCACAAGTGTTTAATGGTACCTCCACAACATGAGACCAGACATAAGGAATGTAACACTATTTCTATTTTCCTATTATTATAAAGAAGGTTAAATAGAAATGTATTCATTTATTTATACATTTTATAATAAACTTTTTATTTTTGATAACTAGCATTCAGATAAATATTATATATACATTTAGTACTTAAAATTTGTGCAAATTTAAAACTAAGCTGAAAATATAATGTGATAAATAAACACAATAAGATAGCAGAAAAAATTACAATTAGTAAGGTAGGCTAATTACAGTAACTTTCATTATGCCATTAAGAAGCCTGCACTGGAGATCTTTAATAATGATAATATATGCAACAATGACAGGAAAGTGAAGAGATCAAGCCTCAAAATTCTTTGCTAAATTAATGCTAAGTTAAAAATCTGGTGTGAAACAACCAGATGACTTCCATTACCCACTCGTATGCATTTTTTGGAGATAAAGTGATCAGCAAACATAAAAGTGACCTAAAGAAGTAGAAACATAATTTTTTTCCAGTAAGAGAAACTTTATACACATGTAAAGACAGATAAAATGAAGCTTGCATATAGCAAGGTAAAAAATAAGGAAAAAAAATGGTACAGTTATTTTTTAAAACACCAATTTCCGAGATCTAAAACTGACCTACCTAAGCAGGATGATTGATAATTTTCCTCTAATAACCATTTAATACATAAGAAAGGAATGGATTTATATAACAATTTTCAAGAAAATCGTTAGAGCCTTTTTTTTAGACACCAACTTTTATCAAAACTCAATTATTGACCAGAAAACAATAATTACACACAAAAGGATATCTAAAAGTGAGTTAATCTGGTGAATTTGAAAAAAACCCATACAGCTGTTTTTACGCACTTGCGAGCTGAATGCGCTTGCGAGACATGAAATTGAGCTATTTATACAGGATGACTACTGATTTTTCTGAACTAACTAACTATATCATTTGAAAGGACATCTAATAGAGTGTTTATATAGCAACTTTGAAGAAAATCATTAGAGCCATTTTTGGGATACGGACTTACAATCCCACTTCCATTTTTTTAATTTTCACCAAAATTTGGAAAATTCATCTGTACACCAGACCTATTTCAATTCTGAAGTTTTGTAGTTCTATTGTTATTAGTTTTGGAGATATGATAGCCAAAAGATTCCACACATACATACATACACACGCACAGACCAATTGCCAAAAACTACTTTTCTAGACTCAGGGGACCTTAAAACATATAAATCAGGTGAAATCTCGATATTGAATTTTTGGAGAGGATTGAAAGTGGTATCATTTGAAAGATACAATTAATGTGAGTTTGAGAAAAAAAAAAAAAATGTTCCCTTATGATATCAAGATGGTATTTAAAAATACTTTAATTTTTTATGCACTTTTTCATTTTGTATACATATTCTTTTGTATTAAAAATTTCTAAAGGAGAAACTTGTTAAATACAGTAATTTCTTAAAATTCAAATAAAATCATAGACATTGTAATCTAGGTATAGACGTAGCATCTTTATATTCTTGACTACAGATTTCTCATTGAACATATACAAGTATAACTACTAACTTTGTTCATTAAAAAAAAAAAAAAAAATCTTTTGACAATTTTAATCTAATGTAAATTGAATAACTCAAAAGAAGCGTTATTTCAAAGCAAGCAGCCAAAAGATAAGCTTTACCTAGATTTTTATATCTGTCTCAACAAATGATCCCCTATACATTTTAAAAAGAAATTTAAACCACAACTGTGGAATCAATAACAACCAACATTATGCGTAAAGAAACCATTACAGAAAAAAAAAAAAAAAAAAAAAAAAAAAAAGAAAGAAAGAAAGAAAGAAAGAAAGAAAAGAAAAGAAAAGAAAAAGAAAGAAAAAAAGAAAGATCCAAGAACTTACTTTTATTTTATTTTTCGTCAAAGGTTGTCCAGGTTCAGGTACAACATCTATTATATCCAAGATCAAAATCTAAAAATAAATAAGTAAATAAATAAAACCAGTTTTATCTACCATCATAAATGTATTTGCTGACAAAAGCTGTATTATAATTTAGTAAATTTTGTGGTGAAATATGTCTGGATTTGCCAAAATATTAAGGTAATAGGTCTCTTATTCACCAGAAAAATGCTTCATGTGATTTGCCCTTTGTGCAACAGCCATGATTATTAATTAAGTTGTTGTTACACAATGACATTCTAGTTTTTCACAAAAAAAAAAAAAAAAAAAAAAAAGAAAGAAAGAAAGAAAGAAAAATAAAATAAAGAAAATATAATAAATACTGAGTTTTAAAGAATAAAGTAGGTACAGAGTCAGGGACGGATTTATACTTCTGCCGCCTAGGGGCTAACGGCAACTTGCCACCCCTCTGTCTTTCCAATGATTACCCCCCCCCCCCCCAACCTCTTCTTTTTAAAGTTATCCTAAAAAAAAAAAAAACAATCTTGCTGAATAATTGGCAAATTTTTGGCACATTTACTGAGCTGTTTACAATAGAAATGCATGAAATTTATTGACAGAACTATTACAGTGTTAAAGAATGAATCTGCATTTTTTTTCCAAATGTAATACTTCTTATGTTATAAAATGAGCAACCCTCAATAACTTTTCAGAAAAATTCACATCGCAAGAAATTGATCTAATGCCGACCGAAAGAGAGTGAATCAGTTCAATTTTGTGTAATTCAAGTAGGAATACCTTGAAATTTAATGCATTTATAAATAAAAATGACTTTGTGATTCTTGCAATTTGCACCAAAATATTGTTTTTGTTCACTTTGACACTTTTTAATTTCTTCTATATTCAATAGAAGAAAGTAAAAATTTTTTGCATTCGTAAAAATTTTTCATTTCGGGTTTTTAAGGGATTTACACGTTTTGAGAGCTGTAGAACATGATTTGACCATTTTTAGAAAATGTCTGTCTCTGTGTGTGTGTGTGAGTGACAAAATTTTGTGGCAACTGTATCTCAGGAACTACTGCACAGAATTTCATACAAATTAGTATGTATGTAGTTACACCTTGACATAAATTAGTGCCTATCAACTTTTGGTAAAAATTGTCTAACAGGTTGCGTTGCCATCTTGCTTTTTCTAAATTTTTAACATGGTGGTATAGGACAAAATTTTGAATAAATGTGCATAAAGAGAATTATTTTTTAATAATCACTATAAAATTTTAAAGAATTATTAGTAATAGGGATAGTCAACACGAAAAAAAAAAATGTTTATGTAGAAGACTCTCATCCACCCCATGGGGGGAAGTACCCCACCGAGGGGGGTAAATTTTTATGATGGGTATCTTTCAAAAGAGCTCGCCAATACCTTTAAAATGAATGGTTGAACCATCGATCTGCGATAATTTAAAATAAAGTAATTGATTTTTTTTCATTTTTAACAAAAAACCAAATTTTTTTTTTTTTTTTTTGTATGTAATATTGAGAATAAAATTGACTTTTTTTGGATATTTAGTGTTATACTACTTCTCTAATATGGAAATCGTTTGCATTATCATGGAACATAATTTTTTTAAATAATAGTGAATTTGTATAGGAAAATATAGAAGAAAGTCATACGGTGGCTAGAACTTACTAGTTAATAAATGCGATATCATTATTTAAAAAAAAAAAAATTGTAATTTTTAAGAATATGAATAAAAACATTTGCCAATTTCATATGTTTGCGAATAAAATTGGTTTTGGAAATATGTTAGATGGTAGAAAACTTGAAACCTTGCTGTTTTTATGGTTTCTTCTCACAAGTTTACCAATATCACAAAATAGTTAGATTTGCTCTATTTATTTATTTATTTTTAGTAGTAGCTTTAATAAACTTAATATACTTTAAGCTTTAAAAACATATAATATACTTATTTCAGTAGACAAATAGAAATAGATTCTTAAGTAGAAAGATCTTTAGAATAAGAATGTTATTGGACTTTAGAATACATTTAAAATGTCATTTATTTAAACTATACAAAACCTACCAGCATTTAAAAAGAAAAAAAAAAAAACTATTTTAAATATATAATATTAATCAACAGTAAATAAAACGAAAATTTCTACCACCACAAAATTTAATTAAATATTTTGTGGAAATATGGAAATGCTACACAATTCTAAAAAAAAATTTCATAAAAAAAAAAAAAATCTGTCTTTGACAGAATTTAATTTAGTACAACAGGACTAATTAGCACATTACAATCTCATAACCAACTTAATATATATATATGTATATTACAGATTTTTGAAGTCTTCACCAACTAATCAAAAGACATCACTGATATATATTCAAAATATATAGGATGTGACATATCTTATAATTAAAACAATGATATACAAAACAAGCTAAATAAGTTCCAATACATCTGCGGGACTATAAGAAGAACATTACGAAATACAAGAAAAGATACCAGAACAGTGGCAGATCTGGGGGGAGGGGGGGCTAGGGGGCTGAAGCCCCCCAAAAGTACTGACATTCACAATTGAATATTACAATTGTAAACTTTTCATTGATCTGGAATAACATTTTGAAAAATCTTAGTGCCCCCCCCCCCCCCCCAAAAAAAAAAAAAAAAAAAAAAAAAGTTAAGTTCTGGATCCGCCACTGTACCAGAATAACATTTTTCAAGACAATGGCGATACCAACTCTTCTATATGGAAGCAAGACATGGGCGCTCAAAAAGAGTGATGAAAGAGAAATACAATCTTCAGAGATGAAATTTTTGAGTGTGAAAGGTTGTTCTATAATGGTTAAAATAAAAAATTATGACATCAGGAAGGAACTAAAAACTAAGCCAATAATACATGACATACTATAATAAATTATAGAAATAAGTGGAGAGAACATTTGGAACGAATGCCAAATGACCATATACCAAAGGCAGCTCTAAAATATAGGCCTAGGGGGAGAAGAGATAGAGGAAGACCACGTAATAGATGGATTGAGGTCAGAACAGGCTTATAGCCTTCAACCATGTTGGACATGATGATGATGATATATAGCCATTTATTCAAGAGCCATTATCAATACATATCCAATATAAAAAGTCAATAAATATTCAAAAGACACAATCCATAAATGTCTTAAAAGTTAAACCAACAAACATTCAGAAGCCACAATCAATACATATTCAGAAAGATACTGCCAACATATAGAAGTCATCATCAACATATATTCAGAAGGTATCATTAATATATACATTCAGAAGATATCGGTAACAAATATTCAGAAGCCAGCATCAATATATATTCAGAAGATATCACCAACAAATATTCAGAAGCCATCATCAATAACATTCAGAAGATATTGTGAACTGCACTCAGAAGGCATTCAACTTATGAATGTTGATGTTCTCGAATACCAAGATCGGCAATTTGCTTCTACATGCAATAAAGAAAGAACCAACAGACAAACTGAAGTCATTAACACATTTCAACCTTGTTGGTAAGTGCTAAAAAAGAATACAAATGAATATTTACCAAATATAATGCATTTTTAAGCTTCAAAATAAAATTAGTTGAACAAAATAAATAAATAAAATATAAAATAAAATATATTCTAAAAGAACAAAATTACTCATATAATTAAGTTAATTTAAAACTCACTGCTACCAAGAAAATGATATTTTTAATGTCGTTCCTCTTTCTTGCATGAAATAGCAACACGATTCATAAAGGAATAAGGCAAAAGAAATATTTGGAAACGCAGAAGATTTTTTTATTTTATCTGCAAACAACTTTCCAGTTTCATTGCAGACGATTTTAACTTTAATTAAAATCAATATTTAAAATTTATTTTTATCATGAGATTAAATAAAGTAGACGATATTTTATCTTCATGTGCAATTGCTTATTTGCTTCAATTGTTAAGAGAATCTTTAAAAAACTGCAATTAGGAATGAAAGAAGAAATACAGCAAACCAGGGCTTGATTAATGCATGGACCATGGCTCATGAGCCCTTGCTTTAAGAGCCCTAAATTTCATTTACAGTACAAAAAATTTTAATTAAATTATACAAAAATGCTCTTGAAAATAGCACTTCATGAAGATTTTACTTCTGACAACAGAATAAATGTTTTACAATGGTATAATTTTGTTTAAATATGCATTTTGGGGCAAAATAGTAGGAAAACTTAAGGCTCCTTTTCTTTCTTTTTTTTAAAAAAAAGGTAAATACCACAGAGAAAATTATAAGTGGAAGGGGGGCGAAAGCGTATCAGGCCCTAATCCTAGTTTTGAATTGATCAGGTTCTGATAATGAAATATTATATTTTATTTATTTAATCATAAATCTCCCCCTCCCCCAATAGGCATTCAGTGATTTCCATATAAAGTTATTAAAACATGTTATTTTCATATTTTTATTTAAAAAGTAGTTCACAATTTTATTTTTACTTTCTTCTATATATAATATAGAGAAAGTATTGGATTTGTGAAAATTTTCGACCTCCCTTTTTTGATGGATTTACACGTTTTGGGATGTCCTGAACACGAATTGATAGTTTTTAGAAAATGTCTGTCTGTCTGTCTGTAACACGATTACTGTGGATGCTGTATCTCACGAATCAATGAATGAAATTTAACCAAACTTGGTATTTAGTTGCACCCTGACATAAACTGGTGCTGATTAGATTTGGGGATCAATCGCTCAACAGGTGGCACAGTGATCACCTTTTTTCTAAATTTTTAACATGGCAGTATAGGACAAAAGTTCGTATAAATGTACATAATGAGAGTTATTTTTAACTTGTGATTGTAAAACTAATATAAATTATTGATAATAGTAGTAATTAACTAGGAAAAAAATTCTGTGCATGTGGGAGCATCGCTTCTCCCCACCCCAAGATGGGTATCTTTTGAAAGGTCTCGTCAATACCTTTAAAACGAATGGTTGAACTATAAATCTGTGATAATTTAAAACAAAGTTATCAATTTTTTTTATTTTTAACAATATATATATATATATATATATATATGTATTGTTACTGAGTTAATTTGTACAGGAAAATATAGAAGTCTTGTGGTGGCCACAACATAATAGTTCTATTTATACTAAATTATCCGCTAGTGCTGGTTGATATTTTCTAAGAATTTGCCGCCTCTATAATTTACCGCCCTGGGCTATAGCCCATATAGCCCTCCCCTAAATCCGGCACTGTTACAGTGTTTTAAAGAATTCAAAGCAAGGTTCATAGATTATTAAGCATTTTAATAATATATGTTAAATTAATTTTTTGGAATACAATGTAATGACGATGGATCCAAGTCATGCAAACACATTCTTTTGTGTACCTGGATACATGGACCAGAAGTACTATACACATAAAAAAAAAAAAAAAAAAATCCCATTCTAACACATAAATATTTTTACAAAATTTTAAATCAACTACGTGACTACATTAATGCACTAGAATTCGAACAATAACCCTTTAAATTAATTGCTAATTCTATGTACACTAATTTCTATGAAAAACACACTTTAAAACATCCAAGAAATATGCTAATTTTATTATACTGACTGCAATTTAATAGTGTTAAAATTGTATCCAAATGAAATTTCATATATAAATCATATCCTATTAAAAAATTTTTGTGTGCTGCTGAAATTATTAAGTAGAACATTGAAAGTGTGACTTAACAATGCAACCTTTTAGGTGATATACAATAAAATTTAATCGGCTTAATTAATAATTAAAAAATAACTTTTTTTTTTTTAATGAAGAAGCTAATGATTTTCAAATTTTAAAAGAAAACGATACAGAATTTATATAAAATTTAACATATTTTGAAAAGAACATTTCTTAAAATATCAAAATATATTTATATATGTGTGTGTTAACTATCATATACTTAGTTAATGTCAATTAATCAGATAAATTTTTTCTTTTTCTTTATTAAAAAGCCCTAAAGTAATATTTTCCTCTAAAAAAAAAAAAAAAAAAAAAAAAATCAGAATATACTTTTTATGTAAGAAAATACAATATACCTAAATGTGTTTAACACATGAGAAATGTTCTTAAAGCCATGAAAAAAAATTTCAGAGAAAAATCTTATCAACAAAATTATTTAATAATAAATTATGAAAACTCAAATGAGAGAAGAAAAAATTACATACCCTGCCTCTTATAGTAACATCTTCACCATAATTGTAACTTGTACCCATAGCCAAATAACCTTTCAGTCCACTGCGTGTACCCTCAGACATTAAATTAACATTTCTCAAAGAAGTCACATGTTCCCAATCTTCTAATTCTGTTGTTGTGTTAGGTATAGTCTCCCAACTGAGAGGTGAAAATAACTGCAGACTAAATTTTTCAATCATTGGATAAATATAACGCTCATCAGCTGAAACGGAGAGAAATCAACAACTTCTAAGCACAAAAATAATTTTATTTGAACTAGATTTTAGAGTAAAACAATAAATAATAAAAGCAAATGAAATAAAATTTTCAAAAATTTAATTTAAAACACTAAGATATGATAAATAAAAAGTAATACAATAAATCCTATTAACCCTTTATCTGCTGCATTACGATACAGACAAAAATTGTGTTTGAAACATATATTTTTAGTTACTAAAGTGCATTATTTAAAGATATATATGCTAAAAATTATCCATATCACCTCATCATACTAATTAATGAGAATTTTGTGAGGTCATACTTTAGTATACCACTGGTACATAGAGGTTGAAAAAATTATTTCGACGTGAAAAAAAGTGTAGAGAAATATTTACTCTTTATGTTCCTCATATTTTTTCTAAGATTAGTGGGATATTCTTGAAATAATATAGGAATTAATTATAAAACACATGAAGATCGTAAAAATATCAAGCAAAAACAGCAAGTGCACTCCATAAAATCCCTTATGGAACAAAAATGGCTATATGTATCGTCTAACGCTTTGTAGCGAGATTAAAGGGAGGTACATCTGTTCCCTTCGTATAAATATCTTCTTCTATAAATTCAATTTTATACTCTTTTTAAAGTAATGGTACTTTAAAGTACTGTCAGTAGATAAAGGGTTAAAATCAAATCTAAGTTAAAATGAGCCCCTAGACAAATATTGTACTTTAATATTTAGTACCTATAATTTAGTACCTTATGTCTTAGTACCTAGCACCCAAATATTAATTATTTTATAATTTCTCTAAATGTAATTTCTAATATTAGATATAATGAATTCCTACATAGAGAAAAACCTGAAATTTAAACCATTAAAAATTTATAGCAGGTTTTGAATGATAATCCAACACAATTCAACTATAAAAAAATTTAATAAACAGTATTTTACTTACTTCTTTCAATAGTTTCAAATTCCTTTTCATCTCCATTAAATCGAACAAGACGTGTACACAGTTCCATATTGCTAGTAACAATACAATAAGTTTTAGTATCGATATGATAATTCACAAAATGAGGAGTACACCGAAGTGGTACTTTACGTACAGGCCATGGTGCATCATAATTTAGATGAGTTGGTAATACACATATTCTAAGCTCGCCCTATAAAAATATATATATACAAATATACATATCTGAAATACTAAATAAAAAAAATGGTTTTAATATATATCTCATCAAATCATTTTTGAATTAGTAAATGTTTTTGCATTACTGTTAGTTGCAATCAATGAGTTTTATTCAAGCATGCATAAGAAGTTTCAAGTATGATTATTTCAAATTTAGCATTGAAAATTAGAAATTTAAACCATAGTTAATTTTATTATTTTAGTTTAAAAAATTCCAAAAATATTTCGATAAGTAAACTGTTGAAAGAACAGTAAACTATACTCAAGAAATACAAGCTTTAATTAAAAACTTAAATACATTAGTGCAAACTTTATTACTTTTATTTACACTCATAGTAGAATAGACCTGAAAAAATCCACTTGTAACTTGCCCAGTGGCAATTAAACATCAACAAGGAAAAAAAAAAAAAAAAAAAAGGAAACTTTAAGAAATTTAAACAATTTTCCACTTTTTATCTCTCACGATCACCATAGGTATGAATTTACAGACTGACTATGTGCTAATTACAGAATTTATTGGTTATTGAAAATTCTGTATTTTGGTAATAAAATGAAAAACAAGACAAACAGTGATGAAATGATTTCATATTTTGGGAATCGGCTGAGAAAAAGATGACATATTTCAGAAATCAGACACCAAAAAACAGGAATTTTGTAAATTTGTAGTGAAGTAAGTAACTACATATTTCTGGAATTAACTTTTTTTATTGAAAAAGTATGGTTTCTGTCAGTGAAAAAACAATTGCATATTTCTGCAATTAGCACAGGAAAAATTACATATATTCACAATTACATAAATATAAATTAAATCAAATAGTGGTGAAGTTACTCAACATCTTGAAAATATTTATCAAAAAAAAAAAAAAAAAAAATTTGCATATATATGTCATTCATGTATATTCTTAACAAAGATTTATTGGTATTATTATTTCTTTAAAATATACAGTTTTGTAAAATCATTTAAATATTGAGGATATACAGTATAGGATCCGTTATCCGGAAACCTGTTATCCAGAATGTTCCGAAAACCAGAATGCAAAATTCCAACTACCAAAATTGTTAATTATCATAAAATTTAACAATTAAAGTTATACAATAGCAGCAGTCTACCTACTTTCTTTTATGCTATGGTGTTAATCTGGGGAAATATGGTGAGTACAAAACTGTATAAATAATTACTGAAAATTTTGCAAATTTAGGTTAGAAAATGAATTTTTAAGGTATTTTTTAATAGATAAACATTAATAACAGTCCAATAGCAGATGAATTTTATCTTTGAATTCAGGTTGCATGCATGAAGTCCCAATTGTTATAAAAATTTTAAATAGTTTTTACTAATTTCCATTATTTTTATAAAATATTTAGCATTATGTGCTAAAAATGTTTGAAACATTTATGAACAATTAGTATCAGAGACACAATATAAGCAAAAAAATATCATAAAAATATTTGGAAAATCTAAAATTAAATTTTATATAAGTTTATTTATTTTTAATTTATTATTACTATTAATTATTATTTATAGTTTAAAGTTCTAATTAAGAATTTTTTTTTATTTTGTGAAAATAATTTATTAAATGAACAAATATATAGGTAAAGTGTTTATATATATTATTCATGTTTATCACTGCTATTTATAAAATTATTTTGTACCATTTTTATACATATAATAAAGTGTTCCGAATTATGGAAAAACCCCTTATCCAGAATATTCCAGGTCCCAAGGTTTCTGGATAACGGATCCTATACTGTAATAAATATTTGAGAAATATTTTAGGACATTAAATAAAAATAAAATAAAATTGTGAAAATGCCATAGCTAATAATTAGATGTTCCAAAAGAATATTACAAAAAAATCCCCTAACCCCACACATTTTAATTTGAAAGTTCATGTAAGTATTTATTTCTCATACATTAACCCGTTAGTAGTCGCTAGTTGGTCGATTTGCCGCCCATCCTTCAGTGTTGTCAGATATTTTTATTCAATAGCCACCAAAAATTTTTAGAAGTGGCATTTGATGTACATAAAATGCGAATAAAATCAAGGAAACGTCGATCACATCACTTCTTAAAATTATTGGTGACAGTTAAATAAAAAGTATGCAATATGTAATAGGTGGTGCTGTCTATAGCGACTACTAACGGGTTAAGAAAGAAGATTTATATTATTACTATTATTATCATTAAAGGCAAAAGAAGGTAAAAGTCTAAAAGAAATTTTAGCATAACTTTCTAATAAAATACTTATGTTTTGCCTTTTGTTGTTAGAAAGTAGTATTTTCATATTTCTTTTCGTACCTAAATAAACACTATAAACTTTATTTAATAATAGAAAAAAAAAAATCATAAAGATATATTTTTTAATTTCCCTCAGAGGCAAATAAAAATTCATATAAGTATTTTTATTTCAATTAAAAATGAGTCTTACATAAAACTATTATTATCTAAATTTCAATAGAATATTGTAAATTTTATAACTTATTTGGTGATTACAATGATTATATATTATCTTTTTTTCAACTTGCTATTTTTAATAATTTTATTTGTTTATATTTTATTCATAAATTTTTAAGACAACTTTTATTATTATTATTAAATACTGAAAAAGAATGATTTTATCAAGAAAGTTTTTTTTTTCTTTTATTAAGAAGGGGAAAAAAAAAAAAAAAAAAAATAGGGAAAGTCTTTTTTTTTACAATATAGATTTTTTTGTTTGTTCCCAGAGCGGTTACAAACATACATTGATACATACAAACATACATACAGGTAAAGCTAAAAAGAAAGCTGATCCTTTTAAATAGTTTTATAGTTCTTTTGCTAAAATTACATATATATATATATCTTAATATATATAAATCTCGTGTCACAATGTTTGTCCTCAATGGACTCTTAAACCACTTAACCGATTATAATAAAATTCGCACACCATGTGCAGTTCGATCCAACTTGAGAGATAGGATAGTTTAAATCTCAAATTATAGTCGCAATTTTAATTTATTGCTAATTATTTGTTATAATTTCAATATTTCATTATTTCAATTTCTAATTATGATTAAATTATTTTGAATACATCATTCGAAAGATATTTTAAAGTTCTTTTAAATTATCGAAAGTTTTCACCAGATTTACACGTTTTGAGGTGTCCTGAATCAGTTTTCTTTTATATCTCAGAAATTAATTTAAAAAAATTTCATAAGTAATACATCATTTGAAAGCTTTGTTGACTTGATACACATTTTAAAGTACTTTTACATTATCGAAAATGGAATTCGAGATTTCACCCGATTTACACGTTTTGAGGTGTCCTGATTAGGTTTTTTTTTTTTATCTCAGCTACTAATTAAAATAATTTTATAAGTAATAGATCATTAGAAAGCTTTTTTTGATTTGGAATCGAACAGTGGATTACAGAAATTTCTACCGCCAGATGGCGCTGTAATACATTCAAATTTCAATTTCTAATTATGATTAAATTATTTTTAATGCATCATTCGAAAGATATTTTAAAGTTCTTTTATATTATCGACAGTTTTCACCAGATTTACACGTTTTGAGGTCTCCTGAATTAGTTTTCTTTTGTATCTCAGCTACTAATTAAAATAATTTCGTAAGTAATACATCATTAGAAAGCTTTTCGAACAGTGGAATACAGAAATTTGTACCGCCAGATGGCGCTGTAATATTTTAAAATTTCAATATTTCAATTTCTAATTATGATTAAATTATTTTTAATACAGCATTCGAAAGATATTTTAAAGTTCTTTTAAATTATTGAAAGTTTTCACCAGATTTACACGTTTTGAGGTGCCCTGAATCAGTTTTTTTTTTGTATCTCAATTATTAATTAAAAAAATTCATAAGTAATACATCATTTGAAAGCTTATTTTAGTTGATACACATTTTAAAGTACTTTTGCATTATCGAAAATGGAATTCGAGATTTCACCCGATTTACACGTTTTGAGGTGTCCTGATTAGGTTTTCTTTTGTATCTCATCTACTAATTAAAATAATTTCATGAGTAATACATCATTTGAAAGCTTTGTTGATCTGGAATGGAACAATAGATTACAGAAATTTCTACCGCCAGATGGCGCTGTAATATTTTTAATTTCAATATTTCATATTCTAATTATGATTAAATTATTTTTAATACATCGTTCGAAAGATATTTTAAAGTTCTTTTACATTATCGAAAGTGGAATTCGAGATTTCACCTGATTTACAATTTAAAGTGTCCTGATCAGGTTTTCTTTTGCATCTCAGCTAATTGAGTAAGACCGTTCAAAATTGGTATATGCAAGTTAATTAGGAGGGGCTGGAACGGTGGGGAAGGAATAGGCGCGCAGCGCGCATGGGTTTGGGACCCGGTGCGAGTTTTTACCCGATGATAAAAGATTTTTTTTAAATTTAATTTTCTTAATAAAAGTTTGAGTTGAGAAGGAATATGCGTGTACAGCGCACGTATATCCTCAAACGTGCGCGCGCAGCGCGCATGGGTCTGCGCTGCCGAAGGCAGTGGCGTCCCGGTGTGAGTTTTTACCCGATGCTAAATGATATATTTTTTAATTCCTTTTCTTGAGAATGAAAGTTTATGAGTAATAACATGGAATTTTGAGAAGTCATAAGGATGGTGAAGGAATACTTGCGCGCAGTGCACGGGTCTACGCTGCCGAAGGCAGTGGGGACCCGGTGCGACATTTTTCCTGATCAGATTTTTTTTTTCTTTTTTTATCACATGATAAAAATTAATGCAATTTTGAGAATTCATTAATTATTGTGATTCATTTAAAAATAGTGACCAGCGAAGCGGGCGTAGCCTGCTAGTATATATATATATATATATATATATATATATATATATATATTTTTATAATATAAATTTATAATATTTCTTTTCAAAAAAATTATATTTCCTATTCCCATTATAACACTATTTTATAAAATCATAATTGCATTATTATTATTATTATTATATTTATTAATGTTCTTTAATAAACACATTTTAAATATCTGCCTCGATAAAAACATTGAATGTTTGTTAAAATTAATACTCAATTTAAATGATATTAGAAAATTGTTCACACAAAAAGAAAAACAAAATAAATTACCATTATTATTATCGACAGGGGAAGGAGGAAATTAAAAAATTGGCATTAAATGCTCTAGAATGACTTTGGATCAAGAAACATGTTCTGTGTTGCTACCTTCAAACAGGAGTATTATTTTTATTTATTTATTTATTTTTGTTTTATTTGTTTACTTATTTATTTTTTTAAGTTCTCGGTTATACTATAGATATGTAGAATTTAAATACACATGAACATTTTCCACTTTGGCCTTTTAATGTTTTTACATGGCTTATTATTTGAGAAATCCCAAATTCCAAAATTGATATGGTATCAATTTGTTGGTTAGTCTAGTCAATCTGTTAGTTTATTTATTAAGTCAACCACTTTTAAAATATCACTCATAATACTGGCAAAAGTCCTATTAAATGCCAACATTCTATTTTGAAAACTTTGCAAGTTGATCAAAATTTAAAATTTTATTGGAAAATAGGACAAAATTTCCCACAAATGTGCATTAAGATTATTTTCATTGTTAAAAAGTCATATTAGTTTTAAAATGCTATTTACAAAACCGGTATAGTCTTAATAAATATCAACATTTTATCTTAAAAACTTGAAGGACAAACCTTTGGCATATATTTTTATTATGGAGATTAATGAATGAGAAAAGGCATAGAATTATATGAAACTGACAACAGTAAATATTTTTTTCTTGGAGAAGGAACACGTTTTAATGTCTCATTTGAAACAATTGTATATTTGTGAATTTCATGTTGCTTGTTTACAAAATTCTTAATTTTAACTTACTAACAAGATCAATCAAATATATAAACAAGACAAGAGGAAAAAATTAATACCTGTTTGTTGAAATACAGAAAACCTTTGGGACAATTTACATTATGAAATGGAGCAAAACAGGTGACAGCATTATCAATAGTCATAGGATGAATTCTGAGCTCACCGTGGACAGTCAAAAATATCCAATATGGACAGGTTCCACAAATAAACACCTATAAGAAAAACAGTAGCAATAAAAAAAATATATAAATTACTTTTAAAAAGATTATCATAGAACAAATTTTCATAAAATGCTGAGATATAGCCATCTGAAATATCATAAAAAATAAATAACAGCAGTGCCATCTGTTATCCAATATACACCTAAACTGATTCAGTATAATTTTTCACAATATTTATTTAACATACCAGGTTTGATTCATTTATATACCATAGAAACTGAAATATAGCTTCCTGTAAACATGAAGTAAAGCAGCCTAGGAAAGCCACCTATTATCCAATAATATGCACTTAAACTGAATTAATAGTTTATTTTAATTCTGTTTGTTGGTTTTTGAGATACATTTACAAAATTTTAGCAACACATGCGTATACATTTTCTAAAAATGGTCAAATAGTGTTAGAATGTCTCAAAACTTGGAAAACTGAAGGCCAAATATTTTCAAGAATCTAATACATTTTTCTTAGAAGAACGTAAAAAGAAGCTCTGTCATTTATTGATCTCTCACTTTCATTTAATATTTTTTCAAAAAGTCACAAACTGATAAAGGCTTTTGACATTTAAAATTTAAAATGGAAATGAAATATTTATTTTAAACATTTATTTCAAAGACAAATTAAAATTACTCTTAAATTCATGGAAAAGTACTTTTATATTTTTGATGAACGCAAAAAAAAAAAAAAAAGTTATTTGCACACTAATATTAAAACAATTATAAATAATTTTTTAGGTATTTTTTAACACTACCTTTAATAATGATGAAATAGATAAAAGAAAACAGTTTTCACTTCTATTATATGACTATCATAGGTAAGGAAGAAACTGGTCAAAATTTTCATGTTTATACCTGGTTTACACGCTTTAAGGTCATACAAATCCAAAATAGAGAATTTTGAAAATTAATCAGTATGTGTGTGGGAGAAGGGTAATCGTCTGACTATTACATCTCCAAAACTAAAAAAATATAACACAATGAAATTTTATAATTAAAAACAGGTTTGATGCATAGACAAATTTTTATTAAAATCAGAAAAATAGAAGTGGGACTGAAAATGTATTTCAAAAATGGCTTTAACAAATTTCTTAAAATTTGCTATATAAACTCCTTTTTAGATGTCATTTTATACGTATTAGTTGGATTCTAAAGGAAAAGTAATAGGCATCCTGATTAAGTAGGTTAATTTTATGTCAGAGAAGTGGCAATCTCAAAAAACTGCTCAACTGATTTTTTTCAAATTCACTATACAGTTGAACCTCGTTAACGTGAACACTGTTAACATGAATTACTTTTAACATGGAACTGTTTCCAGAATACCTGTCAAAATGAAGATTAGTTTATTTATATGAAGATTAGTTACTGATAGCAGGAACTACTGATAACATGAACAAAATTTATCCCCCTTGAGATTCACATTAACGAGGTTTGACTGTATTAACTCCTTTTTAAATGTCCTTTCATGTGGGTAATAAAAGTCACATGGTTGCTACAGACCATATTAAGTGAACAAACAATTCATCACTCATAAAATCAAAAAATAACTTGATAATAAATTATAAAAATAGACATCAAATTACAGAAAAATTGGCAGAAACTTACACCACTATAACCTGATATATCACTAAAGTATCTTAACCAACGTTTGTGAGTAGCTGTTTGGTCCTCTTCTTCAGATTTCTTATTTTTAAAAATTTTGCGCTCTCGTGTGATTAGTTCATGATTTATCTACATAAAGAATAAAATATAGTAATTATTGAAATATATATCTGATATAGTTTCAATTGCGAAAAAAATTACTAATTGCATTTAAATTATATGTCTATTACATAATAAGAAAAATTATTTTAAAAAACTATACATTTTGCAAAAATAAATTAAATTGAAAAAACTCAGTGTACCTAGTTTTTAAAGCAAGATTGGAGTTTATTTATTATTTTTATAGTAATTAATATATAGATGAAAGGATGAAAATAATAATTTATGAAATATAGGATGAACAGAAATGGCAACTGTGACAAAAAATAAAATCACCATTGATGATAATGTTATTTATCAATTCTCAGATCCCCCCCCCCCCCCCTCATTGATCTTTGATGTGATTTTAAAGTGTTATTGTACAAGTAAGCATGCGTGTGAGATTGTTTGATTACTTTAAGTACCTCATACAATCATTTCTAAAACAATCAGGAGTTTTAAAGGAGCATTCTCATGAAGAAGACTGGACCAGAAAGAGGCCAAAAGAAAAAAAGAGACTTAATACTTGCAGTAATTGACAATTATTCAAGAAACGTGTATCCCAAAATCCTGAAATGTCAATAGAAAAACAGCGAGGCAGACAAGAAATGCACAGAAATCAATTCAATTTATGCCCCAAATGGGACTGAACCATAATTCTTACAAGCTCAAACAAACAAGAGTGATAATAAAGATCTAGATGAACGGTAGTCCTGATACATGGCTTATACAATACTTAATTAACTGGCTTACTTACACTTCTAACAATTAATAAATCATGAACCAAAACTGGCTCCCCATTTAAGTTACGACCATAGACCTATTATAAAAGTGGACGGAACAATGGCAACCTTTTTCAGTGGCAAAGATAACTCATAAAAAAGTCACATGACTGTTGAACTATAGGAAGCCAAACTGGCCAATATTGCTATGCTCTAAACTCTGCTTTTTCTTAAGCAGACGATATTTTTCCTTTTTCTTTAAAGGTTCTTTTTAAAATTTTTATTTCACTTTAAAAGTTAGATTGTTTTGAATTTAAAAAGAATTTCATAGCAAGAAATAGTAATTAGATACTTTAAAAGTCCTAGAAGTTATGTAAAATAAGGATTTTATTTCACAGGTAAGATTCTTTTTAATATTTTGTTCTTTTTAAGTAATTATTTTTATAAATGTTTATAATTGCTATACTTAATTCTCTAAATTGAATTAGTTTAAACATATTACACCTTATATGATTTCAAAAATTTCATAATTATTTATGAGAGTTAAAGCGAGTATAGACAAACCAAAGTTATAAACACTTTTGAATTTTGTTGGAAAGTATTAATATCAAGGTAAAAATGAATTTCAACAGCTGCAGTGTTTTACACAAGTTTTGCTTGCTGTATCTTTAAATAATAATAATAATAAAAATATTTATATTTAGAACAAAAAATCGCCAATAATGCGATAAATGGCAGAGAAGATAAGCTTTTTTCAGCAGTCACGTGCTTCATCTTTGCCACCTTTACTTATATTCCCGTAATAATGGAATGCTCCGTCCACTCTTATAATAGGTCTATGATTACGACTAATGGTTGCTTTTATTATTCCATACATATGGCACGGATTATTATACTTGATGAATAGACGGCTTCTGAAGCATTTTTTGAAAGCTTTATCTGTAGATTATGGCTAATTAAGCAAGTTAAAAGTCCAAGAGTTACAATCAGGTTTGCCACTGAAACAGGAGAATGAAATTCCCTGACTTTTCCAGGTATATTCTAAAAAAAATTCCTGTCTAATCGTATATTGAGCATTGACTGTGTTGTTGAGGGCAAAATTAATAATTATGGTACCACTTAAAAACATAAAATTTACATATGACAAAAGTTGCATATAGTGATAGCATTTGCCGTTTATAAGTGAGATAAGAAATTTCTTACATGAGCACAAAAGGGTGGGGTGTTTAAAAAAAAAATGGTGGAAGCTAAGAAAAAAAAAAAAATGGAAAAATGACCATGCATTGGCAGATTTTTTTTTTCTTTTGTCAATCACTGTATGAAATTCCCTGATTTTTCCAGATTCTGGCTAAAATATTTAAATTCCCTGACTTTTATAGTCAATTTTCAAATTCCCTGACTATTCCAGGTTTTCCAGGTAGCGTCGCAACCCTGTACAATTCGGCTTTAAGGCCAGAGTCATAGTTAAGGGCACTTGCTTGAGAATTTAGGGGCATCTGCTTAAGAATTTAGGAGCATCTGCTTCAGAAGTAAAAAGCTATCATTTAGCTTGTAATTTTTATTTTTTAATTAGTCTTCTTTTATTTCTACATTATGTGCAAGAGGGCCAGCATTTTGACACCCCTTTGACAATTAATACTTCTCACTGAACAATTACCTGATAATGACATCCCATGTTAAAAAAAAAAATTCCTGGATTTAATTTTCATGCATTTCTAAACTGAAATAATGGACAATTGTGCTTACGTCAGTAAAATTATTCTTTTAAAATTTCTCTTTTTTAGATTATTCACACTATAAAGGGATTTACAGAAAAATTAAGAAATCAAGTTAAGAATTATTTTCGAGTTGCCAAATTCAAATAGTAATTTTATTTAGCTATTATAAAATATTAACTCTTTTTTATTCTTTCATATATAATTAATAAAAATTGAGTATTTCTGGTACTGAGTTTTATAACTATTTAGTCACACATTGAAACTTTACACCTTTAATTAGAGCAGTATTTTAAAAAACAATTCATTATTAGTATTATTTTAAACAATTCATTACCTTTCTAAATCTTAGCTTTAAATGATTCTCAGTCTGAGTTTCATAAAATGGGAATGCTTCATATATCAGCAAATCGTCATCAGCTCGTGCCTAGAAAGTGAAAGAGTTATAATATGAAATAAGTCCATAGTTACACACACGACACACACACAAAGAAAAAAAGAAAGAAAAGACAGAAAGAACAAAATTAAAATTCTGTTCTAAACAAAATTTAATTTTGGACAAGAGGCCTTTTTTTTTTTTTTTTACTGGATATTGTAAGACATCCTGCTTTAGTCAAAGCAATCTACAGAAAAAAAAAAAAAAAAGAAAGAAAGAAAAGAAAATCCCCCCCCCCCCCTGCCTGAACAAAATAATACTCGTATCCTCCCCCCCCCCCAAAATAAATAAATAAATAAAATAAAAAATAAAAGAATTAGCAGTTATCATAAGTAATAAAACACATTACAACAGTACTTAATCATTATATCATTTATGCTTCAATGTGTTTTAACTCTATGATGATACATAATTACAATTTACTTTCAATGAGAAAGAATAAAATAGAATTATTTTGTGTAACCTGACATATTCTCGAAAATTCGAGAAAAGGCACAGATAAACAAACAGATAAAATGAAATCAAACATCTTTCAATTGCACTGGAAAGAGTTTGGAAAGATAAATAAATAAATAAAAAATAAAATAAAAACATTCATAATTTATATTCACATTCATAAAGATTATTATTTAATGAATAATATTCCTTATGAATGTGAATTTTATTTTATTCATTTACGGAAAAAAACACATGGAAAACGAAATATGAAAAACAAAAATATATTCAATAATCATTTACATAATATGTAGAAAATTGAGTAATGGATTATCAGATTGTTTTTTATTTATTTCACTTGTTATTATTAGAGCATAAGTATAATTACTTTCATTTAATAATAAAATCACACATTCACACATTAATAAAACAATAATTACCAATAAAAATACCAAGCTATAACAAGGTAATAAATGCACAATTGTTTGTTCGAAAAAATGCACATAATACAAAATATTTCCTTTTGTTGCTATATATTTTATCATAATTTCTCATTTTTCTCATTTTCTTTACTTAAGATATTAAAAACTTAGTAACAAAAACTTTTGTATCAATCTGCTACCCACATCCTAAAGTCTGAAATTTGTCTGCAACTCTAATATAATTAGACCAGCGGTCACCAACCTTTTCAACTTCACAGACTACCAAATTGATAATTTGCTATACTGTGGACCACTACTATGATTGCTGAAGAAATGTAAATATATTTCCAGAATAATGTTCAAAGAACTTCATTTTATTAATATTAAATAAACTTATTTAAGGTAAAACAATAGAAATGCTTATTTTATTATAAGATAAATACATATTTAATCATAAAAATAATGCTTAAAAATTCTTTTATCATAAAGAATTATAGGGAAATCATGAACACATTCTTATTGTTTCCAAATTATAAAAATTTAAGATGAGAGATTAAATTACCACAATAAGTTTCTACTTCTATATACACTCATGTTTGTGAAAATTTCAACACAATGAAGGGATTATGCAAATTGAACCAAACTTACAGGAAATGTAAAGTGAGATAAGGCATGCAAATGATTAGAAGTACAAAGCGATTGTGCATTCGTGGAACGAGAACAGACTTCTTATCAGTCACTTATTCCAGGTATATAAAGGACTGTAAAGGTGCATTGAAATCTGTTTATTGTCCTCTGTCAGTGGTAAATGTTTCATTGGTGGTTAATATGCCTCGTCAGAAGCAGAGGGTGCGATATCAACAACTAATGGAGTTCGTAGGAGGCCGTATCATTGGTATGCGAAAGGGTGGATTTTAATATCGAGAAATCACAGCCCGCATGCAGTGTAATGCCACAACAGTGATGCGTGTTTGCAAGAAATGGACAGGAGAGAATCAAACAAGCCAAAAACCTGGCAGTGGGGCACACAATAGAACAACAGCACGAGACGACAGATAGATCATCTGCACGGCTGTGACGGACTGTACAACGTCCTCTCTTGTGTTAGCACAACATTGGAGCACGGCTACAGGCATTTTGTTGTCTAGCTTCACGGTTCATCGTCATTTGCTGTAGCATGAACTGCATGCAAGGGTTCCTCTACGTAGGATTCTTCTCTTGCTGGATCACAGATGCCTCCAACTTCAATGGGCTCAACAACACAGCACGTGACATGCCCAGTCATTTTCTCTGATGAATCTCACTACAATCTGGAGTACAATGATGGAAGAGTATGTGTCAGACGTTACATGTTAAATATTGAAAGCCCTTTTCCTATGTCTCATCACACTGGTAAAGTTTATTATAAAAACATCATTTAATTTATCTTAAATTTGAAGTTATTATTTTGATTAAAACTACAAAAAATATTAAAATTATTTCTAAATTCAGATTTTAATTTATTACTTTTCATTAAAATATCATTAAAGTAATTTATTTAAACATATGGCTTAGCTATTTCTTTTGACGTAAATGGTGATGTAATAGCTGCAATAGCCATTAAGAAACAGACAAATGTCTAATTTGTAATTTGATATCTTTCCCATTATCCGTTCTATAAATAGATTAACTGAGTGTGGGTCATTGCTTTTCTTTATTTTCCTTTTGCTCTGCATAGGATGAGTGATTAAGTTTTAAAGATCGTTTTAGTAATCACCATTTGTTTTCAAGCAGGGATGAAATTATTGCAGATGTTACTTCTGTCCCTCAGGATTTTCCGCTAGCAGAAGAATATTTTTGGTTGTTGCATTTTTGTGGTTAATGGAGGAATAAGGTAAAATATGTTTTTTTTTTTTTTTTTTTTGGTTGATTTAAAGAGGTTTAATAGCTTTTGTTCATTTTAATTCCGGAATATTATAGTAGATGAAATGTTTGGATATGATAATAGATGTATTTCTAAATGTTTAGATATAATGAATCATTTTGTTACAGTTTCTATTTCTTTTATTGACCCGTTTACTTTTCAATAACTAAAAGCTAGTTATTTTATTTCATGTCTATTGCTTTTCAATCATTCACACCATGGTCAGTTCATTATCTATCAGGTGCATTTTAAATTGCTTTTCCAGCTAAATATACATAGCTTTACTGCTAATCACTTTGCCTTGACATCTTAAATGTCAATTTAACATTGGTTATGGGCTATATTTAGTATTTTTAAACCCTGAATTTTGGAATGATTGATTTGTTTATGGTGTACATTGAATTTTTCTCATTTATAGTTTGGTTATTTAAAGGAAATAATCATAATGATCAATGTTTTGACTTTTTTTTTTTTTAGTAAAAACTGGTTATTTCTATTGTTTTATGGTATTGGATTGGAAGGTATTGGTTTTTGTTTTTGGTTTGCTTGTGTTTATAGTCAAAATTTTGTATTTTTGAGTAAGATTTTGGTGTTTGTTGATATAGCATTTTTCTGAAGATGGCAAATTTGGTGTCTACTCAAATTCCTAGATCAGTGGCGTACCAAGGGAGGGGCGGAGGGAGCAGTCTGCCCCGGGCTGCACGATTTTGAGGGCGGCATTTTGGTAATTTGCATTAAAAGTATACCTGAAAATCCAGCTACAATATTGTCTCAAACATATAACTTGAAAAATATTTTCTATAAAATTATAAAGATTCTATAAAAATTTTCAATTTATTTTACAGAAAATATTTTCTATAGAAAATATTTTTTAGTATCTTATTATTTCACAAAACTTTGATTTGAATTTTCTTTTCTCAAAGTGTATGACAGAGTTTGCTAGAGTAAACTTATTGAAACAAGTATTAGATGTAAATGGTCTGATAGGGTAACACTGATACAACTGAAACTCCACAGAGCTGACTTTCAGAAGGGAGGGGGGATAAATCAGACGTTTACCTGCTTCTTGACTTGTTAATTATCAGTTAAAAAACAATAATCCCACCAGAAAACAAGAGAATTTTTTTGAAAACTGGATAAACACAAACACTAAGGTCTGTAAGTAATAATAAATATTCCTCTCTTATGTAGTCTCATAAAAATAATTTTTTTTTATTGGAATAACAAAGCGATCAGATATCCGTATACGATTCATGGTCATCGAAAAATCACAATATTTTTGCTTCTGATTTTGGCCGTTTTCTGATTACACAGATCTGTATTTTAATAATACATGGAACATTTTGTATTTAAATTTAGTTTTTAAAGAATTGGTAATTTTTGCTAACATATGATGATTTTACAAGTCTGGTTTATTCTTGATTGATAATATAATTGTTTCTGTGAGTAGTAGACAATATGCTATGCTAGTCAATAGTAAGAAAAGAGAGCGCTGATTATCAAATGATTAACGAACATTCTTCATGATTTTTGAATAGGCAAACTGAATGAGTTTTCAGGGAGTACCGAAAGCTTAAAATATTTAACATTCGCAATATTTTCACGTCTATAGCTTCTATATATGAGTTGACATTAAAGCTTACAAAAAAACAAGAACACATGGAATTTCAAAGGCCTCAAAAGCAAAGAGGTATGAAAGAGTTAACACCTTGCTCTCTTGGCATGCAGGTGATGAATTCATCTTCTCCGATAAGAAACTTTTCGTTCTACAACAATCCCACAATCCCCAGAATGATGGAGTATGGTCGGCATCCATTCAAGATATTCCTGACAATCCAGCTATTGTGCCAAGATTTAAAAATGCTTCATCATTAATGGTATGGGGGGCTTTTTCGAAAAGGGGGAAAATTCCTTTGGTTTTTATTGAAAAGGGAGTAAAGATTAATGCAGAAATGTATCAGAAGGAAGTTTTGGAGAAAGTTTTATTACCAAATCTTCAAAACATGTATGGAGACGATTATTATTGCTTCCAGCAAGATGGCGCGCCATCCCACACAACTAATAAGGTGCAACAATGGTGCAGAGAAAATTTGACCGACTTTTTGCCACAAGAAGAATGGCCTCCCAGCTCCCTCGACCTAAACCCCATATAACCTTATGCAAAATAATCTATATTTTGCATGGGCTTAAATGTTGTCGAAGCTTAAAGATGTGAAATGCAGCAAAACGTTATACTTAAAGTATGGGATGAAATCCCAATGCAAGCCACACGTGCCGCATGTGATAGCTTCGAGAAAAGACTAAAGCTTGTAAAAAAACAAAAAGGTGGAAGCATCCCTAAATATTTGTTATGATGGTTTTCTGAATGTTTGTTTTGTAATTTGCTTTAAATAAAAGCCTTTTATTTTCTTTAACTTTGGTGTATTTTAAGTTTTAAATTGTATGAGAACTTATTGGACACCCTGTATAATGTGATAAGAAAAAATAAAAAAATCTTACTAAAATCATGGGTCTTGAACAGCGAACTCCTAGTCCCACCACCAGAATTTCATGAATTACAGGTAGAGCTTCATGCTGCTTATCTGAAGCCTTATCTGAAGACACGCTGTCAGAAAATTAAAAATATTACAATAACATAATCTAAAGGAAAAGACTGTACAAACAATGAGTGATTATATATTTACAGTTGAGAGAGTTGTGCATTTGCAAACAAGTGAGCAATCAACTGAATATAACTAAGCATTGAAGTCAATTGCTTAAAATAATGTATTATACAAAAAATGGCAAATCACAACTTTGTGATCTTGCTATATAACTTGTGAATATTTTAAAGTACAAATTTGGATATTTTAGAAATTGCATGAATTTTGTAATACAAGAGCTTTTTTTTTTTTAAAAGAAAGGAACTCCATTTTTTATATATGTGACTCATGTGCTAAGTGAAGTTCATTAAGAACTGACAGAAACTTAGTGAACTGTCAGTTAATTTTTTACATGAAAGAAAAAGGAAAAATAAGAACAATACATTGAAAAGTATAGCTTTTATAACACTTTAAAGATATATATATATATATAAATTAATTTCAAAATAAATGACAAAAATTAATTTGCATAAAATAGGCCCTAAAAGCAGCTGTTACACTTTAGCTTTTAGTAACATTCCTTTTTAAAATTAAGTAGCCGAAAACATCGCTACTTAAACGGAAAAGATCCAAAAACATCGTTAATTAAATTAAAATAGCCAAAATACATCATTACTGAAATTAAAATAAACAGATACAACAGTTAAACAATTTTACAAAAAAAAAAAAAAAAAAAATTAACATACAGTTTTATCAGTCTTAAAAAACTAATTCTTTAACTAGTTAAAACAGTAGACATAAAGCTACGATCATCTAGAAAATAAATGATACGATTTTATGAAAAGTAACGTTCATTAATTTTAACCATTTTTGCTGCGTTTTTCTTCCTATTAAATATCAAAATAAAGTGTTATCAATAAGTATCTCGAGGATTCCATTAATGCAGGATTAACCTACAAGTCATAAGCTTTAAAACGATGCCTTCCTCATTAAAATACGTCAAGAATTAAGGTTTTCAGCTTCAAAGTTTTATTACAACAAAATTGGAAAATTTAAATAAGCACCCTAGTGGTTTTTGCCGATTTTTTTCAGTCAGCCATTTTCTTCGCATGCTTTCATTCTCCCCGCGCAGCTAAGGGGGAGATGCAGTTGGGGAAAATGTTCTAGAAAGAACTGGATAGTTCTTCGGAAGTGATGATGTGTTCATCTTCCAGTAGTTTTGAGTAGCAGGAGCAGACTCTGATTGGCTAAGTGAGACACGTCGTTTCAAAATTCGAGAGTGAAAAGAGTCGGTTTGGGCAGTTCCAGAAAGCAGCAAGGAGAGTTTGGACGTGGGAAAGGAACCCGGCAGTTCTTGCTACATTTAGATTGAAATTTTACTCGCCATAGTAAAATTTCCACTCACCAATGGCCAGCTGGCAAGCGGAAATTTCACGCCCTGTCCTATACATATATATATATAATTAAAATAAGAATTTTAGGAAAATCAGAAAATTTCTACCACTGCAAGTTTAAGAAAATACATAAATATTAAATTTGAAAAATAGTATAGTGATCAAAATTTGATGTTTGATGTAAAAAAAAAAAAAAAAAGGGCTCTATTTAAGGACAGTGTTACATGTTTTAGAAGAAACAACTACATCAAAATCTTTGAAAATCAAACAAAATTAAATTCTTAAACATGCCAGCACTTTTGATTATTATGATGGATAATTTAATTACAATTAAGCAAAAAAAAAAAAGGCCTTGATGACTTCACATACTTATTTTTGTTAATAACATCCTTTCAATATTGAATGCCATTTATTTTATGAATGAATACAAATACATCAAAAATTGAATTTAGAAGAAATTTAGAATAAAGAATATTGAAATATTTACCCTGGTAAGGTTACTTGACCACTATCCACTAAATATTTTTGACCCATTGGAAAGTTTTTAACCAAATAGCACAATTTGTAATTTGGAAGACTGTACACCTAAAAGATATATTAAAAAACACATTTTCTCAATGTCAAAAATAAAAAGGATACAGATATCAATTATGTAAAATAAAATACATTATGAAAGCAGGAAAAACTATTTCAAACATTTTAAAAATATCTCCACAAGGTTTGTTGCTTTATCTATTTAAGTTGAGTTTTATAAAGATACATATTCAAATTACAGTATTTCTAAAATCTACAATGAACTGGGGAAAACCACAAAAGGGATAAATTAGTTATTACAAAAAAATCACATAAAATATAACAATTGAAAAAAAATTGTACATGATTTTGAAATTATTCATAAAGAATTCAAGGGAATAACCTACCTCTAAAACACCATTTTCTCTGACAATAAATAACCAAAATGTAGGCTTTATTTCATTTATTTCAATTTTCTTCCTATTAATGATACACATTAACATTATGAAAAAAAGAAGTTTATTAAAATTATGCAATATAAAGCATTCATTAAATATATATAGAGAGAGATATAGATAAGTTTTAATCTAAAAATTAATAAAAGAAGCCTACTTCATTTTTCTGCCTGGTATTTTTTGGTCCTCTATGGATTTTACTGAAGAAGCAACAGGTTCACCATATAACAGAGCATCTTCATCATCAACAGCTCTGAAAAATAAAACTATGGTTAGTGTAAAGAAATGCTTGACAAATATTAAATAAAAATGCATTGATAATATAAAAATATTTTGTAAGCAGACATTACAACATGTTCATATTACAAAACTCAAATGAAACTTTTTTTTTTTTTTTAATCAAACAAGTAACTTTAATAACTGATTTGCTTTTTTGCTGGCTAGCCCTTTTTACTAATTATAATCTTACTCATGGCCAAAAGCTAAAATCCAATAAACTGAGAATATCAAAATAGATTTTTTTCCAAAACTGGCTACTTAGCATAACTATTTTTAAAACATTAAAAAGGCATGCAATTGAAATTTTGGTGAAATACAATATGTGAAATATATAGAGCCATCAGCAATTGATGCAAGGTGGCACTGCCTGTTTGAAAAGAAAAGACTGTAAGCAGAAGTGACCAACAGTTTGCTTAGGTATGAGGAAGACTATAGTCATAAGTGCTAGTGAAAAATCAAATTAGGTATTAAAGTTATTTAATCAGTATGTTTAAATTCATCATATAATTCCAGCCTAATTTTCCAAAATATTTATATAAATATTTTTTTTTTCCCATCCACAAACATTTACACAACTCATACTCATATAAACCTCTTAAATAATTAATACAATTAAAAATAGATGGGATGGTCTTTGTGGGGTCTTTTTAAGGGAAACTATCCTATACTCATTCTAGTTCTGAAGAGATCAGAGGTAATTGTGATTTCATGAAAAAATACCTAAAAATTTACCAAGAAAAAATTTTTGTATGGGCAGAAAACATATGATTTATTACAGAGAGCTCCAATCCTCTCCTTATGAAAAATATCAATTTTAATTACGTTTAGCATTCATATGAATTTGATATTTTAGACTTATATTATAAATTTAACTACCAGAAGAACTGGAATTCTAGTACTGAAAATGAAAAAAATACCTGAAATTAAGTAAAATACCTGAACACAATCACCCTTGCCTCTAAACTACTGATAAGGCTGTTAAAAAAAGAAGTACACTACCTTTCCATAGATGACCGGACACTTTCAATTTCAGACATTTTTAAAAATATCTCAAAAAGTACTAAACAAATCATCTTGAAACTTCAGGAGTGTAAAAAACATGTTATACCTCATGTACTTCAGTTAAAATTTTGCACCAAAAGTGAAAGGTGGATCAGTAAAAAATTAAAGAAAAATGAAAGTATTTGGCATCATCCTGTAAAAAGTAATGCTTGAAATACAATCTGGCTGTAGCATGTGTTTATGGGGCTCTTTCTCATTTCCTGTATAAATTTTTAAGTCTCTACTGCATGTAATCAGGGAAATAAGATTTCTTTAAAAAATTGGCAAAATAATTTTGCTTTTTTATCTATAACATGCAAGGTATTAAACCCAGTGCAAAGCTATTTTCAGGAAACTTGACATACAACATTAGACACAGCATACTGCAATCAGAATGAAAAAATATTAAATATATCTAATGAAAAGTGAGCATTTTTACTAAATTTTTAACTGAGCATGCATCAGATTTAGAGAAATTTCATTTGCATAATTTAATAGTCAAATGCATTGAGCTACTTATATAAAAACCCCAAACAAGTATTGTGTAAACTCAAAAAGTTCTATGCCATAGAATGAACTGTTATTCAGTTTCTCTCGAAAAAAATTTAAACTATAAGGGGTTTTACTCACATTTTTATTTTGATTCAACAAATGGTAATACAGTTTTCTGTGATTGTAAATAAATATTGAGAAAACCCCCTTATCAATTTCTCATAGCTGCCAACCCACCAGGAACAAAAATAGGAACACTTTGCACAAGGGACGAATTCATGAACTTTTTTGCCATATTTACACATTATTGTATAATATATGCACAGGTTTATCAACACTTGAAATAGTCAATACATGGATTAATTATAGTAAAATCCTATTATTATTCAATATAATTTTATTTTAACTATACAAATTGTTCATTAAAATTAAACGGTTTTTAAACATTGCTTAAAGAGGCAATTGGGAGGGGAAGGGGGGGGGGGGGTAAAAGGTATCACAACAAAAATTACATGAATGAGAGATATTTAACAATTCTACCTTTATATTGATTCTAGGATCTAATAAAGCAAGTTTAAAATTATCACTGACATTTTTGTTAAGGATAAAGAAAGACTAAATCACAAGGCTTCTTGTGGACATCTGATCACCATTCAATAGCAGGAAGAGAAGGGAGGGGTAAAATATTATGTGTGTGAGATATAATCAACAATCCTACTTCTTTATAGGTTCTAGAATCTAATAAAGACAGTTTAAAAAGAACATTTGCATTTATGTTGTGGATGGAAAAATAATATAAATAATCACAAAGATTCTGCAAGATGTTTCATTGCCAGTTATTAGCAAGTGTGGGGGGGGGGGGGTAAAAAAAATTATGTGAGTGAGAAATATTGAACAATTCTAATTCTTTATAGATTCCAGAATTTAATAAAGCAAGTTTAAAATGAACATTAATATTTAATAAACTTTAAATACCTTTAACGATCCTTCTACTTTAGCAGCTTTTAAATGATATATTTCGACGTGCTATCGCAGTCATCTTCAGATGTTGTTTATGCTGCATTACTGAATGGTGTCTTCATCTTCCTCCACATCAGTCTCCTTCTCGCTTACGTCATTGTTTCGTCGGTGATTTCTTAGTACTTGTTGCCAATCCTTAGTTATTATGCTGTGCTCTCTCTCATTTACTGCCATGTTAGATGTTAGAATTTCTAAAGCTTCGCGTTTCAGAGCGTAGTTATGTGAGTTGTATGGGGCTATTTTGACGGTTTTTAGGGTATTAGTTATTATTGGGTTAGTTTTATGTGTACATGATAAGGCGGTGGAGCTTCTATTGTATTTTAGATCGTTAATATGTTCTAAAATACAATAGAAGCTCCACCGCCTTATCACGTACACATAAAACTAACCCAATAATAACTAATACCCTAAAAACTGTCAAAATAGCCCCATACAACTCACATAACTACGCTCTGAAACGCGAAGCTTTAGAAATTCTAACATCTAACATGGCAGTAAATGAGAGAGAGCACAGCATAATAACTAAGGATTGGCAACAAGTACTAAGAAATCACCGACGAAACAATGACGTAAGCGAGAAGGAGACTGATGTGGAGGAAGATGAAGACACCTTTCAGTAATGCAGCATAAACAACATCTGAAGATGACTGCGATAGCACGTCGAAATATATCATTTAAAAGCTGCTAAAGTAGAAGGATCGTTAAAGGTATTTAAAGTTTATTAAAGTTAATTCGTCCTTCTAATTATTTAAATATTTATGAACATTAATATTTATGCTGTGGATGGAAAAAGACTGGAAATCACAAGGCTTCTGCAATGCGTTTGATCACCAATTGTTTTATTTCTTTTCAAATGTTATGATGCCGAAAAATCAGAACATTTTCGGGTAAAATCAGATTTCCAGAACAAAACTAAAAAATGGAACAAATACGGGAAAATCAGAACACTTGGCAGCTATGACTTCTTATTTTTGGGAACTGCTGAAATTCAGTTCATTCTATGGTATTGAACTTTTTGCGTTTACACGATACTTGTTTGGGGTTTTTATATAAATAACTCAATACAGTTGCTATTAAATTATGCAAAGGAAATTTTGTCAAGCTATAAGCTTTTAATTTCAATTAAAAGCATTAATTAAAAGCTTAACCCTATTACTTTTGTAACCAAATATTAAAATTTATTATTTATCTAGTAAAGTGATAAAATAACCAGTTAAAGCTATACTTAAAGTGTTATTTTGCAAATTAAATATTGAAATCATTTTACAGTATAAATTAATGCAACTCATTAAATGAAAGTACACTTAAGATAAAAGATGACTCAAACTTTAACAACAATAACAATTTTTATTAAATGACTAGCGATAAAATAAAGCATTAAAAACAAATTTAAAAATAAATTTTTTTTTTTCATTTTTCTGAACTTCTCAAAGAAAATTTTAATCTTATTGGTCATTGGTGTTTCAGTGATCTTGTACCTGTTGCTTGGCTTCTACTATGCTTAATAGATCATCATTATTATATATAGGGAAGACCCGTGTACCTAGGGCCATCATGTACCTAGGGCCACCCCACTTTATTTGAATAATATTTAATTCTAAATTTTAATTCTCAATTGGGCGAGTACTAACACCAATTGCTGCTTTTACAACTACTTTGGTACATTTGAGGAGAAAGTTTTTTCAAGTTACATGTAGGAAACGAATTTACATGGTTTGAAGTAAAATTTTGAAGCTCATCTCTTTTGCTATTTTACAAAAGCAAGTCAAATATTTTTCTTTCATTTTTAGTGTATAATGTTGCTTGTTATATTGAGTAATAAATGAGATATTTAATTAGTCCTCTCTGCATGTGGATATTTTAGTGGAAGGCATTTTGAAGGAAGTTACCAAAACTTGTACCTAGGGCCAGTGTGTTTGGACCTTTTAACACTTTCGTGACCGCATGTTTTTGTCTTTTTGACAGTAAGGTTCGCCTGTGGGCGTTTTTCTCAAAAATTACAATTTTCCAAAACAAAATTTTCCGTATTCACATTTATATTACAAATGGATATGCATTATAATCATACTCTCTCTAATCAAATTATTTGCATCCATAGTATACTGATTGTACAAATATGAATATTGTGTACATTTTTAGAAACAAATAACATATAAATTGCAAAAGAAATGTCCAATGATGGAGTTTCATATTTTCAAATGACGTGTATCTACGTCAGCGGTCGCGAAAGTGTTAACACAGTACATCCTATAGTAATTGGATGCTGGTAAACCAATCACTATATATGACGTTTCTGAAGATGTTGGCATGTCCTATCCGTCGGCCTTTACTCCTGTAAACATTCTATCAGGCTGTCGTGTATCCGGCATATGGCCAGTGAATCAAAACACATTCACCTAGGATGAATATTTAAGTTCAAATGTGACTGAAAGACACATAAATAATAAAAAAAAAAAAATAAACCTCCACCCTCCATAAATAAAAAAATAAAAATAAATAAAAATTAAAATTCCAGGAAGAAAGTAAATCAACAATGATAGAACTGGATGTCTCTGTTTCGTGTCCTGTTTAAATTTTTAAACCTTCAACATCTAACATCTTATCGTGTGCCATGCTTAAACACATAGGTACGAACCTAAGCAAAATCTTTTCCTAAAGGGAAACGTCCCACATCAAAGAAAAGATGTGACCGAAAACCAGAGAGATCTAGAAACCCAAGAGACACTCCAGAAAGAAAAAAAATGTTCTTTTAGAATATCCCAAAGAGAAAAAAAGAATGAAAAAATTCGTGTTTCAAATTAAGGCAACAACATAATAATTATTATACGAAAAATAAATATATTACTTGATATTGTTTTTATTTATAAAATATATGTCTTTATGCTTATTTTCTATTTATTAGAAAGTGAAATATAAATTTGAGAGAATGGCCCTAGGTACAATGAGGTCTGGCCCCAGGTACAATGAGGGTGTTGTACCTAGGGCCACGAGTGCAGTTTTTTTTAAAAACCTTCTATTTGTCGGAATTTATTATTTTAGGTATTTATGTTAATCGCAATTGGAAGTAATTAGTCCTAAAGATATGCACATATCAGTTTGATAATTTTAAATAGGTTAAGGGCTCTGTTTTTGAGCATTGAAAAAAGGCGGCCCTAGGTACACGGGTCTCCCCTATATATGAAGAAACAAGAAGGGTGCCTTAAAAGTTTAATATAAATACAAATAACATTTGAGACCCACTTGAGATGAACTCATATTGAAAAAAAGAAAGAAAAAAAAACAAAAAAAAAAACACTGTAATCTTTAAACCATAACTGCAGAAAGAACTATTAAATTATGCTAACTATTAAAATATGACACTATGTTTTAGTTCTCCTGAGATATATATTGCTTCAACCATCTTCAGACTGATAACAGGATGTCGGTAGCAGACAAACGGAGTAACTTCGAACAAGCAAACAAAAATAAAGGAAACAAAGCAACTACATCATTTGCTAACTAGCCTTTTATTTTATTCAAAAGATCATTGTCACATGCGTTGATAATCACTTCTGCGATCTAGAAAGATCGTGGGGATCCAGAAAGATCGTGGGAAGTACATAATGTATAACATCCAGGGGTCGATCCAGGTTTTAAAATTTGGGTCCCTTTTTTGTGAAAAACAAAATATTTTTGTGAAATTTCTATTTATGTTTGTGAAATATAAAATATTTTCGTGAAAAAGTAAAATATTGTGTAAAATTTTTTGTTTTTACAATCACTTTATGTAATGTTTAATATCAAGTTAATATAGTTTTGTTGAGCCAAATTAAGGCATTAATTAAAAATAATACTGAAAACATGAAAACATTTAATAAAAGGATCATTTTTATAAAAAAAATCTTGTGAAGGGACTCATTTTATAAATAAGAATTTTGTGAAGGGTCCCTTTTCATGGATTTGAATTTTGTGAAGGGTCCCTTTTTATGAATTTGAATTTTGTGAAGGGTCCCTTTTTACTATGGGGAATTTTGTGAAGGGGCCGCAAAAGGGACCCAAATTTTGCCTGAATCGACCCCTGATAACATCACACCTGTTTTATTGAATAGTAAATAAGTTTACACATTCACTCCATCTATTAACAACTTATTGAAGTTGAATAAATCAAATGTTAATGAATATATAATAAGATGATAGTTGGTTGCCTTTTTTTGACATTAGGTCCACAGTGGCACATGCTTCCCCAAACAAATATGTAAAAAAATAAGAAGTCGCTTCTTGATTCACCCATCTAGATTGTCATTAAAAAAATTCACATTAAAGTAAGAAACAATAGTAGACAAAAGGTAAAATAAAAAATAATAAAAACAGTGTAGATAATAAAAACAGATGTAAAATATTATAAACATTGTAAATAATAAAATCAGATGTCGTAGTAAAAACCAGCCTCTTTTAAAAAGTTTGATAATGTGGATTAATACCTAAAAGGCTCATCAGGTGAAGATGAACTAAAATAATGTCCTTTACAGATGACAGAGACAAGGGCAGTCGGTAAGTAAATGGCGAATTGTTAAGTACACAGAAATGACATTTCAGACTATCAGGTTATAATAAGATGAAATGATGTTTTTTAAGATGTAAACAAAACTAAATAAATTTATACAGTTCAAAATAAAATAAAAGTTATTTGAAAATTAGAATTACTTTAATGCCAAAATTTTATAAAAAGGTAAGTAAAAAGATTTAATTTATTTTTAAATGGAAGTGTTTTGTATTATATATGTAAACAATAGTGAAAAATGGCAAGAACTAAAAAGACTGTCAATTATCTAACTAATTTCGCTAAATCTTACGCATGCACAGTTAGAAATTATTTAGTAAATATACTCATATTTCATTAGATATTTAATATTTTTTCATTCTGATTACAGTACGCTATATGTCTAATATTGTATGTCAAGTTTCCTGAAAAAGGCTTTGAACTGGGTTCAATACCTTGCATGTTATAGCTGAAAAAGATAAAATGTTTTATACAATTCTTTAAAGAAACCTTTATATCTCCCTGATTATATGCAGTAGAGATATTAAACATATATTGAGAAAATGTCGTATAATTACATGCTACAGCCAGATCGCATTTCATGCATAACTTTTTACAGGGAGATGCCAAACACTTTCATTTTTCTTTTATTTTTTTACTGGTCCCCCTATCACTTTAACTTAAACTTTAACTAAAATATATGAAGAATAACATATTCTTCACACTCCTGAAGTTTCAAAATGATTTGTTTAGCACTTTTTGAAATATTTTTAAAAATGTCTGAAATCGAAAGTGTCTGCTCATTTATGGAAAAGTAGTGTATTTTTGAAGCACTTTAATTTATAACGATGAAATATAAAGCTATAAGGATTTAGTATAAAAATATTTCAATGCAGTATGTTTTTGTGCTTCATACATATTTTTTCCAGTGTACATTTTCCCTATTTATATAGATGACAGGGACACAGACCTCTTTATTTAAATAGATATATAAATCGACATTTAATCAGAGCTTTTACAGTTGGGGATAGAGAGTCTGTAACTGAAAAAATTTATTGACATTTTTCAGAAACCGCTATCCTCAATATAATTGGAATAATCCCTTCTTACATTTTACAAGTAAGCTTCTTAAAAGAAATGAAATATTTTTTTCAAAATTAATTCAGTTTGTATTTTTAAGCTTACCTAAATTTACCCCCAAAAATACTGTTCTATTAAATTTAATATGAATGTTTAATATTTCATCTGAAACACATTTTTGTGCTTTAGTAAGCACCAAACAAATAAAAGTGAAGAGCAGAGAATGTGACTTATGGAAAAATATAATTTTAAGACCATTAAAAAAGAGTTTTAATATTTCATGAAAAATAAATTAGAAAATTTCAATAAACAATCATTCTACACATTATTTATACTAATTATTTTCTTACTCAGGATTCATTTTAATAACATCAGTGATATTGACAGGAGGAGCTGGAGCAGATGATGAGGAAGCATTTTCTTCATGTACTTGTTTGGGTGTAACAGTAAAGAGTCCACTAACATCTTTATAAACACATAAAGTAGAGACACGAGATTTCTGTAAAATAATTGGAACAGACATCATATTATGACAGCTTCATTTTATCACATGTATTTATTGCAATCTTTATCACAAAATCTACCTAATTATAAATATCCTAGTTTTTTTTTTTTTTTTTTTTTTTTTATGTTTTTAAAGATTTTTAGTTTTGTTTTAAAGCTAACTAACTGAAAATGTTTTCCTTTTTGAACTGAAAGGATAAATATATCTTATAATAAAACAATGAAAATGCTGGCAAACAAACAAAATATTTCTGAGCCTTGTCATTCTTGAATTCATTCTTGAACCATTTAGGGAACTATTTTGAATAAATAAAATTAATTTTTTTCCCCCAATTTATTTTTAAAATTTTTTATGAAATTATATGAATGTTATGATATGAAGTATTAAAAGCCATACAAAATATGAAGTTATTTTATCAGGACCCGAATAAACTACTACGTCAGAAACCTTTAGGCTACCGAAACAGCCGTATGCATTTCCAATATTTTTCTTTGGCGTTTCTGACGTAGTAGTTTATTCGGATTTTAATATTCCAACGCCAAGTCTCCTGTTATTATTTATTTTATCAGGGTTGCAACACAAATCAGGAGAAAAAATTTCCTGAGTTTTCCCTGTCCCTTTTAGAAGTAAAATAGATGACACGCAATCATGCAGCATTAGAATCTAACATGTTTACAAGTTAATTGAACATATTTAGGGTATATTAATTTTAATAACTTACTATAGTTGGGAAAAAAAAAACATAATTGATTCATTATAAAGCACAAAATTTTTTAAAAACATTTGATTATGAAAAAATTTTCCTATGTTTTTCCAAAAAATTTCAAAATTCCCTGAATTTTCCCCGTTTTTGCAATGAATTTTGAAAATTCCCTGAGTTTTCCCTGTTTTTTAATAGATTTTCAAATTCCCTGAGTTTTCCAGGTTTTCCCTGTTTTCCAGGTGCCGTCCGTAGCAACCCTGTTTATTAACAGAAAATATGCTTATTAAAAATATCTGGACTAGTGTGATAGTCAAATGTTTATTGTTTTTATTGATATTGTCGCGTACTCGAGGGTTCGTAAGTTGTCTGAGAATGAGAGGCGAAACTTCTACAAATCCAAGAGTTTATTTACAGAAAGTTCCAGCAAAATACAGGTCTATAAACTGAGTATCAGCTTCAATTCCACCAATAAACACAGCTAAATTAACAGCTGTCAACAGCAAAACCATAGTACAAACTGTTTAGCAATAACACATAAAGCAAGTCTTATTCAAAGAGGCTCAAAGCAATGCAAGCATTAGCGGAAGCTGGCTGAGAACTGAACCAGCCTTGGCGAAAAAACGTCCCTTTTATACTCTTGTAGAAAAGTGTGGAAAATTTCAGAAATTTCCATATCTCATTAGCCAATGATATTAGAGCTTCCATATTTGGAAAATCCCTAATAAGGATTTTCTTGCCAAGGAGGGAAAAAGTCTCCAAATTTGGTGCCAAACCCTTTACCTGCCTTATTGGAGCTTTCCAATGTGTTTTTAAAGGAAAATTAGGCTATTTTAACCCTAAAACGACTAAAAATGCATAAAATTAGCATTTTATCAACTTACTAAGCCTCTTTGAAAGAATTTATACAAAAATAAATACAATTATTTACAATTCCGTAACAATATTATCTATGCATTTAACGACACAATACCTAACTGTTGAGTGATTATTATGCATTGTTTTATTTTCAAAATATGAAGTGCAATTTTTTCAAGTTTATTCAAATTATAAACAAAATTAGCGGGTATAAATAAGATGGTTAAATATATATGTTTATGACAAGTTAAATTTCAGTGCTCAAATTACTAAGGCATTAAATGTAACATGTGATGGGTGAGAGGAGTGGACCTAAAATTTCTCATGTCTCGGATTCCTATATTGTCATGATCAGAGCCTTACTCTATGTATATAGAAAATTGTTTGCTCTGATTCGTTATCACCTACCCTGAATCATTGCACCTAAACGCATGAAAATTAGTGAAAATGTCTCTTTCATGACACCATGTATGAATTTTACAAAACTCATCCCCTAAGGGGAACAGAGAGAGAAAACATTTATTTTTTATTAATTTATTTACTCTTTCCATATCGATCCATGCTTTAAAATGTAACAAACATAAATATCTGAAAACTAGTTTGAAAAATTTTATGAAATTTGTCTATGGGAAGAGACACAGGTAAAACCTGTTTTTACATATTATTTTAAATTAAAAAAAAAAAAAAAAAATCTTTAAGTTCCTTGTTTTAAAATATAAAAAACAGAATTGCCTAGAAATCAATTTCCAGAATTTTAGAAAATTGTGCAAAGGGGGAAGCTCCTGTTTTTACATATCCCTTCATATCTCAAAAGAAAAAAAAACAGATATCCATAAGGCTGTTGCTTTAAAATGTAATAAATACCAAAAGAACAATTTAAAGAATTTGCCAGACTAGGAAGTAAGAGAGGAAATCAGGTTTTTCACATGCCCTTTCATTTCCATAAGGGAAAAGAGAAAAAAATATGTATATGAATACCTAAAATACAATTTTAGAAATTCACCTCCAGAGGAGTAGGAGACAGATAAAACTTATATTTTAACTAGATTCACTGATATTCTTAAACGCTATTTTTCATGAAAAGGTGAACCAAGTAGTTGCTGAAGGCGGCCAGTTTAAATGTATTAATTTTACTATACCATGAAAAACTGAATAACGAAAGCAGATAATATAAATGGTGTGTTGGTGTTAGGGATTAAGGCCGATTGACAACACTGGGGTCCTAGGCCTGAGGGGGAGTGCCTTCCGTGGAGGTCTTTCTAAGGGGTCCTAGCCCGTATTTACGCAAGTTTCGGAGGAAACCACGGAAAACTCCGAACGGCTAGGCCGACGAGCGCGACCGGGGATCGAACCCGGCACCTCACGTCTACCAGCTTTGAGCGCAGAACCGCTCGGCCGCTGGTGGGCCTCGATAATATAAATGGAAATAAACAAAAAATTTCCTTCTTTTTTTTAACAATTCTAAAATTTTGATTATTATTATATCAAGGTGATTTGTTAAGAATTAATTAAACTTATAAATAGGCAGACAAAATACATTGAAGAGAAATATTAAGCTTGTAGTTTTAATAATTAGACTAAAATAAAAAATCTTTCATGTTATTTGAGAATTAAATTTCTCAATGATAATCATGTTAAATGTGATTATATCAATAGACAACTTTTAGTGAAAATAAATATTCTTATAATATTGCAGCTAATTTACTTAAGAATAGCATATTTTAACAATAATAAAATTTGTACAGTAAGATTTGCATTTCTCAGTTAAAAATTTAGTAAAATTTAAATTTTTTAAGATACATTTTCACCAAACTTAGTATAATATTATTTAATTATATTAGTAATAATTTTGCTAGCATATAATACTCTATCATGCGAGATGTTTCTTATCTTAAAACATACACAGGCAAATTAAATAAATGAACATATTTATAATCTTACCACTTGAGCAAGTTGAGGTCTTGACACAGCTAAACGAGCTCCTGCACCAAAGTCATCAACTCTTAACATTAATTGAATAACAAGTCCTTCAGCACTCATTATAATAACATAGGGATCAGCTATAGAAGCCCAAACAACAGAAGAACCAACATCTAATGGAATGTGTTGAATTTGCCGAGATCCATGTAATAAACGTACACCCATTTGAGATACTTGTACTATGTAACGATTGTTTCCAACATTTGCAGCTAATATAGTTGGAGCCTGTGTGCTAAAACCACTATGATCTAATTCATTAATTTCTTGTCCTGTCTGAAGAATCTGAAAAGATAGTTTAAAATTTATTCAGAACAGATATTCTCAAATGTGTGATAACTGAAGATTGCTAAAATTTTCAAATTAAAATAAAATTTTATATACTGAAATTTATACTTAACAATTTAAAAATGCTGCAGAATTTTTTAAAGAATGTTAAAAATATATCAAATTTCTACTTATGATAAAACAGTGTGTTTGTCAGCAAACAAACTGGAGCAATTTCAAGCCTAACCAATATTAAATGAAAGTCTTTTTTTTTTTTTTTTTTTTTTTAATTATAATTGGAAAAACTGTTCAGATGATATAATTTTTAAAAAGAACTCTCAAATAAAATTGTTATTTTTTATTTTTTTTTTTTTTTTTAAACACTCTATTCATCAAATTATTAGCTTACAAAGTTTAACTATTCAAGAAACATCAGCTGCTTTTATCTTAAATTAGCAAGTTATTATGCACACACACACATTAAAAAAAAAGAAAAGAAAAGAAAAAGAAAACAGTCTAAAATAATTTCGATGGACACAATTTTTTTTTTTTCATCTTTAAGGAATAGGGACTAAAATCGCTTAAAGTGAAAAAACGTTTAAATTCCTTATTAGATGGAGCTAATAGTTGATGATTATGTTATAGGTTGTTGTTGTGCAAAATGTACAGATTTTGATGAGTTTTACAGGGACACAAAGAAAATTCTTTCTCATAATGATTTATAGACTCAAATTATTTAAAGTGCATTAAATTTTAAACACCTAATTCAATTGAGCTAAAAGTTGGTAAGTATGTTATAGATCACTATCGCATGATTTACATAGATTTTGATGGGTGTAGGACTTATAGTTTTTTAACTCAGACACAAAGAAAAAAATTTTATATCCATAGTTAATTAATGTTGGATTTTTCAATGAATCACATTGAAAGCATCAACTTGATTACAATTGGCTTAAGCAATCAAAGATGGCGATGTCCTGCTTTTGACTTTTTTTGTCCTGCTTTTGACTTTTTTATTTCAAAAATCTCCAAAAAAAACAAAAAATCAGTACATCTCCTCACAGAAATTGTTTGTATTTTTAGAAACATTAATAAATCCATATAAGAAATTAAGTGCATTGAAATCTAAAAGTTTTATTAAAAATACTCATATGTTGCTTGCCATTCAACCACATTTTGTGTTCAAAATACTTTATTTTTATTTCAGTATAGACGAAATTTTTCATATGTCAGGGGTTAATCCAGGTTTTTGAAAATGGTGCCCATTTGTGAATTTTGTAAAAATTAAAAATGCCTTGTGAACAAATAACCAAAATGCACAAGGCAATTTATACAATTTTAAAATACTAATAAAAATAGAAAAGTTGTAAAATAATTATATTTATATCGATTGGGTAAATACTTAAATTGAAGCTTTTTACGATTTTTTTTTTTTTTTTTTTTTGTCTAATAGATGAGTATGCACAGTCATTTGCAAAAGTTTAAGACCAGTAGCCGATTTTCAGTATTTTAACACATTGCATCATTTACGCAGATTATTGTGTCATCTCATGTGCTGATTGCATCAGACGCATTCTACTGCTATAAATAAAGGTGCCCGGCACATTTATCGCTACTTATTTATTGGTTCATTTTAAATTTCGGGAAAATTTGTGGTTGATACCAGACATATGTTGATGTTGATACCAAAAAATATTAAGTCAAAATTTTAAAAGATAGAATAAATATATAAATAAATTATATTTAAAAAAAGTAAAAACTTAAAAGCACACAAGATAGGACTGGTTGAAATTGTAATATTGATAATTTTAAACTTTATTAATCACCTGTAATAATACAGTTTTTTTTTTTTTTTTTTTCAAAACAAAATATGATAATTTATTTTAAATTTTATGTTTTCAGAAAAACAATATATCAGTAAAATCTTACTGAATTTTTTTATGAATTTAGACCCTTTAATCCATATTGAATTGTATATACAGACATAATTATGTTACTGCAATCACATTTGCTCAAACTTTTATTTCTTCCAATGAGCTTAGAACACAGCAGAAAAGATAGAGGCTAAGCTTTGATACAGAGCTTCTGTTGGCAATTCGTTACATGGCAAAGTGATTTGCAGTATTGACACTTTTTACTATAACTTTTTTGGATTGGAACTCTCTTTTCTCATCTAGGAACTTAGATTCTTTTTTTAGAGAACAGGGGTGATGCTAGCTGCTTACGTATGTTTATCAATATTGCAAAGGAATTTTTTTTTATTTTTTGAAAGCATGAGTTTTGGGACTATTTTCTAAATTTCGTATTTTGGCTGACTTTGATATAGGGCACCCACTGGCGATTCATTGCGCGGTGATGCGATTCGATGATGTGACACTTTTTACTAGTAATCTTTCCATACTGGAACTATGTTTCTGTGTCTCAGAACTCTGTTTTTGTTTTCTAGCTGACCAAACCAGTTCATGTGTGTTTATTGTACAGGATTGATTCTTTTCTTTAAAGTACATTGGTTCCTATATTAAAGAATTTACTTCCTGAATCACCTTATTCAATATCAGACCCGGCAAAATTTTTGGATGATTTATTTGAACAGAATATACAGCCACAATATTCACTAGCTAGTCTGGACAATGTGAACTTATTTCCCTCAATTGATATAGAATATGTTTTTCAATTAATAAGTAATAGACTTGATTTATCCTCTGACTATTCAGAATTTGAAAAAACTGCTATAAAAGAAGCCATAAAACTGTTAACACATAATAATTATTTTACATTCAACGGTAATATTTATAAACAAGTTAATGGAGCCTCTATGGGCTCAGCAATATCTGGACTGTTAGCTGGATTTGAATTAAGAGATGTTGAAAGTGAATTTATTAATAAACAGGTGCATTGTATTAATTGTTGGAAAAGATTTGTAGATGATATATTTATTATATGGCATAGTTCATCTGGTTCTCTTAATGATTTTTTGAATGTAATCAATAACATAAAACCCAACCTTAAATTTACATTAGAAATTGAAAATAATGAAAAAGAATTAACCTTTTTAGATATTAAAATTTATCATTTTAATCAATATGTAGAGATTTCTGTTTATAGAAAGCCCAATATAGTTCCTTATACATTTCATAGTAATTATCCTATACCCTGGTTATATAAAATTGCTAATTTTAGGTTTTTGATTAAACGTGCCTATAGTCATTGTTCTACTCTTGAAGCCTTAGACAATGAAATGGATTTTATTTATGATTTGGCTTTGAATTACGGGTATAAAATCAAAACTATAAATAAATTAATTTATCATATTATGTCCCCTTCTTCCACTTCTCCTTCTTCTTATTCTAATAAATCCTCTAATAATAAATATAAGAAAATACAATATTGGCCTGGTCTACATGAAGGATTTTCTAAATTAATTAATAATAATGTTCATCTTGTTGCTAAAGCTCCCCTAAAATTAAATTCATTACTTTCTAAGAAATTAGATCCCCCCTCCTTCCAAATTAAAATCAGGTGTTTATGAAATCCCATATAAAATTGATAATAAAACTAACTATTATACAGGAATGACCAATAGACCTTTTAGTGATAGAATGAAAGAACATATAGCAGATTTAAAATACAACAGATCCTGCACTGCTTTTTCATGTACTTATAAAACTAATCCCATCGAACCTGATTTTGAAAATGCCCAAATAATTTATAGTACTAACAACAGAAACCAAGCTCTACTTTATGAATCTTTTGAAATTATAAAAAGGAAATCCGAAATTTGTAATGATATATTATCCATTAACTCCCCCTCAATTTGGCTTCGTTTCTTAAACTTAAAATAATTGAAGGTAACCCTGTTGTTTTTTCTGGCAAAAAAGCAGTGTGATCCATTGACTCTGTTTTATTAAAGAGCTTTATTTTTATTGTAATGTGCATGATTGTGATTTTTTTAGATGTTTTCAACTCATTTTAAGATGTATATATAGTGTTTTTTATATAAGTTATGTAATCACGTATTAATTTCTTTATGAATTGTGTTTGTAATATCCATGAATGGCTTAATTTATGTTTATAGTTTATGTACATCATTTCCCTGAGGATGGTTAAAAATTGAATATTAACCGAAACGTCAGAATGTAAGTACATTTTGGAATATAAAGATAATTTAAATAGTTTGATATGCTGAGAGGTATGGTTTTATTACTATTTTTATAGTAGAATGGGGTTTTAAAGTTTTTTTTTTTTTCCTTCTTTAGAGAGAGATGTTCAAAAAATATAAGAGAAATATAAGTTTTAAATAAGAAATATGTTTAAAATTTTTTCTTTTTCTTTCTTTCTTTCTTCTTCTTCTTTTTTTTTTATCACCAAGGACTGTGAAAGTACTGTGTTGCTAAAAATTGATTTTTTGAGGGTATCGCATGGTCAAAAATTGACTTTGCGAAAGCAGCACTGAATTCGTTCTGGATTAACCCCTGTAAGTGCATTAGTAATTTTGATTTACAGCTATTCGATCAAGTAATAAATGGCTGAGTACTCAGTATTCAGCCACAGTGCTGCTCAGTACAGCATTATCTTCTACGATACAAAAATTTTTCAATTATGCGATATCATTGTTTACAGGAGCTCCAGATTTCAGCAATTTAATAATGTTGTGAGGAATTATTGAATCATTCAAGATAATAATGCACACAAAGCGTAGAACAAAGTCAGAAAAATGCAAAATTTATACATATTATGCTAAAACTAAAATTATGCAAACACACACCTAAGGTTTACATAAAAACGGAACGCTTGCAATTTCGATAACGTAAATTTTGCATATTTTTTGCAAATGCAGACGTCAGCAAAAGTATCCGAGCACTAGTAAAGATTCCTACATAAAAAAAGTACATTTAATGCAATTTTGTTAAATAAATCCTTGTTGAATCCTGTTCTTAGTCAGTCTAAGAACATGATTCGACAAGGATTTCTTTAACAAAACAATGTTAAGTGTGCTTTTTTTATATAGGAATTTTTGCTAGAGCTCGGATACTTTTGCTGACGACTGTAGTCATACAGCTGGAACACTTGCAAACGGCTTTGCAACCGAAAGTGTTTCATTTGTATGTACCCCTAAATGTTCAACAAGTCAAGTGGAGTCACTTCAGCATTTGTGAGTCTAATTTCTGAAATGCAGAGTCATTTCGTTACTACATAACTAACATACATTCATTTTGTGAAATGTACAACTTTAAATTAACAAAATTCATGCATCATAAAGAAGTGGAAATATTAATGATTCAAAACTCAGCGGTACCATAAGAATTTTGATAATAAAAGTTTTGACTAATGAAAATCATATTTAAAAAAGCAACCCTGTAATAATAAATAAATAAATTCAAATGCAGTAATTTCATTTTTCAACAAATTAAAAATTAGTTGTAAATAGTGATTAAGAGTTTACAATCCAAAAATCATTAAATTTGGAAAATTAGAAATTTTATAGAAAAGTAACAATGAATTAAATTTAAAGTTAGCCCTAATCACCATTTATAAATTGGTTATAAAATGTGATTAAGAATTTACAGCCTGAAAATCCCTAAAATTAGCGATTTTATAGAATAAATTTGAAAATCAGTGATTTTATAGAAAAATAACATTTGATTAAACCTAAAGCTAGCCATGCATTGACATTTTATATAATCTACAAGTTGTAAATCATCCAATATCCTATCATAACCAGATATCAATATGAAGTTCTTTAAAATTTTCTGCTTAGCTCAAGCGCCTTTTGTCAAAAACATTATGATAGAAAAATAGTGTCCACATAGTGTGCACATAGAAAAATAGTGTCCAACAAATAAGTTTATTTTATTTATAATTCTCATAGGAGAATTGATTAATTTTGTTAAAAAAAAAAAATCATTGTTCATTAAATTTTACAGATTAATTTTATTTTATTTTAGTTTGTTTTATTAATTTTTTCCTTATTATTATCATTATTTTTCAAAATGCTAAAAATGATATTAATACTCAAAATTTTTAGAATTATGAAGTACTGATATTATTCCCAAAAAATAAAATTAGCAAAAAAAAAAAAAAACTGGAAGTTTTAATGAATGTGAAAATGAATTGATTGATTAAATCTTAAAATTTTAGGCAGCCATCTGGAATATATTACCATGTTTTTATTAACTTTGATTCTTGTTTGTTTCTCCGGTGCAAATCTTGCAATCTATTTTTAACTAACTTCCGTACTAGCTAGACATTTGAAACTTTCACAGTAGCTCAGAACTCAGTGACAACATAATACAACATACTTCGAAGTCAGATTTTTCAATTATTGAATAGTTTTCTTTTAATTAATTAAAATATGAAAATAATAAGCTCTTAATAGCAATAAAATAGCCATTAAAATATTAGCTATAATTTAATTGTTGTCCCCCCAAAAAATTGCCAGTTCATTTTCTTTCGACATAAAAATAAATACATTTAATTCAACGTGAACGTTAAAAAATTATAAGAAGTTAAATTATGCATCTCACAAAAATTGACATCACTATCACTTTAAAAATTTTATACACATTGATAAGTGCTAATGTAGTTCACGATGCTAATATACGTTGTTCTAAAAGGAGTAATATTTTATTTTTAAAGCCAATTTTTTTTCCCTATTATTATTATTTCACTGAACTGAGTCCGCGTGCTTAAATATTCTTTTTTATCCTTGCATATTTTATTAATGATTCATCAGAAAATTTAAAAACATGGTATATAAAAAGATTTTTTAATCTTATATGTAATTATTTTTAAAATTAGATTGAATATCTTATGTCGATTTGCAGAAGTATTTACAAATCATTACTGTTAACTATTTTTACATTTTTTTTTCTTTTAAAATTTTAAATAATCAAAAGTAATTAATAAATGTAAAATAATTAATTAATAGTAATTATTTAAAAAGATCTTAGAAATATTTAAGAGTGCTAAAACTTTTGTTCTGACAAACACACACACACACACACACACACACACACACACACACACACACACACACAAAAAAAAAAAAAAAAAAAAAAAAAAAAAATCGCAATAAACCTGAGACAAAGTGAATCTAAACTTTTATTACACTGATCAATTAATCTGCAAAACAAATCTTCTATATTGTACATCTTTTTGGTATATAAGATATAAATAATTTGAAATGTAACAAATTTGTTAACTTTAAAAGTATAACTATTGACTCAAAAATAAATAATAAAATATTGTGGAATGATGATGTGATACTGCCTAAAAACTTTATATGTTTACACTTTAAATTTCAGACCAATTTATTAAAATAATCTTTACCATACTACTATCCGTTCTACTCAAAATGAGGAATGCATGAGAATTTTTCAAGCACTGAGGTTTAGTTGGATTTTCTTCATTAGCTTCATCTTTGATTTCGATTACTTTCTCTTGAATTTTCTAAACAGAATAATGCAATAGTATAATTAAAAAGTAACGAAACACAATTATAAATACACAAAGCTTAAACTCAAATAAATAGAAATAAAAAACCTTACATGCTTCATGGCATAGCCAAAATATTTTCAATGGGGTACCCCACTGTGTTCACTGGCTCCAACAGTGTGGAAGTCTTTGATCGGTGTCTCTGATCTTCTGTGTGCTGGCTGGCTCTTTTAAGTAAGTGGTGCCACAATTTATCAATGCCATTGCTATTAATGCCACCAATGACATTGATAAATTATGGTGCCACTTATTCAAAAGAGCCAGCCAGCACACAGAAGATCAGAAACATGATCGAAGACTTCCACACCATTACAGCCAGTGAACACAACAGGATACCCCATTGAAAATAGTTTGGCTATGCTATGAAACATGTAAGGGTTTTTATTTTTATTTATTTAAAAAGTAACTATATAAAATTATAATAAATGAATAAATAGATAATAGGATAATTTGTATTAAAATTGTTAGCATTATAAAATATTATTATTATTTTCTTTTTTAAAATTAAAGTTAATACATAATCACAAATTAAAACAATTAGCAATCTTTAAAAAAAAAAAAAAATCTTATGCTTTAAATTACAATTTAATAAGCTAATTAATGGCCATAAGTAACTAGTATGCAGTGCCCATCACCAAACTTTCTTTTATATTTTCCTATACAAGCTCGCATAATACAAATTATTCATTAAAACTGTTTTCCAGAAAGAATACAGACAATCTTCATCACAGAGAAATATAAGACTAAATATCCAAAGAAAGTTAATTTTGTGCCAACATCAAAGGAAATGCTTTTTTTTTTTCTTTTGTTAAAAGTGAAAAATCAATAATAAATTTAAAACATGAATAAACTACTACGTCAGAAACACCAAAGAAAAATATTTGAGATGCATACAGCTGTTTCGGTAGCCTTAAGCATACCGTCTTCAGTGCATAAAGGAATTCTGAGTCTGGAGAAGTGCTCGTATATATAGGAGAGAGACCGAATTTAGTTCAACCAATAGGATTATGGAAAAGGTGGAGAGTGTGGCCAATAGAAATTTAGGAATGTGTAGCTGTGTAAACAGTAGAAAAATTAAGAAAATGTGAACTGAATGTAAAATTTCCAACAATCAGACAAATAAGGAACAGCGAAATCACAATTTACAAGGTTTTTAAAATTTTTATAAATATGAAAAGCTATGATTCCTTTATGCACTGTGCTTAAGGCTACCGAAACAGCTGTATGCATCTCAAATATTTTTCTTTGGTGTTTCTGACATAGTAGTTTATTCATGTTTTAATATTCCAATGCCAAGTCTCCTGTTGTTATTCAATAATAAATTTGTTTTAAATTATCACAGATCCATGGTACAACCAGTCTTTTAAAGGTATTGACTACTTATTTTGAAAGATACACATAAAAATTTATATACTCTCACATATACTCTTTTATATATACTCCTTTACAAAAAAAAAAAAAAAAAAGATAATAAATACCTCAGATTCTGAAGATGTCCCAATCACAGTCCACATATCTACACACCCAGGAAGTTCAAAGGTGGTTACAACTTGGGGGCGAATGGATCTCTAGATAAAACAGAAAAAAATATTTTATTAGACAATTATTGAGCAATGAATAATTAAAGCAATACATTTAGGTATAAATTTAGTACAGTAAGCTACTATTACAAATTTGAGATTTCAATAACATTAAATTGAGTTTAAATGAATAAATAAATGACAAGAAACCTTTATATATATTTATCTAAAAAGGTATGAAAAAAATCTATACTTAATAAATAAAAATTCTATCCCAAATTATAGATTGGAAATAATTTGAAATTTGTTTTTGTAGTCTATCTTTTTTGCATAGTATTTTATAATGCAGAAATAAAAAAAATCTGGAGTGACTCCACTCGACTTTCCGAACATTGAGTAATTAACAGTTTTGTAGATAAAGTAAAGAAAGAGTAGTTGTTATACAAACAAAAGAGAGAAAACCATAATAGAGTGTTTGAGTATTTTTCTCCATCTATTACACGTTGTTTTATTTAACGCTACTGAACTTTGAGCCCATAGATCATAATGACAAAGAAATTTTCGTTGTGTCCCTGTAAAAACCTATAAATGTTAGATTCACCAAAATGCTTATAGTTAGTGCAACAGTGATTTATAATACTCATATAAATTTTCAGCTGAATTCAATAAAGCGTTTAGATGCTATCGTACTTTTAAAAATTTAGTCCCATAGGCCATAATGATAAAGAATTTTTCTTTGTGTCCCTGTAAAAAAACTGTAAGTGCTAGATTCACCAAAATCTATACAGTTAGTTCAACTGTGATCTATAACATGTGTACAATTTTTTTGCTCGGATTAATAAGGCATTTAGACACTATCACATTTTTAAAAATTTGGCCCCATAGGCATAATGATAAAGAATTTTTCTTTGTGTCCCTGTAAAAAAACTATAAGTGCTAGATTTTCCAAAATCTATACAGATTGAGTATTTGTGATCTATAATATGTGTATAAAATTTTTGCTCAATTGAATAAGGCGTTTAGATGCTATCGCACTTTTAAGATTTTGCTCCCATAAGCCATAATGATAAAGAATTTTTCTTTGTGTCCCTGTAAAAAAACTATAAGTGCTAGATTCACCAAAATCTATAGGGTTCGTACTATGGTGACTTACAATATGCGTACCAACTTTCAGGTTAATCGAACGAAGCGTTTAGACGCTAGCGTGTTCACCCACAGACATACACACATACATACACACATACACACACACATACATACATCATCGTAAAAATAGTGAAAACGGACTCAGGGGACCTCAAAACGTATAGAAACATCAAAATCTCGAATTCGGATTTTTGACATGATTACAATACTTTTCTCACTATAGTGTTCGGAAAGTAAAAATGATCATCTTTAAGGACAGAAACCACTTAGCTAACTTCATCTTACAACTAATTGTGATGAGAGGCTGAATAAAATTAAGGTCCATATTTATTACTCTTTTAAATGTCGCAGTTTTGCAATGCAATTATAATAAATATGATCATGATCACAAAGATGAAAATTGCTAAAAAACACGACTTCAATTTTTTTCACTTTAAATGTCCTGATCAGAGAGATTTTTTGTGGGTAGAAATGTCATTATTAAAATTTAACTGACATAGGTGGACATACAATTGTTGATCACAGCTTAATTAATTAAAATGATAAATAATTTCATCTAGAATTTCAGGTATTGTGGTATCTGTTCGTTAATCTGCTCTGCACTGTGGAGTTCAATGGGCTATCAAAGCGGAGTAGAACATTTATATTTCTATATATAGCAACCATGCATGAATATTGAAATAATAAAATCGCTAAACAGAGTACTTTTTTTTTTTCTTTCTTTTGGGGAAAGGGGGCAGGGGGGAGATATTGCAGAAATGAAATCAATATTAGTAATTTTTTACAGTTTTTCTATAACAATTCAAGAATTAATAACTGAGGCAAAAACTATTTATGATTAAATTTTATGACAATAATTTCTCCAAGAAAATCAGAGATTGTCATATGAGAGAGTTTCCTTGCTTATGCAAAAATGCACTTAGTCAAGACCCTAAGGTTAAATTGGGAGTTAAACATCCCCCTCCCCCCCCCCCACTGCCTCAAATTTTGCAGATTTCTGGAAATTTTTGATTTATACTTCAGTTTCAACATTCAATATTATGCACTAAAGTTTGAACCCCTTCCAAAATTTTTTGGCTACATCCTTGCACTTAGCTAATGATTTTCTGTCTTTAAAAATTATTTTTCAAATTTCTGTTTTATAAAGTATTATGCTAAAAAAGTTAGATTATATGAGTGAATTACAAATTATTTTTAATCTATAATTTTAAATAAGAAATAAATCATTAGTTAAAAATTAATTCTTTCAATATTTAATTTAGATTATAAATTTTAAACATTTCAACATAAAAAAAAAAAAAAAAAAAAAAAAAAAAAATTGATATTTATATTTTAAACTGCTCTTTGGAGAGCTGGAGTCACCCTGAAAATGTACACCAACTACACTACAAAGTTTCCTGGGGTTATGCACTTACTACAGGAAGTTCGTCAAGGGTTTCTCAAATATTGCCAGACCACTCCACAAGCTGACGGAAGCCAAACAGAAGTTCCTGTGGACAGATGAATGTGAAAAAGTGTTCAAGCGACTTAAAGAGGTCTTAACATTATCGCCTATCTTTACGTATCCACAGCCCAACAGACAATTCATACTTGATACAGATGCCAGCCATGAGAGTGTCGGTGCTGTTCTGTCGCAGGAAGTTGATGGTCAAGAACGTGTCATTGCCTATTGGAGTAAATGTCTGTCTGAACCACAGTGAAACTACTGTACCATCAGGAAAAAGCTACTCGCCATCGTAAAAGCCATAGAACACTTCCATCATTACCTCTATGGCAGAAGATTCCTGCTCCGGACTGACCATGCGTCTTTAACGTGGTTGCTTGAGTTCAAGAAACAGAAAGGACAGATTGCCAGGTGGATACAACACCTTCAGGAGTATGACTTCGAGATTTGTCATCGTAAAGGGACTCTACATGGTAATGCAGATGCCTTGTCACGGAAGCCCTGCTCGGAAAGCTGCAAGTACTGCTCTAGAGCCGAACAGAAATACCAGCAGATAAACCCGGTTGTCTGCCAAGCTACAGTCTCAACACCATTGATTTTGGGCCAGTTGAGTGACCAGGAACTTAGACAAGCCCAGTTGGAAGATCCTGACATAAAGCCCATATTACAGTTGAAGCATACCACCAGCAACAGACCTACCTGGCAGGACATTTCCAGATTTAGCCCCATTACAAAAAGTTATTGGGCACTTTGGGACTCTCTTCATATCAGAAATGGCATACTATACAGAAAATGGGAATCTGATGATGGGAAAAACTTCAGATGGCAGATTGTATTACTAAGATCAAAGATTCCAGATGTTCTACAGCAGCTGCATAGTAGCCCAACCAAAGGCCATTTTGGGGTGATGAATACTCTGCAGAAAGTTCGAGAACGCTTTTACTGGTACAAGGCAAGGGAGGACATGGAAAAATGGTGTAAATCCTGTGATGCTTGTGCAGCACACAAAGGTCCAAAGAAACAAAGCCGAGGAAGACTACAACGGTATAAGCACAATTTGAACGGATTGCACTCGACATCTTGGGTCCTTTAATGGATCTTCAGTGGAAATACGTACGTCCTCGTCGTGATGGACTATTTCACCAAGTGGCCTGAGGCATATTTCATTCCCGATCAAGAAGAATGCACAGACACAGAGGTCCTAGTGCAACAATGAGTGCCAAGGTACGGTACACCCCTTAAACTTCATAATGACCAAGGCACGACCTTTACATTTGCTGTTTTCAAAGGACTGTATCAGTTACTCGACATAGACAAAACCCAGACAACTCCCTTACATCCTCAGTTGGACAGCATGGCCGAGAGGTTTAACCGTACCATCCTGAATAACCTCTCTCTTCTAGTATCAAGGCATCAAGGAATCAGCAAGATTGGAACTTGAAGTTGCCATTGTTCCTGCTGGCTTATCGAAGTGCTGTCCATAAGACCACCAGGAATACTCCAGTTCAGATGCTGTTTGGACGCGAACTTCATCCCCCATGTGATCTCCTGTTTGGTTGTCCACCAGATGCACCTTCATCGCTCGAGGAGTACATCAAAGATCTCCAAGCATGATTTGAGGATGTACACAACTTTGCTCGGGAGCGGATTCACATGGCAATGAAGAAAATGAAGACAAGGTATGATCTAAAGGCTACGCGACATGAGTTCCAGGAAGGAGATAAGGTCTGGTTGTGGCATCCTGTTCGACGCAAAGGACTCTCTCCCAAGCTACAGTGTAACTGGGATGGACCATACGCAGACTTAAAATGGCTGAATGATGTAGTTGTATGGATTACTAAAACACCTTCATCAAATCCGAAGGTGGTGCACTATAATAGGCTAGCCAAGTACCACACTTATCGGTAATATTATAATTTAAAATGTAAATACTTGTAACGTTTTTGCGTGCATAATGTGAATATTTGTATATAAATATTTGTACATATTTGTAAATATTTCTCACTTGATTTTGCAATCTATATTTCTATTTTATCGTTATGTGCAAATTAGTTTTTGTATGTTAGATTGTTTTATTTGTTTAGTTTCGCCTCTTGTCCATGGTTTGCACTGCCCGAGATGTGCAGTCCTTGGGAGGGGGGCAGTGTTGCGGAATTGTAAATAATTGTATTTATTTTTGTATAAATTCTTTCAAAGAGGCTTAGTAAGTTGATAAAATGCTAATTTTATGCATTTCTAGTCGTTTTAGGGTTAAAATAGTCTAATTTTCCCTTAAAAACGTATTGGAAAGCTCCAATATGGCAGGTAATGGATTTGGCACCAAATTTGGCAACTTTTTCCCTCCTTGGCGAGAAAATCCTTATTAGGGATATACCAAATATGGAAGCTCTAATCTCATTGGCTGATGAGATATGGAAATTTCTGGAATTTTCCACACTTTTCTACAAGAGTATAAAAGGGACATATTTTTGCCAAGGCTGGTTCAGTTCTCAGCCAGCTTCCGCTAATGCTTGCATTGCTCTGAGCCTCTTTGAATGAGACTTGCTTTATGTGTCATTGCTAAACAATTTGTACTGTGGTTTTGCTGTTGACAGCTGTTAATTAAGCTGTGTTTATTGGTGGAATTGAAGCTGATACTCAGTTTATAACAATATTTGATTGTGTGATCCATTAAGCATATTCATGATTATATTTCATGTAGAGGAATATTAAAAAAAAAAAAAGTTGTAATATTACACCTGTATTACAGATAAAGCTCCATTTTTTCCATAACCAGATGTTGTTACTAGTTCAAGATCAGGCTCTGGATTAGTCGAAAATTCTTCAGAAAGAAAAGCATTCTCTCCCATGCATATTTTTCCACAAGGTCCAATATTTAACAAGCTGTCACAAACCTATAAAAAGAGAAAAAAGCAATAATGAAATTTCATACAAAATATAAAAATGTTTTGCAAAATATTTTTTAATTAAATGTAAACAACTAAACAGTGCAATTTACTCAAAAAAGAAATTAATATCTATATCAAAAAGCATACGACAGTGGTTAAAGCATATTTTTTTATTCTACCTAAAACCTTAATCACTTTTTTCTGAAAACACTACTTTTTAATTTGGTGGACATATTTTTTTAAAAAGTAATACATAGATCTCATTGAAATTTTGCACACTTCTTTGAAATAGAATTGACTAATGCTTGAACAAAGGTGCTTTTTTTTTTTTTTCTTAAGTGATTACAACTTATTTTATAACTCTATATGTGAGGTAAAATGTGCTGAAAATTGTACTGTTTTTGCATATAACTACCAAAAGTCTAATTTTTTTTTTTTTTAAATTTTAGATGAAGCTATCATGAATTATCCTAACCACCACAAGGATAAATGGTCTCGAGAAACTAGATCCCACCAGCTGAATTTCTCATAGTTTTCACTGAAAAATGTATAAAACATTGTTTATATTGCTCTTTTATTTGCTCAAAACTTCAAATAAAATTTTTTATTTATATTTAAAAAATGAAAATTTCTGTTTTATTTAGTTATTTTTTTTACCCAGAAAACAGATATTCACTTCATGGTTTAATTCAGAAATTTAATTCATCAACCTGGAAATTAATTTTTGATAGAATGGAGTAGAAGGCTGATTTTTACCAACAATGTGAAAAATACCAGAGCCGGGAATCGAACCCCGGGCCTTCCGCTTAACGCGCGGATGCTCTAACCACTGAGCTACCCTGGCTGATAACCAGCTCGGCACTTCTCACATAATTTATGTTGGCAAGGTCACCGAGTCTGCATTAAAGCAGCTATATCAAGTGACAAATTTGAATATGGCCATATTCAAATTTGTCACTTGATATAGTTAAAATCACGGATACGCAATATTGATTCGTTAATCGGACTGCAAAGGTAACCAATGAATAGTTTGCACATGCAAGAGGAAGAATCGGGGATTCTCCCATTCACAAGTGCTGCGGGAAGCAAACTTTATAGGGTGCATTGAGCCAGGAATGAACGGCTGCAATTAGATGCCTGCAAAACAAAGTATTTTGGCATAGGAATTAAAAGAGAGGTGATGTATTTACATCACAGTCCTGATTAGGTTTTCTTTTGTATCTCAGCTACTAATTAAAATACTTTCATAAGTAATACATCATTTGAAAGCTTTGTTAATTTAGAATCAATCAGTAATTACAAAAATGTCTACTGCCAGATGGTGCTGTAATATTTTAAAATTTCAATATTTTAAATTTTAATGAGCGAGGAAGATGTTGTAAGTTCTAAAATGGGGATAAGGCGCCGCAAGCGCCACCGAGCAAGACATTGCTATTGTCATAAATTTGAAAGATCATAACATGGTGAGTGAACAGGCTGTTTCAAATATTGAAACTGGAAGAGGGCGCCGCAGGCACTACCGAGCGGGAATTTACCGCGATTAAATTTTTCAATAAAGCTATTTTCACTATATGTCAATAAGCTGTTGTAAAACCTGAAACGGGAAAAAGGTGTCACCGAGCGGGAGTTTCGTAAAGTCGGATTTTTCAAGGATCGCGAACCAGCTAGTTGCTGAAGGCGGCTCGTTTTAAATAAAAGCTTCCGTTAATAATTTTGTAACTCAATTTTTAATTACCTCAAATGAATAAGATGTTAGTTGCTTAGTTGTTTGTGCTGACGTTCCATATACTTCTAATTCTTCAGGATCTTCAATTAATGCTACATCAGAAGCTATGAAATATAAACACATACATAAGTTTCAGTAAAATATAAAGAAAAAACTTGTCAAAATTAAAATTAAATAAAAGGTTTGGATTTCTTACCCATCCATTCATCCATATTATCACAGCGCGCTTTTTTAGATGATGGTTCTTCACACTATAGGAGAAAAGAAAGATATACGTGTAAAAATATAAATTATTTATTTCAAAATTAAAGTATTATATTATTTAAAAGTTAAAATAAACTAGAATTACAATATTTTTAAAAGAAATATAACAATCTTAATTAGTTGTTTTCATATAATTTGATAAATAAAATAAAAATTATACTAATCGCCAAAAAAAAAAAAAAGGTACTGGATGTATTACACAAGTACCTACAAATGTTTACTTAAAAATATATCTCATGTTTTTCATAATAACATACCTAATTTTATGAAGAAATTTATGAGGATGATTATAACCCCAGTGGCAGAAACACCATGACATGGCGACAAAGTCCCAGACACAGAAAAACGGCTTGCGGACAGTTTTTGTCTGCACTGATACAAAAATTTGTCTGTAACTTTCGAATAACAATTCACTTAAAAAAAAATTCTGTATCAAAACTAAAACTAATACTTTTATTATTTATAATTATTTATATTGTGTTGTGTCAAACATTGCTATAAAATATTTAACTGAATGATATGAATTGAATGAATACACACAATTGTTTATACTATAACTGTTCGTTCTGCAGTAAAATTGTATTAGTGTATTGTTGCACAAGATCACCACTGATGTTAAGCTCCCCCCCCCCCCCCCCCCACCTCCCCAATCAGCTTTTAGGCTTTTTGAGTGTAGGCCATTTTCACCCCTGATTACATGCAAATTTTGCAGACAGATTATGAAATTTTAAAAGCCTGTCACAGACAGCTACAAAATTTTCTGCCACTGGGATTATAACTGTAAATAAATCCTTCTCAAAGAAAAGGAAGTTTTAAAGGCAAACTTTGATATGATTTTGACATATCACTCTTTGATGACAAAATTTATAATTCATCAAATCCAGCACATATTTAATATTTTTGAGATAATAAGTTTAAACTTGCTAGTTGAACTTTTTTATACATTTTTATAATTTCCTGGAGATTTTTTCTCTTTTTTTTTTTTTTTTTTCTTTTCTTTCCTACAGGAGTATATATATATATAAACCTTTAATTCCTTGTACTGATTCTAGACATCACCTTGATCTTGGTTTTAATTCCTTAAATACTACACTTACAGGATGTCTTCTGTGTATTTGGATAGTCAATTTAGTGACTTTTAGGGAATTTTCTATGGACTTCCTACACAAATTTCTGTGGAGTGATGCTGTGGATGTGCTATAGCTTATAAAATATGCAGTGAAAAAAAAGGGAGAGGAGTGCAAATAAATTGTTAAGTGTCCCAGGAAGTCTTAATTCTAATTGTACAAATTTTTAGAAAGTTTTCAAACTGTACTGGATAACAAAAATTTCTAAAGAAAAGCAATTTTGTGCGCTTAATGTGCAGATTTTATTTATTTATTACTATTATTTTGGGGAGTGGGGGTGGGGGGAAAGGAACCATTATTTCGATTTAGCTACATTTAGAAAACACCGAGGACCTATTTTCTAAATTTACAGCATTCCGATATTTCCCAAAAATTTAGCAAACTCATCTATATACCCAGGGGTTGATCCAATCCCAAAAATTTGGGTCCCTTTTGCGGCCCCTTCACACAATGCAAATCCATGAAAAGGCACCCTTCACAAAATTCAAATCCATGAAAAGGGACCCTTCACAAAATTCAGATTTATAAAATGTGCATTTTTACAACTTAGTTTTATAAAAATGATCCTTTTATAAAATGTTTCCAGTATTATTTTTAATTAATGCCTTAATTTGGCTCAACAAAACTTTATTAACTTTATAGTAAACTGTAAAAATATTAAAAAATATATTTATTAAAATTTAATTTTCGTTGGTGCCATAAAAAAAATAAGAGTCAAAAAGAGAAATGAGGAGAGGGTCATGAAGCCTCTGCGCATCCTCCTATCAATATATCACTTATGTAGCATTTATATTTTATTCATTTATTTTTTAATTCCATTGTAACAAAATTCAATTTTTTTCTTTCTTTCTTTTTATTTATTTTATTTTATTTTATTTTTATTTTTTATGTTACTTTATTTATTTTTTCTTTTAAACTCACCATGACTAATACCGAATTATTACTCAGTCAATTTTTTCATTTTATTGACTTATTTTTTCTTTTCTTTATTTTTATTTCATTTATTTATTTATTTTTTAATTATTTAATTTAATTCTCAATGAAATATTTTTTTAAGCAGTTGAATTGCTACTGAAGAAAAATAAGTGGTAATTGCAATATAGAATTTGCTATCAACACATAAAAGCAAAAGTAATATGTAATATAATATAAACATTCACAGCACAATAAATGTAAATACAAATAAAAGTTTGTTAGCGTGGTGGTTATTTTGCCGTATTTTTTATCTGCGATATGTTCTTTTATCCTATTTTTAATTTTACACTTGGTCATTCCTATGTAATAACCGGTAGATTTATTATCTTATACAAAGGGGATTTCATAAATACCCGGGGTTTCAAGTAGAATCGGTTTTATTTTTATCGTTTCTTATGGTTTGATAAATATTTTTATTTGGTTTAATTGGGATTTTAACATTTATTTTTCTGGCGACATTTTTTATTTACGGCGAGTAAATCAACAATTTCCCCATTCCTGATCATGGTATTAAGTAAAATGCATTTAAATTAAAAATCTTTCATTGCATTTTAACAATTTTAAATTAAAATTGAATGACAACTGTGAAATTTATTTAACATTATACATAAAAGACAGGAACAACACCATTAGTTACCTCTTCATTTTGTTTTTCTCCATTTTGCTTTATTGATTTAAAAGTAGGCTCACTGACATCTGCTTTTTCTGTATACTTAAGTAGAAGCGAGTTTCCTAGTCGAGATCCAAGAAATAGATAACCTTCTTCACAAACACACATCTATATTAAAAAATAAGTAAAATAAAGTAAAATTTATTTAAAAAATATACATTAAAAATGAAAATAAAACAATAAAAGGCTGACTTAGATCAAGTAATTAAGTAGTACAAAAATTATCTAGATTTAGAAATAATAGGCATAATCTAGGGACACCTCACAATAATTCATATTAAGTATTAATTTTTATTACTCAAATTAGCTATCTCAACATGGTTTGCTACTGTAATTCTTAATTTATTTCATTATAAGCACAGCCATAGTTGTGATCAACATTTCATCATGACATGTATAATATGCTTTGTATAAATGTTACTTAATGAATTAATCCATGTTTTAATTTTGCACACTTTTTTTTTTTGTGTGTGTGTGTGTGTTTGTGTGTGTGATTGCACATGCATGAACAGATGAATTTTGTGAAAGGGCTTTTTTGTACATTTGAATTTTGTGAAAGAGCAACCAAAGAGCCCCAATAAATTTTGCCTGGAATGACCCCTTAGTGTAAAGAAAGGCATTTTTATGAGATTGACAAAGTAACAGTATTATTGTGCTAAATAAATCTCTTTAAACAATTTCAATTAACATGTACACAATTGGAAAATATGACTACACTTCTCTTTACAATTTCTCTTACATAATCAAGTACTTTGCGAGTTGTCACAGTTTAGCAGACACGGTTTAACGCAACAAAAAACAAGACAAATTAAAGGTTTTAGTAGAAAGTTATTTTTAAGAGTATCTCAATTGATTTCATTCAATTTTATATATACATCCACATCACTTATCTTTAATGCTGATCCTTGATAGTGAACGATTCTAAATAGGAGATTTAATTAAATTGCATTTCAATTATAACACGTTTGTTTAGGTGTGATCATTGATTTTATTTTGCTGCAAATCTAAATTGTAGATGCTAATCTGATTAATTTCATTTTACTCTAATTTCTTTTTAAAAAGTTAATGCAGTTTCCTGCAAACAACTTCTGAAGAGAGTTAGTTACACCTTTGCCTACCCTTCTGCCAAAAAAGTGGTACCCTAACATCAGTGGCGTAGCAAGGGAGGGTCGGAGGGGCGGTCCGCCCCGGGCGGCACAATTTTGGGTGTGACATTTCGGTAATTTCCATCAAAATTATACCTGAAAATAGAACTTCAACACTGTCTCAAATATATAACTTGAATTTGAAAAATATTTTCTGTAAAATTATACAGAACTATAAAAATTTTCGATAATTTTTTATAGAAAATATTTTCTATAAAAAGTATTTTTTATTATCTTATTACTTCACAAAACTTTGATTTGAATTTTCTTTTCTAAAAGCATATTGCAGAGTTTGCTAGAGAAAACTTTTTTTTTTTCTTGTTGTGTTTGATATAACCTTCAGGCGAGGTCACCTGCTTGGTCATGATGGCCGAATATGGGAAATTGTATTTCTCAGTTATTAGCCTTCCTTCTGTTGTGTGATGTCACTGCTACGTAGTTATGACAAGATTACTTCGTCACTGTATGCGCACTCACTTGATGCGAACCTTTTTTAATCAGTTAGACGTATAGCCGTTCTAGGGGAATGACGTTCCCGCTTATGTAAACTAATATTCCGTTTTCAATGTTTAATAGTCATGTATTGTCCCTTTTGGTTTGTTAATAAATGTCATAATGTCCTAGTGGCCTATGGTCTTTACCCTATAATATTATACAAAAGGAAAAGTCTTTCTTTTCTAATAGCTTTAAAATATATATGCTAAAAGAAAAATAATAATAATAAATATGTTATGGCCATCACAAAACTTTCCTCAATATTTTTTTTATACATATTCACCCAGTGCAAATAATTTATTAAAATTATTTTCCATGATGAATATAGATGATTTTTTTCTCATAGAATATAACATTAAATGTCCCCCAAAGAAAGTTGATTTTATACTCTACTAATGATATCTTTTTTTTTTTTTTTTTTTTTTTGTAATTAAAAGTGAAAAGAAAAAAAAAGTGATAACTTTGTTTTAAATTATCACACATCAATGATTAAATTATTTGTTTAAAGGTATCAGCGGGTTCTTTTGAAAGCTACCCATATTGAAAATCATGGGGTCTGACACGTTACTATTTTGGATTGAATTAAAAGTTAATTAACTGACTAATAATTAAAGAATTACCAAAGATTTCATTAACTCATATATTAGGAAGTCACAAAAATGGCTTGCGAATAGTGGGATAGATTCTTATTGGTCATGTACGTGTACATGTCAACTATAACTTTGTTTTATCTTTATCAGTTTTTTTTTTTCTATCGCAGAACTGTATTTAAGACTAAGATAAAAATGTAAATAAAAAAACATATCTACTCTTGAAGCAATAAATTAGGCAATTTCAATCCGATTCAAGACAGATCGATGATCAATCTTAACAATATGCATTTTGATAACAAAGTATTCAAAATTTTCGACAATTTACACTTTTAACACTTTATAATAAATCTCAAATATAAATATATATTAGATATCTCTGACCGTATTCACAAACAATATAGATTCTATATTGATTTTTATACTTTAAAGGATTTCAACTGAATTAGATTAAAAATACTGACAACGTGTGTGGCCAACATGACTATTAATGGCCAAAAGAAAAATGCATGAATACATTTTGCAACCTTTAAATCGTGGAAATGGAGACCAACTGATGAATTGATTTTAAAATACATGTTCCTTGGAAAAAAGGGGTCTACAAACCAAAAATCATGGAAGCAAGGTCCTGATTCGTCAATCGGCAGCAACAAATGAAGTACTCCCGCACGGGGAAAGGAAGAACCCCAGGTTCTCTGGACAAAAATACCGGGGGAAGCAAAGCTTACAGGGTGTAAAGGGACGCTTGCAAAACAATGTATTCTGAAGTTAGATTTAAAGAAGAGATGATGTATTCACATCACAAAGGGGGTGGGGGGCATTGCTCGTACATGCCCAAAATTTTTTCCCGAGTTGACTGTTACTACTATAAATAATTCTTTTTAATTTCATAACGATTCATCATGAAATAATGATTCTTATTGTGCACATTTATAACAAATTTTGTCCTATGCCATCATGTTAAGAATTTAGAAAAAATGGGACGACCAAAAGTTGATAGGTGCTAACTTATGTCAAGGAGCAACTAAATATCAATTTGCATGAAATTCTTTGCAATAGTTCCTGAGATACAGTTGCCACAAGATTTTTGTCACAGACAGACATTTTCTAAAAATGGTCACGTTGTGTTCCAGATCTTTCAAAACGTGTAAATCCATCAAAAACCCAAAGTCAAAACTTTCATGAATCTGATACTTCCTTCTAGAATATAAAAGAAAGTAAAGAAGTAGACAGGGTAGAAAAGGTATGATTTTCAAGTCACCAGTAGAAAAGAGAATGTTTATTAAGCGATTAAATATATAGATTGATACAGTTTATATAAAATAACTTTTTTATATAAAATAACTTTTTAAGCTATTGGTCATGCCAACATTTTGAAAACAAAATTTTATAGAGTAAATGTTTTTACGTGTTGATATTTTTATTTATTTATTTTTCTAGAAACATTTTATACTTACGCATGTTGTAATGACACTAGAAGCAGCTCTATCAAAATTAAAACCACGTACACTTCTCATACCATCATTGAATAGTGTTAACACATACCTAAAGAAATGAAAAAATTCACACAAAATTCATGGAATGATATTGCATATAATTCATAATAATTTAGTTCAGATTATTAAATTGCCAGAGAATATTTAAAATTATTAATTGAATATATTAATAACTTTTCACATCAAAAAATTCAAATATAATCACTTTTTTTTTAGAGGGTAAGGGCGAGATTTTAAAGTTAAGTTTGAAGACATTAACAACTAACTTACAGTTCTCCTCCTTTGAGAGAAATCACAAGCTTATCATATGATATAAAGGCAGCTGTTGAACAATCTAGAGATAATTTGATACCCTCTTGTACTTCTGAAAATAAAATTTGTAATAATAATTTTGATCTGTTAGAATCACATATAATATTGTGCAACTTTTTACTATACATATATGAAAGGATAAAAATAGATTTAATAATTTAAACAAAAATTCTATTCAAAATTTACAACTCAGAATCCCAGTGGCAGAAAGTTTTGTAGCTGTCTGTGACAGGCTTTTAAAATTTCATAATTTGTCTGCACAATTTGTGTGTAATCAAGGGTGAAAATGGCTTACACTCAAAAAGCCTGAAAGCTGATAGCGGCAATCTTGATGATGGTGGGGGAGCTTAACAACAGTGTGATCTCATGCAACAATTCAGGGTGGCTAGCATTTAAACCTTTTCAAATTCCCTGACTTTTCCCAGACTATTTTTCGAGATTTTCCTCCCTTTTTCCCTGACTCTCACGTTTATTTTCGATGAAAATTTCACAACACTAGCAAAAAATTTAGTGATTTAAAATATCATTAATAATTTAATAATTAATATAGCTTATTTTCACAAAATTTGTTAAAATTCCCTGACTTTAAAGGAAATTCCCTGACTATTCCCTGACTTTTCCAGATTTTCTAAATTCCCTGACTTTTCCCTGATTCTTTGATTTTCCCTGACTGCTAGCCACTCTGAATATATGAATACAATTTCACTACAGAACAATATAGTATAAACAATTATAAAATAATAAGTTGAACTCATTCAATTAAATATTTTATAGCAATGTTTGACACAACACAATATTTATAAATAATAAAAGTATTAGTTTTAGTTTTGATACAGAAATTTTTTATAAGTGAATTTTGAAGTGGAGGAGAAGTTTTGGAGCAGTTTTAAATGAAATTGGCACTTTTCTATGTTCCTGTAGAATCTCAGTAACAGGTAACAGGAAAAAAGAATACATACATAACGCTGTCTATCAAGGGAGATCTAGGCTCCCTAGGTTGCTGTTGTTAAGCACTGTTTTGTGTGTTCCTACCGCCAAGGCATCTATAGGAGGAATCTAGAGTTCCTACCAGAGAGCGTCTAAGATGTCATACATTGGTAGCGCATTGCCACAGGTGAAAAATGTCTGTAAATTGCAGACAATTTTTTATGACTGCAAACAAAGACTGTCCGAAAATTGTGGGCAATTTTTTTTATTAGTGCAGACAAAGAGTGTCCGAATGTTGCAGACGAACTTTTTTATTAGTGCAGTCAAAAACTGTCTGCAAGCCATTTTTCTGTGTCTGCGACTGTGTCGCCGTGTTTCTGCCACTGGGCTCAGAATTAATTCTTAAATTATCAAAAATAAATCTACTTACAAAGAAATGATATTCTCTAAAATTTTTGGTCAATAAATTACCTTTTAATGATGCAAAACATCTATCAAAAGCAAAATTAAACTACCTGATAAAATATAAATAAATGAAATTATGTGATAATAATGAATTCCTTAATGATATTATAAAATAAACATTTCAGAAATGAGATTTCAAATAGGAAATGACTGATGGAAATAATAATAAATAATTTTCAAATTACAGTTGTTAGAACTCATAAATATCTATATAATAGTTTTCTGTGATTCTCTGACTCCAAGAGATTTAGACAATTAAAGAATAAAATGATGTGGAACCAATGGAAAATCATGGGAGGAGTTAAACCTTCTAGCATGCAGTGCAGAAACTAGGACTTTAAAAGCTGATGTAACTAAAGGGCCTCATTAAGAGTTGCTATAAAAAATACACAAAATTCTCGAACCTGGTATGATGTAGAGTCCTGTATCATGTTAGGTACCAGCAGGTTGCCTGCTTTGCAAGTCGAGTTTCCATTAATTTTTTACACGCAGATCTACCCACAAGAAGATCGATTTTTCTTAGAAAATATTTTCAAATTATTTTTTTATGAAACAAGCCTTTTGAATATAGAGTTTATATGACATTCTTTTCTTCCATGATAATTTCAAGCAACATGACTCATAACATGAGTTTAATTACAATTGGATAAATAGTAATACATAACATTTGAATATTTGTGTGCAACAATTTTGGACTTCCAATGAATATATACCTATTTTTTTCATATTGTCAAAACATTTGGAAGGGAAATTTTTTTTAATAGTCCGGTCAATTTGGACAATTGAAATAAAGAAAATTCCGACAGAGCCAAATTTCCGTAGAGACCTTAGGTTCACCACAAAGAATAAGGTGTCAAAAGTCCCCATTGGTCCCATGTGTGCTAAGGGACTTATTCGGGCCCCAAGGTCAAAATTTTGGGTTTTTTGGATTTTTCTCGAAAACGGTAAGTTTTATCGAAAAAGTACCTCAGAGTAAAGTTGTAGATCTCAAAATTCTCTATAAAAATGGTCCTTATGATTTTTTCTCTATTCGGGCCCCAAGGTCAAAATTTTGGGGTTTTTTTATTTTTCTCAAAAACGGTAAGTTTTATCGAAAAAGTACCTCAGAGTAAAGTTGTAGATCTCAAAATTCTCTATAAAAATGGTCCTTATGATTTTTTCTCTAAGACCCACCATTTCTACATGTGTGCTAAGGGACTTATTCGGGCCCCAAGGTCAAAATTTTGGATTTTTTGGATTTTTCTCGAAAACGGTAAGTTTTATCAAAAAAGTACCTCAGAGTAAAGTTGTAGGTCTCAAAATTCTCTATAAAAATGGTCCTTATGATTTTTTCTCTAAGACCCACCATTTCCCAGATATTGCGCTTGTAAGAATCACGTTCTACATAATATGCACACATTTCCACACCACCTGTGAGGTAGTGTACTCGGCGCGTTTTTTTTAACGTGGTTTCCCCGGTAGGCCTATTCCATGAACCTGTATGACGTTATTTTCAGGAAAAATAGTTATTTAATAGTATGAAGATTATTGATATTGGTTATTGAGTTTAACTGTCGTTCGAATGTTTTTTTGTTACTTTAATCTGACTCATACTCTTCATACTCAACTTCAACAATCATGTTTTCTTCTTCTTCCTGTTGCTGAATGTTCAAAAATTGTTCAAATGAAGATGAATCAGTTGCCTCTTCATCAAAATCACATGAATCTTCCTCTCTTGTATTTAATTGAACATTCGAACACGATAGACCTTGTCAATTGGTACACGCTGGAGAACACTGCAACCTTATTTTTTTACAGCCACATTTAGCATTACAACCTTTCTTGCACTTGCAAAAAATAGAGTTAAGAAGTTTTTCTGGAGCAGGGAGCAGTAAAGTTTTAATCGGTTCCAAAGTATTATTTATCAATTTCCAACCCCAGTCTTCAGGGTTCAGTTGATTGCCTTGCCATGTCTGAACTTGATAGTATACTCGAAACAAATGTTGAATACCAGATGCCGATGTTGGAGGAAGACAAGATAGTTGTACTTGCTTTTTGTTTCGTGTATTTTTTACAAATGTTAAATATCTGTACTTATCTATGCAATCAATTTTTTTTGGAGCTCCATAAACCTCAAGAAGAAACCGAATTCCTTCAGTAATTAGTATTTGAGGTGGAGAATTAATTTCTGTAAATACTTTTGCGCAGTCAATCAAATCTTTTTTTTCAAATGATTTTAATACTGAATTTTTGCCCCTTCTGAACATTGCTGACGTAGTATCGCAGCCGGTTATCGCATGTAAAAATAAAATATAGTTTTGGCATTTTGGATAAGCTGATAAACTTTTAGAAGAATATATTTCTGTGCGTTGTTGCGCCTTCCCAGGTTTCAGAAAGTAAATAATTTTATCAGATGGAGTCCTTGCAGTGAGTAGTACTAACAAATCAACATCTTCGCCCACTACAATAGTTGTGTTTCTTGCATTAAATATTTCTATTGCTGTTTCAATTATGAGGACATCGGCGTCATTCGGAGCTTGTTTCACGGCAATATTTTCAGCAGTTAATTTGTTACTCAACATAGAAATAAATCGAGATTTATTATTAATGTTTGCAAAAAATTGTTGTTGGTTTACTGGAACTGTCATAAATTCATCAAACATTATGTCGGAACCCGAGGATGTTTTTGTAGTACGACAACGTTGTTCTGCAGCTTTTATGTTCTTTGTTGTGTCACTATAGCCATCAAATACTACTTGCAATAAATACGTATATTCACTCGAACTGCACGTTTAACACTAAAAGAAACAGGTACGTGAACGACACCACACGGACAAAAGAATAGCCAGATGTTATTCAAGGCCATACAAGTAGAGGGGATACTGTAAGGGACTGGCGGTCTTTTGAGAGTATATTTTCTTAGAATAGTATAATGTATACATGAAAGAGACACAAGTAAGCATTTTTACTTGCTTGAGTACCTGAATATGGATATACGTGGCATATGTGTGCATATTATGTAGAATGTGATTCTTACAAGCGCAATATCTGGGAAATGGTGGGTCTTAGAGAAAAAATCATAAGGACCATTTTTATAGAGAATTTTGAAATCTACAACTTTACTCTGAGGTACGTTTTCGATAAAACTTACCGTTTTCGAGAAAAATCCAAAAAACCCAAAATTTTGACCTTGGGGCCGGAATAAGTCCCTTAGCACACATGTAGAAATGGTGGGTCTTAGATAAAAAAAATCATAAGGACCATTTTTATAGAGAATTTCGAGATCTACAACTCTACTCTGAGGTACTTTTTCGATAAAACTTACCGTTTTCGAGAAAAATCCAAAAAACCCAAAATTTTGACCTTGGGGCCCGAATAAGTCCCTTAGCACACATGTAGAAATGGTGGGTCTTAGAGAAAAAAATCATAAGGACCATTTTTATAGAGAATTTTGATATCTACAACTTTACTCTGAGGTACTTTTTCGATAAAACTTACCGTTTTCGAGAAAAATCTAAAAAGCCCAAAATTTTGACCTTGGGGCCCGAATAAGTCCCTTAGCACACATGGGACCGATGGGGACTTTTGACACCTTATTATTTGTGGTGAACCTAAGGTCTCTACGGAAATTTGGCTCTGTCGGAATTTTCTTTATTTGATCACTATTTTTATGTCTAAATTGACCGGACTATAAAGTGAGTTTTAAAATGGAAATGAAATTTTGTTGTATTGTAGAATGAAGATTTGTTTATAACTAGATATAATTGTAATTTTTTAAGTAATATTTAATTCTTTAAAAGTTTAATAATGTAACTGTATTTTCTGTAACAAAATTTTAATTCAATATTTTATAACATAAATTTAACATTATTATAATGCAGATTGTGGGTTGGGTTGCAGGTCAGAAGCTGCAAATTGGGTGCGGATCAAGTTTTCCCAACTCATGCAAGACTCTACTACAAACATAACATCTTCAAATTCCAGTCATCTTAGCTTTCAGAGTACTTACTATTTGAGCTATGATGTAATAAATCTAAATGCTCAATAAACTAGTTCATTAAGTTCAACTGGACTCTTAGTTATTTCATAAGAACACAATAAACAGACATCATTTCGATTTTATGATTTTTGGATTTCATGTTTGCCTGATAACAGTTTATTTTTAAGAAGCAATTCAATCTAGCATGTAAAATAGGATAAAGCTTTTCAGCAATTACATAAATAAAAATAATTTTATTCAGTGTGATTTTTTGGCCAGAAGATAATATTTTATATATTGTTTATACGTACAAAATGCAGACTTGCCAACCAATTTTAATAAAAAAAGGGGAAGATTTTTGTTGAAAAACCAGAAGATTTCATAAAAAAAGGGAAACATTTTTTTTTTTCTTTTTGATGTAATAATCAATGCAGTTTTACAGTTTTAATATTTAGAAGCAATCTATAAAAACGTTTTACTATAGATTGATTGTACTAAATATATAAAAGTTTTAAATGAAGTTATTCCTCTTCATCATATAAATATCTACAAAACAGAATCTGTAAGAAATTTATTTAACAATAGACAAAAAACTTAGTTAAGTTAAAGTATAACTAATTTTTTAAATAAATAGAATATGATTTTTGTGTATGTACATTAATCATATATATAAAAAAAAAAAACATAGCAGTAGCTAACTATCAGTTTCAAACGTGCATAAAACCAACTGAGTATTAATTTTCTTAAATTGATTTGGGAAAAATTTTCCTACCTGAAAAAATTATTCTTCATTTTTTCCCTATGTTTACACATTTGGTATAAATATGACGTACAAATATTTAATTTAATTGAGGAAAAATAAAGAGATTTATTAAATTCAGCAATAAAGATCTAAAAATAATTACATATGTGAGAAATATTGAGCACTTCCATTGCTTTATTTTTTCTTGATTTGATCATTGATCACAATCTGGGGAAGGAGGGGGGGGGGGGGAATACAACAATAATTACAGAGTAAGAAATATTAAACTCTTTCAACTCTACTTCTAGAATCTAATGAAAGAAGTTTAAAACTAATATTATCATTTATGTTGCAGATGATAAAGATTAGGAAACATAAGACTTCTGCAGAACATTTGATTGCTGATCACTAGTTGGAGATAAATAAAGGGGGGGGGGGGGCAAAAAATAATTACATCACCAAGAAATATTTGACAATTCTATTTCATTACATGTTCTAGAATCTCATAAAGCAAGTTTGAAATGAATATTGACTTTTATTTAATGGATGGAGAAAGATTGGGAATCAGGAGTTTTCGTAAAACATTTGGGTTTTCTTTCTAAAACGAACGTTATCCGCGACTTTTTTAAAAACGGAGATTTCATCATCTGTCCGGAAGACCGGAAGATACGTTAAAAAACCGGAAGTCTTCCGGGAAAATCAGAAAAGTTGCAAAGTATGAAAATATATATTTTTTTAATGTGAGAATTATGTGAGAAATGCCTAGCTGGTTGTCGGCCAGGGTAGCTCAGTGGTAGAGCATCCGTGCGTTAAGCGGAGGGCCCGGGTTCGATTCCCGGCTATGGTATTTTTCACATAGTTGGTAAAAAATAAAAATATCAACCTATACACTCCAATTTGATTTAAATAAATATTCACGGTTGATGAGTTCATGAATAAAAATTTCTAAATTGAAAATTTCGTGGTCTATGGAGTTGTGCTACGGTTATAATTGTCTCACCTGATATATCTGCGTTTGCAGACTCGGTGACTTTGCCAACGTATATTATGTGAGAAATGCCTAGCTGGTTGTCGGCCAGGGTAGCTCAGTGGTAGAGCATCCGTGCGTTAAGCGGAGGGCCCGGGTTCGATTCCCGGCTATGGTATTTTTCACATAGTTGGTAAAAAATAAAAAAAAATAAATAAATAAAAATATCAACCTATACACTCCAATTTGATTTAAATAAATATTCACGGTTGATGAGTTCATGAATAAAAATTTCTAAATTGAAAATTTCGTGGTCTATGGAGTTGTGCTACGGTTATAATTGTCTCACCTGATATATCTGCGTTTGCAGACTCGGTGACTTTGCCAACGTATATTATGTGAGAAATGCCTAGCTGGTTGTCGGCCAGGGTAGCTCAGTGGTAGAGCATCCGTGCATTAAGCGGAGGGCCCGGGTTCGATTCCCGGCTATGGTATTTTTCACATAGTTGGTAAAAAATAAAAATATCAACCTATACACTCCAATTTGATTTAAATAAATATTCACGGTTGATGAGTTCATGAATAAAAATTTCTAAGTATGAAAATATATTTTTACTTACTTAATGGAAAAGCTGTGCTAAAATCTGTAAAACAATTTAATGATACCCCATATGGTGGGACACTTTGGTTAAGGTAAAGTAATGAATTTACAGCAACCAGAAGAATGCCACCTAGAAAAGAAAAATAAATTGTAACAAAATAACTAATCAATATATTAACCCTTTCAGCATCTGCAGTTTTTCAACATATCTGTTTAATGATTCATAAAATTTATATTGTGCACAATATAAATATGAAACTTTGATACAGTATACTACAAACATTCATTAACCTTATTTTTCACAAGAAAACTATATATATTTAAAAATTTAGTTACACCAGCCTTTTACTTCAACTATGCATGACAGCATAATGCTGAAAGGGTTAAGTATAAGAAGAAGGGTGTATATCAGTTGATGTGCCTTTAATACTATTCACCTGTTAAATTGATTATTTCAGGTGTTGGATTGATTATTTTTCTTGGCCGGATAAATTGTAGATACTTTAAAACAGTATTATAGTACTTGCGAAGTAGAGTAAAAACTCAAGAACTCTTCAAAAAATAGACATTATTCAATCTGCAGATTTACTTTGTTTAAATATTTTAAAAATAGCCAACATATGTTGTAACCATATAGGTGATTACAAAAATTAATAAATTTTCAAAGTTAATATGGAGTGGAGGGGGAGCCAGGAGCCCCAACAAAGACGTCTTGATGCCTTACATTTTGGTGATGAAGTGACGCTACGAATTCTAACAACACAACAGTTTATTTTAAAATTCTATTTTATTTTATTTATTTTTTTAAGAAATAGCTAATTTTTATAGGATCTTACTGTTGCTATTTTACTGGAAAATTTCTTCATTAAAAGAGAATTTAAAAAAAAAAGTTTTACCTTAATCAAAAATAATAACTTAAAACGCTTTTTTCTTTGCAAAAACCTCAATGTTATCTAATATGAAACTCAATTTCCGTCTGTTAAGACAGATTCAATACATTGTGAGATATATTTTTATATAAATTTCAGATGAAAAAAGTTCTATGTATTGATATATGACTTATATGTATTGTAAAATATGAAAAACAAAATTAAATACAGAACAATGTTTATTTTAAATTTGTTCATTTATTTGCTACTAAACCATTCATAAACATAGTACATTATTAAAATAAACAAAAAATATTTTTTGAAATAAAAGTAAGTTTTAATTTAGAAGTGGCTTTTACTAAATGAAAGCAAATCATTGTCACAGATCTGTAAAGCAAAGAATTGTGGAAGATATCTATTGGAAGGGATTAGAATAGAATTCAGTCTTCTATTCAGTAATTGAATAGAAGACTTTTCAATTACTAAATTGTTTCAAAAAACAATAAGCAACCAATAGTCTTTCCAATGTCCCAAATAATTTTGATTAGACTTAAGTATGCTAAAACATGTTGTCCAATCCTTCCAATTCTTTCAAGAAAAAGAAAAATCCTTCCTTACCTAAACATGTTGTATCCTTGCTCTGTCATCTGATATGTGATTGAAAAATTTGATTTTACTCCGTATATTTATCAACAAAGAGAGAGTGCATTATTCATGTATATCATAAAAATAAACAAAATTATGTAATTTTTCACATAAAAACAAGTTTTAATGATAACTATAGTTTTCCTTGAATGAAGCTTTTATCTTTTCAAACATGAAATCAATAAAATAAACAGAGATACACAAGTTTTTTTTTTTTTTTTTTTTTTTTGATTCCTCAATATACAAATAAGACTTTTGGTATTATATTTTACAAAATTTTGTTATATATAATATTTAGAATTAATGATTTTTCTTCCAGCCAAGTTAAAAGTAAGAATAAAAGTTGGGATTTGCAGAGAATTTTACAAAATAGTTTTACTTATCTGATAAACTGGTTTAAATGATCTTGTATGATGCAGTTCTTTAAACTGCAAGATCATTTTTCAAAAAAATATTAGCAACACATTAACCCTTAGAGCCCTAACACTCTAAACAGTGTCGTCAAATTTAAGGACTCTTCTATTCAACTATCACCAATAATTTTCAGAAGTGATATTTGATATACAGTCATTTGCAAAAGTTTAAGACCAGTGGACGATTTACAGTATTTTAACACATTGCATCATTTATGCAGATTATTGCATCATCTCACGTGCTGATTGTATCAGACGCATTCTACTGCTATAAATAAAGATGTTGTAAGTATTCTTTAAACTAATTTTAATGGTAGCAATCAAGAGATAGCACCACCAGTGGCTCCAAATACGATGTATTCTCCTGGAGCGCGCCTCAGTATGTCTGTTGCCGGCAAGCATGTAGCATGTCTGTGAATAAACCTTTTTACTGTATGTTACCTATGAATCGGTCGTCATTTAGCCTAGTACCCAATTGTCGTAGACAGTGCTGTTGTGTAACTATTGTAATGGATAAAAAACCTTCACTTACAGTTACAAAAAAGTCAGAAATATTGACCCTGCATAAAATTGGATTTTCTGAGCGTCAAATAAGTTCGAGGGTAAATGTGAGCAAGACAACTGTGCATCAAGCTATTAGTAAATTTAAAATTTCGTGAAAATTTGTGGACCTTAAGAGAAGTGGTCATCCTAGAAAAACGAGTGCACGTGATGATCATGTGATAAGGATGGTCGTACGAGATCCAAGAACCTCCTGCAATACGATTAGACATTATCTGGCTGCAAAAGGCACCAACGTCAGTCTGAGTACTATTTCAAGACGTTTAGCTAAAGATTTTGATTTATCATCACATAAACCTGGAAGGAAACATTGACTTATTCAAAGTATGAAAAAGAAACGACTCTTAAGGTCCACAAATTTTCCTGAATTTTTAAATTTAATAATAGCTTGATGCAGAGCTGTCTTGCTCACATTTATCCTTGAACTTATTTGACGTTCAGAAAATCCAGTTTTATGCACGGTCAATATTTCTGACCTTTTTGTAACAGTAAGTGAAGGTTTTTTTTAACTATTACAATAATTACACAACAGCACTGTCTACGACAAAATCAATAAACAACTGGCAATAAACATTCCGAGCATCTTTATTTATAGTAGTAGAATGCGTCTGATACAATCAGCACAAGAGATGACGCTATAATCTGCACAAATGATGCAATGTGTTAAAATACTGAAAATCGGCTACTATCTTAAACTTTTGCAAAGGACTGTACATAATGGACGAATAACCCTCGAAGAGATTAGGCAAGCGTTACAGTTAAAATTTAGTAGTGGATAGAAAAGTCTCTAAATTTAGCTACCCTGACCTCAGGAATGAAATTATATGGGACAGCAAAGTATTAAAACCAGACAAGCAATGTCCACTGCTTTCACAGCATGAAATTAGTTTAGCCTAATATGGACTTTTTATCTTTTGTTCTCTTTCAAATAAGATATGATGAATTAATTACTAGCACTTTTCTGTTACACTTTTTGCAAAATTACTAGAGATTGTATAATGCTATATTACTGTCAATTAAAGTAGAAATCTTTGAATAAATACTTATTTTTGCAATACTTTGTATTAAACAAGAAAAATATAAGTGCAACAATGAAAAATTTTCTTTTTTTATAATTTTAATGGGCATTTTTTCATTTACTATGGATTTTTTCTCAGATTCTTATAATTCCATGGGTTTTCCTATTTTTTCATGAAGCATGAATCATGTCTAATGTAATTAGTTCAGCTTAAGAAATTAAAGTCTACCACAATAAATATTTACAATTCATTAAAGAAACTTACCGATGGGCTTTGGAACTGCTAATGCATAGAGACAATCAAATGGCAATCCACTTAAGGACCATATTATAGGATGAACTCGTTGATTAATATTTAATGATAAAGCTAGAATGGCACATGTATCCTGACGAACAGCAATCCGACTATAAACAAAAACATTATAAATAGCAAATATTTCACATATGTTCTATCTCAAAATTTTTATTTATAATAAATGCATATTTACCCAGGCCATGTCCTTAGAGGTTCATATAATAATAAAAGAGTAGGCTCATAGTAACCTTGTAAAAATACCATATCTTTTATGTTATTAACTTTTTCATCAATTTCACATAATTTTATTGTATAAGATGCTAAAACTGGGCTTTTCCTGAAAATTGAATAATTAATGAGTTAAAGGTTTAAGTATAAATCATAACAAATAAAAGTTATAGTTGATTAAATAAAAGAATTAAACAATATTAAAATTAAATGAAAAGTGGCAGTGCAAACAAAACAAGAATAAGAAAAAAAAAGCACTAATACAGTGCATTAAGAAATTCTAAGACCACAAGCGTATTGGTGCCTTTCTGAAGAAGAGAGCATAATATGCAAATTTTTAGTTGCATATTTAAAATTGATAGGAAAATGCATCCTATACTAATTCCAACTTTGAAAATTAAATTAAATTTCATCTTATTCATTTTTCTAAAAATTAAAGACTGTGACAGTTAAGAAATTATAAGACCACCCGAGAAAATTAGCATATTATACATGACGTCAAACTCAATATAAAGCACATGCATCAGTATTTTGTAAAAGCATTACCTAAGAAGCAAAGGCTTAGGTTTTGAATGTGTTATCTACGATTAATTTGACGATGCCTCGAGGTAAAGAATTATCGGAGTGCGAAGTAAGAAAATTTTTATTTTATAAAGGTTCTGGTAAATCTTAAAGAGATATTGCGAGGTTAATGAACCGTTCTAAAACTGCCATTCCTAATGCCATAATTAGAAAAGATTATTCAAACAAAATAAAATGATCTGGTACAAAAAATATTTTGACAGCACGTGATAATAGACAAATTTTTCGACTGTCAACTAAAAAAGGTCTTTCAACTCGTGAAATTTCGAAACGTTTCAGCAAGAAAACTTCACATGTAACAGTCTGGAAGAGTCTTAAATTAAATATTAATACGAAATTTATGAAATTGAAGAAAAAACCAAAGTTATTGAAATTCCACCGAGAAGAAAGATTAAAATGGGCTAAAAATGTCATGTCATGGAATGATGAGTGGAAAAAAATAATATTTTCTGATGAAAAGAAATTTAACTTGGATGGTTCCGATGGTTAAAAACACTATTGGCATGACTTGAGGAAGAAAACAAAAGAATGCTTCAGTCGACTAATGGGTGGAGGATCAGTAATGATTTGGGGAGCTTTCAGTTATGAGGGGTTGTGTGATTACAGCGGATTTCGGGTCATATGAACTCTACACAATATCAGTCTATGACAGGGTGCGAAATTTCCGCTCGCCAGCTCGCCATTGGCGAGTAGAAATTTTACTGTGGCGAGTAAAATTTCGGTCTAAATGTAGATAGAATTCTTAGAATATACGGTGCTACCAGAAAAAAAATATATATATCGATTTAAAAACGTAAAATTATACTAATCTTAGGTAAGGTGACCAGCCGTCCTCTTAAACGAAAAAAACATCACAGGAATAAAAAGTCCTCTTTTTTTATGTTTTTCTTCCTCTGTCCCCTTTTTCTAATGAAAAGGATTTAGTCCTTAATTTCAAAAATTTCGCAAAACTGAGAAGCTCAATCGGCTGTAGGTTGTATCGAACGGTGAGTACTAAGTTATAGAAATTGTCATGAAATCATTAAGAAGGTTGTGCTCCGGTTGATACGCGGTGGGCTGACGGGTGTTCTCACTTTTGCATGAATAATATTCCTCATAAAAATAGGCCCACCAGTGACCGAGAGGTTCTGTTCTCGAAGCTGGTATACGCGAGGTTCGATACCCGGTCGCGCTTGTTGCCTTAGCCGCTAGGAGTTTTCTGTGGTTTTTACCGAAACTAGCGTAACTGTGGGATAGGACCTCTTAGAAAGACCCCACGGAGGACTTTCCTGCTAAGACCTAGTGCAGACAATTAGCCTTAATGACAACAGTACCACCACCTAACAAAAATATGCTAAAGTTAGTTGAATTCATTTTATATCCTCCTGGCATAAACACTCCTGTTTTCTTCAATGAACAAAATGTAGACATGCGAAAAAAACCTCCTTTACATACCTACGTTAAAAACTTATTAACTACTAAGACTAATTTAGGTTATACTTGTGAGAACTTTTATGAAGTATTGATAAAGAATGACTGTTCGTTAAAACAAATCGTTTCATCTGCCGAATATTAATTTTATTTTTTTCATTTGCCAATTTATTTTTTCTTTTATGATTATGATTTTAATAAAATATGTCTACCAACTTCGTTTATGTAAATGCATGAAAGTACCACAAAAAAAAAAAAAAAAAAAAAAAAAAAGTTTTTTTCTATCGCAAAAATTAATAATAATAAAAAAAAAAAATTGTATATTACCCAGTGACACCTATAAAAATTTGAGATTTTTCATCTCGTATCCTTATATTATTAATTTAGATTAAGGTGTACTGACCCAAATTCATCATTTGAATTAAAAATGTTTTCACCACTTGTGTAAAGTAGCTTTTGAATCAAGATAAAAGGAAGAATAACGCCCACAGGCAGACCTTACTGTCAAAAATTCAAAATCATTAAGTTATGGTTTTTATAATCATTTTCATTCAATTTTGTGTCCTCTAAATTGACCACTTTTTCAAAATTAAATGTCCTCAATTTTCTTATAAAATAAAAGACATTGCGTACTTTCTCCTCTTTTTCCAATAAAAAATTCTGGTCACATAAAAAGTAGAGTAAGTTAATCGTATTTTGTGGCGAGTAACTTTTTTTTTCAGCGAGTGTAATCTAAGTTGAAATTTCGGTCCCTGGTCTATGATATATGATACCATTTGGACCTTTATTAGGTGGTGCTAACTGGATGTTTCAACAGGATAATGTTGCTTGTCATACATCTAAATCCACACAGGAGTGGTTTAAAAAAGAAAAAATTAATGTTTTGCCATGGCCAAGTCGAAGTCCAGACTTGAACCCCATTGAAAACCTATGGGGTATACAGGGTTCTCAGCACAAACCTAGTTCAAAAATAGTGGAAATAGTGACCAATTTTCTGAAAAAAGTGACTTTAAAGTGACCAAAATAACAACCTTATTTACGTAATACAAGAGTTTGTCTTGGTGTAAAATTTAACTATATTTATCAGTCATTACAGTAATAACATAAATTCATTAAAAAAAAGAATATTATCCATTCATCAAATGAACTATATTTAGAATTGAAATATATTTATAAACAAATATGCATAATAGAACACACTTTTCCAAATGCAGGATATTCCAGTAGAATACCACGAATGGCAATTACATTTATTATTTGATATTTTTTCCCCCTAAATACTATATGAAACCACTTTTTAATGAAAGACAAAATGTTTTACAAAAAGGATCTTAATATATATTTTAGAGAGCAACATTGTTCTATATAATATCAAAAAAGAAAAAAAAAAAGAAAAAAATATGGTTTTTAATAATTATACACGAGAAGTTTAAAAATACTTTTCAATTTATGCAGAAGAGAAATAAAACATATTGAAGAAATCAACATTTCTTAACCAAACATTTTTAAGTTTTCCGTAATCTTTTTTTTTTTTTTTTTTTTTTTTTTTTTTTTAATATAGCCAATCATACTATTTTAAAATATACATTAAAATAATAATAAGCAGAAGAAAAGAAAAACAGTTATTCAAACTTTTCTAACATTTTCATTTTACATACAGCAAATTAGATAACAATTATTTTTAATACATATTCATTGAGTTTTTGTAACAAAATTTGTTAAAATTGCAGATTTTCTTTTCTGCAATTTTTTCTCAATTGAGGTTGTTATTTTCTTCTTCTTTTACAGTTTTCAACCCTTCCAACATGGCTTGAGCAATTCTTATCTTTTGAAGATCTTCATTTTTTATTCCTTTTTTTAAATCTATCATTGGCTTCTTTCAGCAATTTATCACTAACTTTTACTTTAGCATTTTTCACTTTTAGTGCTTCAACTAATTTGGTTTCAAGTTCATCAATGTTTTTTAAATTTTTCTCTATTGATTTCTTCTTATTATTTTCTCCTTCTAGTTTTTTCTTTTCTTCTTCATCTTTTTTCATCAGCAGTTCTTTCTTCTTTTTTCCTCTTCAAGATATAGCTTATACTTGGAAAAAGCTCCCCTAGCTAAAACTAAAAGTTCTTTGGTTACAGGTACCATCTCAGGTTTATAATCATAAAACTTTAATGCAGCTAATACATGCAGTTTTGCATTCAAAGTTCTTTCAAGCATTTTTGTGCGATCTTACGATATTATTCTACTGGAATCTGAAAACCCTCTTTCAATGTCAGCACTGCCATGCGATACTGCCAAGCAGATTTTGACGACTTCCTGGATAACTGGATATTTTAATTCACCCATTGCATTTTTTATTTCAAATATTTTTTGTCATGCATGATCAATTCTGACATTTGAAGATAAAGGAAGCTCCTCCAATTGAAGAAGATGCCATTCATCAATTAGCATGGTTGTGTTAAGCAGGCATGAGAGTGCAGAAAATTAAAAAAAAGAGGAAACACGCGTGTTCATAAAATTAATTTTAAAAGAAAAATAATGTGCACGGGGAAATTTATACAAATGTACGTTCATAAAATTTATTTCAAATGAAAAATAATGCTCACAGGAAAAAACTATACAAAATATTTTAAAAGTGACAAATTAAACTAAAAGAATAATGCACATCAACACAATAAAACATGTGCTTTAAAAAAAAAAAAAAAAAAAAAAAAAATTAGCTAGCAATCAACATTTAATCATTTTCTGGCAGTAGAAAAAGGAAAAGAAGGTGGGGTAAAAAGTAGTTCATGAGAGAAACATTAAACACAATTCTACTTCTTTATGGGTTCTAGAATATCATAAAGTAAGTTTAAAATTAATATTGTGGATGGATAAATATTCAAAAATAAAAGGCTACCCGCAGAATTTTTGATTGGCAATGGTTAGAGACGAAAAAAAAGGGGGGGTGGGACAAAAAAATTACATGAGTGAGAAATATTGAATAATTCTGTTCTTTTATATGTTATAGAATCTGACAAAGCATGTTTAAAATGAATATTGACATTTATATTTTGGATAGAAAAAGATTGAGAATCTAAAGTTTTTCGCGGAGCGTTTGAACACTGATCATTATTGGAGTTTGATTTTAACAAAATAAAAAATCACGGAATTAACGAAAATCGCAAAAAAGCAGAAAATCGCGGATCTGCGGAAAATTCTCATGCCTTGTTAAAAGAGCCTGGCAATGATTTGGAAATCTTAACAATATTATTGCAGCTCTCTTCTTTGCCAATTTCACTGAAATTCAGAAATGTAAAATACTTCAAATTATTGTTTTCTTGGAAGATTTTGTTAACTAAGTATTCTCCAGCTTTTATATAGTGACTTCGAACATTATTTAAAAATTCTTTTTGAAGGTTTTCAGGCATATTCCGTAATTCATTGACGACTGCATCCCCACAAACAATATCTTTACTTAACAGAAGATTGACTTCATCAAAATCTTCATTTTTAACTGTTTTTTCCACTGAATTTTTCTTGCACACTCTTCTCATAACTGTGACTAACAATTCCTTTAACCCATCATATAAAACATGAATCAATGGTTCTTCTGGAATATAGTGCAATACTTTGAGAACAGCTGAGTACTTGATAGAATAAATATTAACTGAGTTTCATAGTTTTGTCAGATAGTAAATTGTGTATTTTCTTATAACAATTCATGTTAAGATATTTATTACTTTTTTTCGATGGCAAATAATGTAAAAAATATTGAATAATAGCAGGCCATTGTTCTAATGAATTTGTGTAAGGGAACATCTTTTTTCTTCTGTATGTCTTCATATTCCTCCATTCTTGAAGGCCAACCACAGAAAAAATAGTACAGACTTAAGATAAGGTCTGAAACATCAGATCCATAAACTTCTAATCCTTTTAAGAACGCATTATTAATAACATGCAAATTGCAAGTTCCCACTTGAAGAAGACCCTTTTCTCTTCCTGGTATCGCTTTAACTTCTTCGTTTATTATTCTAAAAACTTTGGCATTCACTGGAGGTCCATCACTACCAATCATAATAAGTTTATTGAGCGACAGTGCTGATCTATCCAAACACTTTAAAATATTAGAGTTCAACTCCCATGAATACAGAATCTAAATGCATCAAAACAATTTCATTTCTTTCTTTAGACCAGTATTTTATAGCAATCTGCAATTCTTTTTTGCTCTCTTTATTAGTCGTTTCATCAAATAGCACAGAATAATATGATGTGTAGGCATCTTCCAACATTTTGTTTTTAAAATATGGACCCAACGCTTCTGTAACAAGATAAGAAAGCAAATCCATTATTCTTAACCAGCATTAATCATCTAATATTATTGATGTTTCATGGTAATCTGAAAATTTATATTCTAAGGCCCTCCTAAAACTTTCTTTTTAATATATTAATTTTCTACTTATTATTAAAAATAATAATAATGAGTTTCATAAAATAAAAAAGATGGATGCAATCATTCCTTCTTTAAGATTAAGACAAAGTAACAAAGTACCAGATCAGAAATTAAAAATTATTTCTTCAAGGATCAACTTTTATCTTCCATGAAACATGTGCACAAAGAATACAATATGCATGTGCATATGCAGTTGCAGAGCTTAGGGTTGCTTTATATATGGTTGCCTTACGCACCGAGATTGCCAGCCCTCTCTCAGACAAAGGGATCTAAACCTGTTCTTTTTACATCCTTTATAACACTGCTATAAGAATAGGAGCTTTTAGTTTTGGCGCAGTATCATATGCTTGGCCAGAAACTTTATAGGCTAAACCAGTTCTTCCCACATTTCTCTTATTAATGCTACTAGATCAGAAGCTTCTAATTTTGGCGCAGTACCATATGTTTGGCAAAAAAAAAAAAAAAAAAAAAAAAAAAATTTGCATTAAAAAGGGAAAAAATTATCCATCAATTTTAAACTTTGGGGGGAAAAAAGAAGGAATTTAAAGGAATGTAACTGAAAAAAGTGACCAAGTGACAAAAAAAGTGACTTTTAAGTGACCAAATGAAAAAAAGTGACTTTTTAGTGAAAAAAGTGACCGCTGAGACCCCTGGGTATATTATCTCGCAAAGTTTATGCTAAGAATAAACAATATTCACCTGCCAATGAACTGGAAGTAGCCATTGTAAAAAAATGGTACAATATTTCTATAACTGAACTTAACCACCTGGTTACTTCAATGAAAAACAGAGTGTTTGAAGTCATCAGGAAAAATGGAGGACCAATATCATATTAATTTTTTTATACAATTTTGTTTTTGACTAGTGGTCTTATATTTTATTAACAGGTTATTTTTCACTTATTTCTAATATATATTTTAATTAAACATTTATTGCATTATACCAAGTTATTGCAAACTAATTATAAAAAAATATAGAGCAAAATGTTATTTTATATATTTAAATTATGATTAGAATCTTTATTTTTCTTATAATTTACAAAATTAAAGTGGTCTTATAATTTTTTAACGGACTGTATATTTATGTAACTAATCTTCTCCCATATAGTTGATAAGTTTTCATTAAATCATTTTGATGAATAACATTAACATTATCTTGAATGCTGTTACTGCAGTATTACTTATATATAAAACTCTAATAATAGAATAATATGTTCTGTAGAAGAGCTAGCACCCCAACTCACTGGTGTTTAAAATAGACACGATTTTGTGATCTTTAATACAGAATATGATTTTAAAAACAACCTTACAAATAATCTCAATTACAGAATAATTTTAATCTTTATTAATATAGAATAATATATGCTGTACAAAAGATAGCACCACAGCGCACTGGTGTTTAAAACAGGCACAATTTTGTGATCCTAAAAATAGAACAATTTTAAAAACAATCTTAATTACATTTTTTTACTCCTGCCCCTATCAATTGCCCCAGTAACCAGCCTATAGCATTCAATTAACCTTCTACTTCCACACTAATAAATATTGCAATAAAATATTGAAAGAAACAGCAGAACAACAAGACACAATCTGAATTTTTTAGACACAGTGATTTGTGAAATGTTTTGGCAAAATATCAACATAAAATTATCTAATTCTGCTATGAACAGTTTCAATTTATCATAAATTAGATTTGAATGCTCTTTAGTAACTTTTACTTTTTTGGGAGAACAATTAATTTATGCATTGAAAAGATACATGGTTTGGCTTGATTTTACCCAACCTGAAATAACACAGGTTTCTTTTTTTTCTTCCCTTAACAAAACTCTCATGAAAAACTTAAGAAAAAACCCATAAACCCATACTATTAAAACTCTCTATACATGCAATGTTTAACATCTTTTCACTTTTCATCACGAAAAGATATTAAACATTACGCATGATAAAGATAACAGTCTAATTATTTTAATAAACTGTATTATTGCCACACATTAAAAAAATAAATAAAAATCTATTTGTATCAATTACTTGAGTGACCAATAATTACACCAGAAGTGGCGAAGAATTATCCCTATCGTAAGAAATAATTCCTAGTCACTATTAATCATAATTATTTTAACTATAATAAGTGCATTATTAGTCAAATAAATATTTTATTAGGACATCACAATATGTCTACATTGGTAATTCAATGTTTGATAGATTTTGTAAAAAATTAATATTGTTAATTTCTTGGCAGGAATTACTCAAGTGACACTAGCCAAAAACTTATTTAACTAATTTACAATCATTTGTAAATATGTATATAATTGTTTGGACAATGGGAATACATTTTAATATTATAGCATTAAATTTATTTATTTTTTTACTTACATCCCTTGAGTAATATGAGTATTTCCTGGAGTAACTTCCTGATCTTCAGATACACTTTCTTTACGAAAAGGAAGAATAACAATGTTTCTCTCATAGACAATCATAGCTGCACAACGACCTTCAGGATCAGCTCGGACGATAGGAATGAAGGGATTATGATTAGCACCAGCCTAAAATTCATAATGCAACTAAGCAATGTGAACTTTTTTCTTGTAACTTTCTTTCAAATATACACATATTATATATTAAAATTTGTTTTAAAAATGGTTCATTGAAAATCTGTTATTACTGCATAAGACAATGTTAAATCTTTTTTAACTAAATACTGATAGATATAAGACACAGAAAAATAAAACCTTGCAGTTTTGTTATAAAATTCTTTTTATAGCTACATTACTTTTTGACTGGGAGAAAGGTAAAAATTGCATATATATATATATATATATATATATATATATATTTTTTTTTTTTTTGCTTTACATATCTAAAATTATATCGCATATTAAAAAAAAAAAAAAAAAAAAAAAAATCAAATCTATCAAAAAACTATCACAACATCTTTCAACATTTCTATATGATTTATAAACAAAATTATAAAAACCTGATCTTATATATATACACATATTTGTGCTCAGACTACATAACTGAAGTAAAAATTTCTATAATGATGCAAATAGCATAATTTAAAAAGCACTTTTACCAATTACATCAAACAAAAATAATGTATCTGACTACCATTAAACAGCACTCACAATGTCTATATATATATATATATATCAGTGGCGTATTCTCTGGGTATGCTAGGCATGCGCCGCATACCCACTAAAATCTATCTAAACTTTAAACAGAATTTATTTAAAAATAAATAATTTCAACTAATTTTGTTAAATACTCACTTCCATCTATACATTATCCGTCATTCAGTTTTGAAAAATTATAGTGAAAGGGAAATTTCTTTTGTTAAATTATTTCTGGATAAATCCAAGTGCTTTTTTTCCTTACTATTGTTGTTAGTACCCTCCGGCTTTGTTTAAGCGACATCTGCTGACCGTATCATCCCAGAGATACCGTCACCCTCTTCTCCTGCTGACCAGTTATTGCTTAGGTCATACTACCTTTGTAAAGCCTGCCCTGATAAAGGGATTTTTTGCTATTTGAAGGAATATTCAACGTCCCTCTAATTTTCTCTCGTATAAAGTACAAGGGGTGTTCCGCTGTGTAAACGATTCAAGGCATGCAATACTTGGAGAGTATATTCTGGAGTTTTAGGTATTTTTACAGCATTAGGGATTTTGTTACCTTTGGTAGAGATGTTCGCATAGAGAGCTGGTTTCTCCAACTGATTGATAAATTAAAACTTATACTTCATTTTACAATGATGTAATAAAAACTTTTTTAAAAAGAAAAAAAATGAGTTGATTTGAAAATGATGATTAAATTGCAAAATAAAATTTTGATAAATTTCCGAAAATTGTTTTATGTGCCAGAAGAAGTTGCTTTTTTTTTTCTTCTAATGTCTTCTTCACATGTACCTGTATGCGTTATACAGGTCAGGCCACTGATCACATATCTACAAAAAATTGGCTGATGCATAGCTTTGATCTTGTAGGCGTGCATAGATTTTCTCTTTTCTTTTCTTTTCATTTTTTAATTTTTGAATCTGAATTTCTTAAATTAATTATTTTATTTGTTTATTTATTTATTTATTCTGGAATGTTCCGTTAATTTTTCTGCTTTATTTTCTTAAATTTTATCTAATTTGCGTGTTTTTCTTTTCATCCAGCATTCCTTAATAAAGATCACTATTCTATTTATTTTTCATTCTTTCGCATTAAGCCATGCCATTAAATAGTTTTTATATAATAAAATTTTAATACTGCTTCTTCTTCTTCTTCTTTTTTTTTTTAAACATTACTTTTGAATCAGAAACATTTTCTTAATTTGGTTATATTTTTTCCTGAGCAAAACTTTCTTTCTTTCTTTTTTTTTTTTAAATATACATAATAGTTGTATTTTCAAAAATAATTGCATATGTAAAGGCGTAATACCTCCTTTTGAAGGGAAATGTTAATTATTTTTAATGTGTTGTTTCTATCGAAATCAAATGGTAATATGATAGAAAGAATTAAACTTATTAAATCTTTATTAAAAATTATAACAATTAACTTCTTGTATAAGAACTATCAGAGGTCAGATAAGCATCTACATTCAAGCGCTCCCTTAAGATGCTGCTACTAGCAATGGGGTCTTCAGTCCGACATAGTGTGGTTGTGGAAGACACAGCAGAATGCAGCGAGAACCTGAAGCCAAGTTTTCAGCAATTTCAATGGATTTTTACTTTTCGGTTTTCACCATTCCTTCTGTCTTTCTTTTCTTTTTCCTTTTTTTTTTTAGTTTTCATTTCTAAAGTGATATAAAAAAATTGTTGTAAACTTTTATATAAGATTCCGAGAAATTGAAGCCCAGCAGCGGCTGAGCAGGTCTGTGCTCAAAGTTGGTAGATGGGAAGTATCGGGTTCGATCCAAGATCGCACTCATCGACCTAGCCGTTCAGAGATTTCCGTAGTTTTCTCTGAAACTCGCGTAAATACGGGCTAGGACCTCTTACAAAGACCCCCACCGACGGCATTCCACCTATAGGCCTAGGACAAAAGTATAGTCAATCAGACTTGAATCCTACAATCAACCAACAAACAAATTTGATGAAATGATATGATATCGCCTTGATGAGTAGTGTTCTTTCCACAGTTGACTTCAAAGCATGCCCAGATTCAAATGTCACACTACGCCACTGATATATATATATATATATATATATAATAAAGATGATCTATTAAGCATAGTAGAAGCCAAGCAACAGATACAAGATCACTGAAACACCAATGACCAATAAGATAAAAAAAAAAAAATATATATATATATATATACATACCTGCATATGTATCCTATAGTGCACTATAATCTGGTAAATAAAAAAGCAGGTTGCATAATGCAATTAAAAATGCATTTTTTAAGCATTTACTTTAGAGATAGAATACTTACTTTTTAGTAATATGTTACTTCATTTCTGTTGCGAAGAAAATCAATTATTGAATTTATATCAGATTATTTGCAAACATACTCTTGCTTAGTTAAATTGCACTAGGCATAACACTGTAATCGTTTGATTATTTTAAAATTATGTTAGATGATTACTATGCAAATTGCAATAACCCAATCAATAATTTCAAGGTTCGAAAGATTTATTAAATATGAAACAATTAAAATTAAATACACGACTATTTTTTTTTTAAATCATTCAACACAAAAAATAAGAGACTTTCCTGTTTACATTTTAATTCTCACATGCAATATTTTCAAATAGTCCAATGAGCAATGTGATATGTTTTTTGGAAGATATATATAGTTCTGAAATTAAGTCCAATAATAGTTCATTATCAAAAATTCAAATAAATATCAGACTCTGTTTACACTGTTTATAAGCAAAATACCTGAAAATTCATTCCTCATAGATGGATATATCAACGGAGCATCTCTGTGACTCTGCAGCATCTATATGTAGACATTTTAGCCATTTTCATTTTTCTCAGGTAGGGCTCGCCGAACTTGTTCACTTCATTTTCAATGATTCGGAGGGAGAGACATGCTTTTCTTGGCATCCGCTGTCTCTCGATTTCTCCCAGCCTCTCTTCATTTTTTCTCCGTTGCATCCCTTAGCATTTTTTTTCTCCTTTAGCCACCCCTGTGAAGCTTCCTCCCTATTTTTATTGGTGGAGAAGGTGTTGCATACTCTTCAACAGGGGGATGCTCAAAATAGGGAGTTGGGTGGTTTGCTGCTGTTCTTATTTCTATTATTTTTTATTAATTTTATAGTTGATTTTCTTTACAACAGTTTCACATTTCTTTTGTTAATAGGTTTTAATAATCTATTGTTTTTATAACCTATTATTTCCTTGTTGATATGTGACCAATATCTGTTCTAATAATTTCGAGATATGCAACCTATACTCATATTGTGCATAATGGTCTTCACTTATTCAATAGTAAAATTTCTGCGATAAAATAGTACACTTGTCCCAAATAAGTAAGCACAAGATTCTGTTAAACCCAAAATACTTTTATTTATAAGTAAAAACACAATAATTTAAATTATAATGTTGAGTAACACAGTCTTGTTTCCTGTAATGATCAGTTCATAAACCATACTTTTAAATAATAGTTATAAAAAAAAGGAGAGAGAGAGAAAGACATTAATACAATTTAAAAGATGCATCATAATTATCTGTACTTGATTGTTATCTGCCTTAATTTGTAGGCTATCAGGTTATCATTAACAATTTAAATAAATAGATCAATAACTCTTTATATTCTTAAGGAGACTCACTACTTATTGTCTCCTAAAGCCAAAGCCAATGTTAATCTATGGGTAATTTTGCCTCATTTTAATTCATTAACTAATACATATTTTTAAATTCCATTTTCACATTCAGAAATCTCAACTGTTAAATGGTGTTATCACTTTCTAAAAGCTGATTTTCTTAATTTTTAACACTTTCAGGTCTGAGCTACTTCGACCGCACATCTGCCTGTTTTTGGTACTTTTCATGATTTTTTTTTTAAATACCTGGCAGATTTTAATAATTTTTTTTTTTATTATAAACTTCTAACTGTCTTATTCATAATGAAGGAACTATTTAAATATGCTAAAAATTAATATTTAATAAGAAATTATTGAAAAAAGTGTGTTTTAAAGTAAAAAAAAAAGTTCCACATAAGAAAACAGTTTTTAACATAAAATTTTACATAGACTTAAATAAAAACTTACTCAAATGTTGTACAAATGCCTGAAAATAGGTTTTATTTTTAAATAAACATTATTTAGTAAAATTTGCTTTTGTATGGCTCAAAGTAATCAAAGAAGTAACTCTGATTCTAGATCGTTATATAATACTTACTTCGGTTTAATGCTGCCATATATATATATATATATGATATATCATGGATAAAAAAGTGGTAAGAAATAAATTAATATTTTTATATTTTAAATTATTGTTTTCACATTTTAGGGTACTCTTTTTATATTGCAAATTGATATTGGGAAATGAATTACAGGAAATTTCATATTAGACTGTAAGACTCGAAAAGCATAAAAAATAACAAATGGAAATTACAACCACAATCATTCCAATTGAATAAGCATTCTGATATCTGGAAATATTCTATAAATAAGTTTAATGAGTAATAAAAAAGTATCTGGTGCCGGAAAGATTCAATAAAAGAATTAAATTAGCGATGTTAAAGGAAATAAAAGATTTATGAATATAAATTAGGGTTTGATTACTTATGTCAAATATAAAGCAATAAATAATTGTATTAATGACTTGGCGAATTGGGGGGTTAAGGTTCCAGACAGTCTGGGAAAAGCGAAAGTACAGCCAATAAGGAACAAAGGAGAGGCGTGTTATTAAATAAAGTGGCCAATAGAGGGAAATGGGGAGGAGATTGCAAATGTGCCAAATTACACCAAATATTAAAGATTTAAAAGATGGAACTCGCCAAAATTTAGGATCTTCCTCGATTATCTCTTGCCAGTAACAATTTATTAAAGTTGTGCCACCGAACCGAAAGTTAGCGTGCGAGGCTGCCGGAGAAATCTGCTTTGCCGCGACGGGGCCGCATTTGAATCCCCGTGGATCGCCTTTGGTCTCCATTGTCTTCCTCGCTCTTAGAAATCTATGGATATTGAATAAAGAATTTCCAGCAAGCTTGACTAGATTCCTCGTATGCTCCACGACTGTCAAATAGGAATACGTCACACACACACATATATATATATATTTTTTTTTTTAACTAAAGGTTCGTAGATTATATCTGAAAAGTCGGCGAATGAATTTAGTCGGTACTTTTATTGCTCAAAGAGTTAAAAGTTGACCCTGAGAGAATCTCGGGCTTAGATCGCTTTGCCGAAAACAGCAACCCGAGTGACGCTCGGGCTTAGACCTCAAAATGTAAATATTTCCTTTTTAATCTAAAAAATGCAAAATTTCACAATGTGAAAATTTCCATTTTACAACTTCAAAATAAAATATAAAAAATTTAAAAAATCAATTTTCAGAAAGCTGTAACCTGTTTAACAGCAGTGAATTTTCTGAATGTGAAAACTTTATTTAAAAATATGTATTGGTTAATGAGTTGTAATGGGACAAATTTCTCCATAGAATAACATTGGCTTTGGCTTCTAACGACGATAAGCAGAGAGTTTTCTTAAGCTTTTTGAAAATACAAGTAAAAATTTCATTTGTATGAAAAAATCTTGATTGATTTTACTTAGAGATTAAAAAAATCACATATGTGAAGAATAAAATTTTTTTTATAACTATTCATGAGTAAATTAAATGATGATATTTTAAAAAGATATTTACTTTCATGTCTTCTTCCTCAAAATAATGTAGGGACAATGTTTTAAGGTCATGAGTACAGGGATCATATTCAACTAAAGATAGCTATAAATTAAAAGATAAAATTATTTAATAGAATGTGTGATTTAATATAAGTAAGACATCATTAAATATATTTTTATAGAAAAGTATTATAATAAACAAGATAAAACATTATAAATTGTCTTTCACATCAACTTTAAATATTTTTGAAGTAGCATTCAAAATATATAATGTATAATAAATTTCAAATAAATTAATTAAAATTAAAATTTCATGTAAAAATCAGTATCTATCTATTTCCATTCAAGTTAATAGTAGATAAAACCCCAGAAATATAATGTGATGAAAATTGAAGAATGAATGCAAGAAAATAGTTATCAAATGTCAAGTAAATCTATTAGAAACAGAAACAGAGATATTAATTATTATTATTATTTAATAACGAAATTTCATAATATTTACTCGATAAAGAACTAAAAAATCCTGAATACCCACTTGACAATAAACTGATTCAAATATATTAAAATCACAACAAAAAATAAATAATCATCCAAATGACATAATTTATCATAGAAGAAGGAATAATTAGATCATTATATATATATATTTCAAGAAGAAACAATTTTAGTGTTAACAAATTGTTTAAATCAGCATAAAGAAAAACAGATATTTTTTCCCAATCTTAAATACCTTCATTTCACAACACTTTTTTTAAAATTATTATTATTTTTTATTTATTTATTTATTTTTCAGTAGTTTTAATAAATAAAAAACAAATAAATACAAAAATTTATCTTTGAACACAATTGAAAACACTACCCAAACCCAATGCAGAATTTCCTGTGTTTATCTGCAGCAAAACAAAATCTGTCTGTGATCCAGGAATGATGTACTAAGTCTGGTATCACAAGAAGCATTAGCAATACATAAAATATGTAAAACTTGCATTTACAAAGAAATTAAATTGAGAATACACAACAAGTACAATAATCTAGAGTCATAACGTAAATTATGTTTCTATTTTTAAGTCTAGCTTTTATTTTTATTTTTTTTTTTTGAGATGTTAAATTAATTTGCAGACCTTTAAACAATCTGCAGCATTCGCTGCCATGCTGCACTGTTTCTGCTACTGAAATATAATGTGTTTAGAATGCCATCAGATTTATACTAGACAAGAATTGTAAAACAATGCAAATTATTGTTTATTATAGCGTTTTATAGCTAATGTTGAGAATGATAAGTTTCCCACGGGTCACCTCACTAAAAAGTAACATTATTCCAGCAAAGTTCATAATAATAAAAATGGAATTGCTGCAGTAGTGAAGTTATGCTCATATTGAATTATAGGCTCATCACCAGTTTTACTTTATAAATAAATACAAACTCAATATTTAAGATATTAAAGGAATGAATATGTTGTAGACATCACAAAACTTTCTTTAATATCATTCTTTGAGTTAATGAAAACAACAGCGCCATCTACCATTAAACAACACAAGGCTGTAGCCAGTAAAAAATTTTGGAGGGGATTCAATCTTTAGTACATAATATTAAGAGTTAAAAATGGCGTAAAAATTTTCTACAAATCTGCAAAATTTTGGGAGAAGGGAAGAGACTTGAACCTCTCAAACCTTCCCTTGGCAACAACATGAACAAATATTTAAACTTAGCTTATCACAATAAAGATTTTACATACACAATTTGGCCTAATTTTAATCAACAGATGCTGAGGTGTAATAATATAGGAAATCGCAGAAGGTGAGCAGTAGCAGCAAAATCTGTCACCCAATAAATACAAATTTAGTCGGCTTTTTTTTTTTTTTATAATGACTGTCTCATATATCAAGCTTGGTGCATTTATACATTGTAGAAGCTACGATACTTCCTATACATGGGGAAAATTGCAGCAAATCAGTGCCACTTGTCGGCCGATTTACACCCAAATAATGCCAACTTTCTTTTTCATAATGATCAACCTACATATTAAGTTTGATACATTTATACAACATAGAAGCTAAGATAACCTTCTCATGTGCACAAGGAAAATTGCAGCATAGCAACACTGTATTCCAGATGATATGCACTGAAACTGAATCAGTACAAAGTTTCATAATTTTCTTCTGACACATCAAAATTAGAAGAAAAATATGCAACAAAAACTGAGATACAGACTTCCCATTAGTGACAGAAATTGCAGCACAATAGCTTCATCTGTTAATGATTTGCAGCATAGCTTGATAGGCACCAGTTTATATCAATGTTCAATTAAATACAAATTTTTATAAAATTCTGTGCATTAGTACTTAAACTAGAACTACCACACACAGACATTTTCTAAAAATGGCCAAATCATGTTCTGGACCTCTCAAAACATATAAATCCATCAAAAGTTTAAACTTTTTATGAATCCAACACTTTCTTCTATTGAATATAGAAGAAAATAAAAAGTATAGATGCATGCTCAATTGAGGTATCTAGATTGATGCTCTTTTATGCCATTCTGGTGAACTTTTTCTCTAAATATTTACAGATAATTTTAACATCATAATAAATAATAATATCACATATATTTATTGATATAAATTATTATTTATTCTATTTCAAGTAATAGATAAATAAAAAATCACTTTCAAAACTGTGCTATAAATTATTATTTAAAAAACATTTCCTTTTTAAAACATCACAATGTTTAAAAAAAAAATGTTTAATACCTTAGCTTCTTTGAAACTTAGCAAAAGTGCATCCCTAGGAGATCCCGCTAGTCTGACAGACTGCATAGACATAACATTTCCATAGAGAGGGAAAACTTGGGTGCATTCTAATTTTAATTTTTGTTCACCACTCACAGGGATCTGGAAAACACAAATCTAGAATTAAAACTACATTTCCTTAATTAAAGCAATAAAATCTGGAAAATTAATTTTAATAAAAGATTAAGAAATATCTAAAGGGTGAAGTAAGTTTAATTATGCAATTAAAAAAAATGTATTTGTTGTAAAGTAAAATAAGAGGTGTAAAAAGAAAAAAAAATCTAAAATAAGAGCAAGGGAATTATTTTTCAAGATATAGGGAAGCATAGGATACAATGGTTCCTTTTAACCTTTTCAACAAAGAGGAAAAAAAGCAACATATTTGGGGGGGGGGGGATGTTTAAATATCTCTTGGTATATTCTAATTTTTATACCATTATTTTTAATGTATATTAAAATAAAATACAAGCTATGTGTAATACTCAAAATGGATCACTATGCTATTTCCCCACCCCCTCTGATGACTATGAATCATACATCAATGCAGGATCGGAAAAAAGGACATCTAAAGGATCCCAGTTTTTACTTGGATTAGCCCCTGAATTCAAAATGTACTTTTTATAGTCAATATTACAAAAATGTTTTATCTCTATCACAAATTTAAATAGTTATTTCATAGCTGTAATAATATATATAAATGAAAAATTCACAATGAAATTATAATTTTATCAAAACTCAATGTAGAATATTAAAAAATTATTTTGTGATTATCTCTTTTCACTAAGATGTGAGCCAAAACTAGCATTAAAAATTTTTAAGAACTTTGTTGTTGTTGTTGTTGTGTGCCACTCTGAAATTCCGAGCCCCGGTAGTGGAACTAACCAGATTTTTAAGGCATTGGGGGTGCGTCTTCCATTATTTAGGAGCGCCTCATAGGGAGGAAGTATGACTTTAGCTCCAGAAGCTGGTGACAGATGGCAGCACCAGCCAAACAACAGGAACTCGAATTTTGATCCGGATCAGAGCGAGTTAAACCCATGTTCCGGTACTCCCAGAGGTATAATTTTTGATGGGAACTTGGAGGACTTTGCGACCCCGACGGAATTTAACGTGCACCAGTCGCCATTAGCGTACACGACGGTCTTCGGCCGGCTCGAGGACCGAACCCGCAATCTTTTGATCACGAACTCGCTGCTCTTACCGACCAGGCTACCGCGGCCTTTTAAGAACTTTAAAAATAATAAATAGTCTTTACATAAATAATTGATATTTTATCAATTTGTTTCAGAAAGAATTAATATACCTCAGCATCAAGAACCAATCTATATATTTTTAGCACTGTAGCACCAGCTACAACTAAATTCTGTTCGGAAGAATTGTAAAAACAGCAGTATAAGCAATGTTCCACAGCAGTTGGAGGATGAATCTGTTTACAAAAGGAATATATGGCAGACATCTTTCTTCAAGCGATGGATTTAGAAACCTACAAATAACAATTAAGTTCATGAAGTTGTTGATTGAATTCTACTTAATTTACAAATTAATATTTCAAAATAATTATAGCAGTCATATCAATAATAGTATTTTTTAAAAAGTTTTTACTACTTACAGCAAAATAAATAAATAAATAAAAATAATAGCACTTATAATAAATAGTTAAATTACAGAAATATTTCCGAACTATTGTGAGTTTCGAAACACCTAATTCTCAATTTAAAATAATTAAGATAACTTTCTGAATTATCAAGAGAAAATCAAATACAGAAATAAATTTGGTTTTATGAATAATTTTAGCATACTTGCAAAACTTTCAATTTTAAAAAACAGCAGATTTTATTAACCAACATTTTTAACAATACAGTTTGAATTTGTATAATCATCAAAGAAAACAACACACGAATTTACAGAAAAATGTCTTTATATAATAATTTACTTTTAACTTATCACTTATCTTTCAGATGAAAACAAGTAAAATATTAAGATTATATACGTTAAAAACATTAATTTAAAATGCCAAAAATTAAGAAAAGAAATACTGCTAATGATATTTAATATAACACAATTTTTTTACACATGTTGCAGATTTTGCTTTATTAAGAAAAAAATCACCAAATTGTTCGTAGCAATTTTAAATTAAATTTACATTGCATTTACAAATTAAAATGTTCTCCAGATTTTTATCAGATAATAAGGATAGAAATTCAATTTTTAATTTTTTTTATCTGACTGAAAGTACGCTCCCAATGAGCATACTTTCCATACCTGCCAGCATAGCTTTAAAAAATCAAGCACCTTCTTGCCCAGATTCTTAAATTAACTTCAAATTTATATTTAAGTTAACAATTTGGTTTTTACAAATAAGGATATTTACATATAAAGCATTATTTAAACCGGGTACATGACACTTTGGTCCTGAGGAAATTTTGGACCCGCCGTTTTGATCCCGATATTAGGAATAATCAAAGTATTACAGAAAAAAGCGAAATTATTTTTCATATTTCGAATTTTTGTCATTTGACTTGAAAACATGGGGGTAGGAAAAGTCAAATTATTATCATCATTATTATTTTGCAACAGAAAGATGTAGTAACAAATAAAACTAAAAAAATGCCTAAAATTTTTAGATTTAGATTTTTTTCTTTGTACTGAGAGGAAAAAGGACAGCAAATACACATGGGAACTTTGGGCAAAAGAGAACTTAGATGAATGTTTTCAATTGGAGAGTTAAATATCTACAACATTTTTTGAAAATGATGTAACTATAGGACACATAGAACAAAAAATTTATTATTTTGGATTGAATTTTGAATGATAAAGGTATTAGTTATCAGCAAAGATCTAAGCATTGTTAATATATCTAAGTCTGCAAAATTTCAGTTTAACACGTCCATCGCCGCGTCACCCATATTTGGGTGACGGGTATGTTTTCGTGGGCGCCACGTCACCCAAATATGGGTGACGCTCTTCTTGTTCAAGTTAATGGGATTTTCAGGTGGATTTTTAAAAGGAATATAAGATATGTAAGATATATAACGTAACAATACTAAAAATATACACATTGTAATATACTTTTCATTAATTTATATTTATGATTTAAAAAAAAAAAAAAAACAATATTCTATGAAATTTTATTTATCACTTTTCTTCTAGAACTCGTGGTCAGATTTGGGCCCGGCGTAGAACTCAGACGAATCATGCTAGGCGATGAAAGTGTTAAATAAAATACAAGGTTTTTAATATAAAACACTGCAAAGCGGCTCTTAATTATCACAGTCAAATTTAGAGTGTTCAAATACAAAATTTGTAGGAAATCGATGCTTTATCCAAGCATCCCCTAAAAAAATGTTAGAGTTCAATAATAAAAGAAGATGCAAGGAACCTAAATAATGATCTCAGGATTAATTTGTACAGATCTGCTAAACTTGAGTCATTTTCTTCTTTGTCAATCCGGATATATTTGTCAAACACGGGAAATAGTTACATATCACACAAAATTGGAAAAGCATTTTTATTCCATTATAATCCCTTACAATATTATTTAAGAAAATTTCCATTAAACCCCACCCCCCTTTTTTTTTTCAAATGCACTGAAACAAAACAGTGAGATTCCTTTTTATTGTCTGCAGGAGAAACATGTGTGAAACGAATACCTAGGTGCTACAGAGATTTCAATGCGGGCATTGTTTTTAGTCATAGAGACATATCAGACAGATATATTTATTATTTTTTTTTTAAACATAATATTAAACTAAAAATATAAAAGAAATTGTACATCAGCATTTTCTAATCATTGATGCTTGCAATGCACACAGTTGATTAAATATTGGACTACTTACATTTTTTCATTTTTAAAATAAAATCATTATAATTGAAAGAAAAGTAATACAGTAGGGAACCAATTATCCGGAATGGTTTTTAAAAAACTATTCTGGATAACTGGTTGCTCATCAAAGTAAGCCTCATTAATCAGAATTATTGCATATGATTCTCATTTAAAATGAATATTTTAAATCAAAATTAATATTTTTGTATCGCTTAATCAAATTTAAATACTTAATTAACCTCAATTTTTTTATAATAAAAAAGTATTAAAATAATTTTTAATCAAGATAACTTATTAATCAAAATTTAAAATGTGAAAAAAAAAAAAAAAAAATCTTTGAAACTTAACTTTCCATAAAAATCAAAATCTGCCCAAATCCAAGTATTTTTAAATATGACTAGCAGGCTTTGCCCGCTTCGCTGGTCACTAAATTTAAAGGAAACTCTTTTCTATATAGCTTTATAAAAATAAAATAAAATACTAAAATTGCTCAAAAGCTCGCTTCGGATCCCTGCTGCCTTCGGTAGCGATTTGGTCATCCGCTAAAACTCGGGCGCTTGTCCCTATTACCTGAGACAATGGTTTACCAATAGGCTTGCATTAAGTCCTTATTAGATAACAGTTTTGAAATAGATAGTATCGAAAAAAAAATGAAGTATCCCCTTTATATTTGAATCCCAGTTACATATGAACAACACTATACGTGGTGCACATAATATTTGCTTTTACGTTATTTCCTATGTTTATTTTGTTTATCCATGATCAACCATAAAAATAACAATTTCACGCTAAATATTATAATATGCTATGACCGGCTACGTCTGTTGCATGAGACAATTAATTTTTTGTGGTTATTAGTATTCATGGTTTGTAAGCATGATCATAGTACCGCCTTAATATAGCTCTCTTTGGCGACTTTTGAATTTTTGTCACCATTTTAGATTTTATCCCTTGTAAAAATAAGACTTAATACCTTGTAACAATATGCTATGAGCGCTATTTCTGACATATTTTAGACAACTAAACTTTTAATGGTTATATATATTTCCCATTAAGCATATTTTTATTTTCATTTATTTATTTAAGTATTGATGAAATTTGAACTTCAATTTGGTCTAGTGTTGTACAGGCTGTATACTACACGTTTGTGTTTGTGAAAGAAAATTTATAAAATACATACATTAGTTAATTTTAAAAAATCTAATTGTCCGATCGATAAGCTGTTTAATCCGTTGGATTCACAAAAATTGCATCTTTCATTTGGTATCTTATTTGTAACGATACGACTGATATTTCTAATTTTTTTAATTTACTTTCCTCATTTTAAATACATGTAATTTTTATTGTTCACGTTTTTTTTTTTTTTTTTTTTTTTTCCCGTCGAAAAAATAATGATAATTTTTTTGGCAACAATTAAATTAAGGAATAAAATTAAATATTTTAAATAAATGTAATTTTTATTGTTCACGTTTTTTTTTCTTTTTTTCTGTCCAAAAAAGAATAATTTTTTTTGGCAACAATTAAATTAAGGATTAAAATTAAATGGCCAATTTATCAGTTATTAGAAGGTTTTTATTTTAACATTTTAATTAATTAAAAGAAAACTAAAACAAAATTCGAAAATCCGGCTTCGAGGTGCATCAGGGGAGGTCATTACGAATCAACATGCAAATTTTTGTAGCTCAGCCATCAGCCGTTAGGAACACACCTAAACTTTATTGAATAGCAATAAAGTTCAAATTGACTCTAGAAAACGTTTGTATGGGAATTAGAAAAGGGCTGTTTTTAGGGTTTTCCCGGAAATTATTCGATTTTTTCTCGCCTTTTAAACCTTCCCTAGACCTCCACGAACATTTCAAGACTAAGATAAGATAAATCCGTTCAGCCGTTCTCGAGTTTTAGTGAGACTAACGAACAGCAATTCATTTTTATATATATAGATTAGCCAATGATTTTAAAACATTGAATATTACTAAAGATTAAAAAATTATTATCTGATTTTACAGGCTTTCCTTTTTATTTCTTATGAAAATTCCTTTTTTTTTATGTCCATGAAAGGGCAAAATATTCATAAATTTTTAAAGGTTATTTGATTTTAATTATTTATGATATTGTATAGTGGCACCATCTTTCAGAACTAAAAGCTATTTTTTCAGTTTACATTGTACATTATGACCTTTAACTTATAATTCCCTTGCCAAATATATAAATACTACTTTTAAATAAATATAACAAAATTAAATGGAATTATTATTTATTAAATATTTCAATATTTTTTTTTTTTTTTACTTTTGATTGATTTAGATTACAATGTTAAACCCTTAGTATCATTAAAAAAAAAAAAATTTTTTTTTTTTTTTTAATGCATTGAAAGTTAGTTGTTTGAAAATATAATTCCGGATAAACGGTTCGATACTGATATACACATATATACACGGTTAACGTAATTAAATATCACAGAAAAACAAACATGCATTTTATTATTATTTTTATTAATATAACACAGATTTTGAAATAAATTCCTCTTAGATTAATGATGAAAATTAAATCACAATCAAATCGAATGAAACATATCTCTCTCTCTCACACACACACACATATATACTTATGAATAAATTCATATACAAATTCAAAAACTTCATAAATTATCTCAAGCTTATGCTTATGAAGATGAGTCTACGATGGGAGTAGGTCAATAATTAGTTCTTTGAAAGAAATAGCAATCTGCCACTAAAAGCAAATTAAATTTAATATCATAAGGTTTTCTTTCTTTCTATTTTCCTTTTTTAAACAAAAATTTTCTGTATTTTACTATTTTTAAATTAATTCAGACTTTATCAATAAAATATAAGGAGATATAACCAAATGGGATTCTTTTTTAATAAGAAGGTACTGTTGTTATTGTTAACAATACTTTTAAAATCGCAAAATTTTGTCACTGATAGTAAATTAAAAATCAAATTACAATTGAAGTAAGTTAAATCGAAATCAAATGAAAAAAATCCCAATTAAAAAAAAAGGTGCAATTGCATTAAAAAAAAAAAAAAAAAAGAAGTTTAAATATTATATTAAATGTTTGTAAAAAATTAGTACAAAATTCTCCGAATCTCAATAGCTAAGTAGCAATCGTAATGTCGAAAATTTATATATTTATCTGTAAGATATTCTAAAAGCATTTCAATTTTCCAGTATCAATAAATAATGCTATTATATTAAAAAACTTATATATATTTTAAAAATAGCAAAAAATTGGCGGGACCAAAACGGAAGGACCAAAATGGCGGAATCAAAGTGTCCTGCTTCGATTTAAACCATAAAAAAACTTCAGAAATCATTAAAATTAATAATATTTATTTTATTGTGTATTTAATAAGCTTTGTTCGATTTGTGAATTATCTTATGGATGTTTTTCTCCATATATGTTCAGGAAAATTGTTTAATTTAGGACTTTTTTGTGAATTCCTGAAAAACAGTAAATTTTTAATAAAATCCAAGCCAGTAGAAATAGCCAAATACCAGTAGTATACTGGTAAAAACAAAAGATTTGGCAGGCATGTTTTAGCATTAAAACTATGGGAAGAATCTAAAAAATGTTCGGCCATGTATGATAGTTAATTAAAAATCAAAAACTAATTTAATAAAAATATGCATCAGCATGATGTTAGAGCTTTTGCAAATTACCATTTTATAAAATAAAATTATAAGACACAAACTACTTTAATTACTTTTAACATTATTTTTCATTTTTCAAAAATGTATCACATTAAGTAACTACTGTCATTGATGAAAAAACTGAAATATTAAAGAAATATGATTACTATTGAACTTTAATAAAATTGATTAATTTGGAGAGGGAGAAAACTGTCTTTCAGAGATATACAGTAGAAAGCCAGAAATCCGCACAGCTTGTCAGATACAAAAAATGAAATTCACTATTAATAAATTATAAAACTGCAAATCAGAATATTTGAAAAAGATCTTGAATACAGATTTTATGTTTGCATTTTATGATTACAAAAAGAATAAGAAAATAATAATAATATGAGAGACTGCAAGAGCCAAGTTTCTGCTAATGAAATTATTGACAGTATATTAAATTCATCAAAAGAAAATAATGATTATTGTGATATGATGATATCAATCAGGTATACCAATAACAAACTAATTTTTTAAAATGCTTTCTGATGAAGGCATAATATGTAAGGAAGAACTCAATAAAATTCGTAGAAAAATAAATTTGTGTTACTACTATTTACAAAATAAATAAATCATGCAGGTTCGAGCTTAGTTTAAAACTAGCTACATGTGAACAAATTTTATCTAAATTTAACAAATATTTTTTTTCACTTTTATTTATTGTTTTTCTTATATATTTTTGTTAGTGTTCATTATTATTCTTATGTACCTAGTAATTTAATATTTAGTGTTATTATTCACTAGTATGTGTTTAGTTTGAATAATATTCTGTTATTATTGAAAGTGAAAATCATTTTATGGGCCCCGAAATCTACAAAATCCGCACAACCCCTGGTCCCGAGCTGTGCGGATTTTTGACTCTCTACTGTAGTCACACAACACGAAAATAAATAATTTTTTCAACATGAAATAGATGCTTTAGCTATTTAAATATACTGCCCAAACACTTTTAAGTATTTTAATAAAAATAGACTGTTCCAGGTCAATTCCATTTTAAAAAAGAAAGAAAGAAAAAAAAAAAAAAAAACTTTCATCAACTGATGTAATGCAAATTTTATTTGTAAAATTTAGAATACAGTGTACAGGTTTCTTTGTTATTCTTTAGTCAATTTTTGCACACAAAGGTGCATTTGATCAGGACTTACAGCTTTAAGTCGATGATAAAGCTTAAAAATGATAAACCACTATAAACATGTATAGTTAAACTGGGATTAAAATCCAATACCTGGCAGTTGAATCCCAAACAATAATCATATGACCACCAGGTGGGTGGATAAATATAAAATTATTTATCATGTCTATAGAATGATTCTAAAGAAAAGGGTCAAACTTTTATTTTTGAATTAGGGCATATAAAAAAAGAAAGACACCTTTTCTTCATTTCTAATAAATAAATAGAATAGAAGTTTTATATAGATTCTTATGCAAAGTAAGTACATATTTAGGAAGAGCAGAAAAAAATCTTTAAGGTGACACCATTTATATTAGGATACCTATAACTAATGGTGAATTACAGGTGCTAATCGAATTATTGTCAAATTCTCCAAAAAAGTCAAGCTTACTGAAAACTTGTCCATTTTACCAGCTTTCGAATGAACTATTAATAAACCACACTGCATTCATATAGAGATGTTAACATATTTACATACAGCCCATCATTTTATCTGTAAGAAATTCATTGAATGCCTATTTTGATGAATGCATATTTTAAAATGATTCTAAATAAAAGGCTAATCTAATGACATAATTTAAATAAAAAAGGCTAAATTACTCCTGAACTAATACACTGATATAGTTCAATATAGACTTATTTGAAAATTGGTGAAATGGACAGATTTTTACTAACTTTAATCATTTGCTGTCAAAGAGATGCTTAACAAATTGCTAGTTATAGCATTTGACAACAATTTAATTTTAAACATTAACAATGATTCAGTGCCTGTAACTTACCATTAATTTGAAACATCCTGATGAAAATCTATACATATAAAGCTGTGTATTTGTCATTTATCTGTCTGGATTTTTAGTATGCTATACAAAGCTACATCATTCAACTACTCGCTACAAAAATCAGTACACTTATTATTAATCAGGACAAGAACTAGCTAAAGCTGTATATTTTAGTTCAATTGGATAGTTGGTTCAAAAAAAATATTAAATAAAAACCCCATTTTAACTTTTAAAATTATTTTTAAAAGAAAAGTTGTTGGCTTTTTTTTTTTTTTTTAAGATAAAATATTTTTAATTATGTATGAATAATAGAATTAAAGAAAAAAAGAAACCCTTGGCTATACTACAAAAACCAGTACATTTATTAATCAGAAATTTGCATGTAAATAAATATTTTCATATAGATATTTTGCATTAGCTTGAAATTTTCATTTAATTAAGTACTTTTCTTTTTTACAGTAAAATAAAAACATTTATTAATACTACATGTGTAATTTATAAGGTTATTTTACGTTCTTACCTTAATTCTAAATATTAATCATTTGAATTTTATTAAGTTTTTTGTGTGTGCGTGTGTGTGTGAATATCATGAAAGTGTAGTAAATTTTTATTTATTTGCATTGTTTTCTATTAAAGACTATGGATGCATTTCTCTTTTCCTCTTACACCTTTGCTTAGTTCTTGTATTGATTTCAAAATTATATAAACACTACTTCAACCTGAGCAATGCTGGGTAAATCTGCTAGTAGTTTCATATTAAAGGATTTTTTTTCTTGCTCTTTCCAAATATGTGGTTATTTTGCATGTAGATCCATCAGAAACTCTAAAAATCTAGGAGATTTGAGAAAATATACATTTTTTTTTTTTTTATTTAACTGCTTTAACTTGGAAACAGATAAAGATAAGACAGGGTTGCTATCACTGGCAGCAATAAAGGCCCCCAGAACTTAAGGGGGTCCCAGCAAGGGGAAGAATGAGATTTTTCTCAAGTAAAAATTATTTTAATAAGAAATGTCATTGCAAGAATTTATTTTTACGATCCTCACTCCTACTTACAATTTCCAAGTCTCTAATGCCTAAATCCTATGTTATTTTATGCGAAATTTGTTAACACAATTAACATTTGTAAACATAATTTTGTAATTTGTTCGCATGTAAGTGGGGAACACAAATGTTTCAATGCATTAAAAAGTAATAAGAAATAATAAAATTCTGAATTTATGAATTACCGTAATTTTGCGTATATAACCCGTGGGTAATTCATAAAAAAAAAGTAAAAAAAATTGACTTTGTATGTCCTGCGGGCTATCTATCGCGAACAAGAAGAAATTCAACACCAGTGTCATTTTATTTTCAGAAGTCTGGATTATTAACGTATAATGACGATGAAATGACGAATGTGGGGGAAGCGTGCCCCGACCCCCTACCTGGCGCCACCCCTGGTTGTACACCTGCAAGTGTCGCCTTAACACGAGCTCTCGTTTTAGAGATATAAGCGACCTTACACGATTTTTCGTGACGTCTGTATGTATGTGTGTATGTCGCATAACTGAAAAACGGTTGAACGTAGAAAGTTGCGAATTAGTACATAGGTTTGCTCTAACATCTAGTTCTGCACCTCCCTTTTTGGACTTTGTATGATTTTCTGTTTTGGAGATATTTAGGAAAATTAGGTTCATAATGACCAAAAAGACATAGGTTTTGGCCATAATGTATCAGAAAATGATAATAACTCAAAACTGTTTGGACAAATCTTGCAATCGAATTTTAACTGACTTCTCGACTAGCTAGACATTTGAAACTTTCAGAAAAGCTCAGAACACATTAACAATGCATTTTTAAAAATATTTTTAGCCAACTGTTTTGGATACCTGCTGTCTTCAGCAGTGCTTATATGATTCAACAGAAAAATTATTTAACTAACTTCCTGAATAACTAGACATTGAAACTTTCGGAATAGTTCAGAACACGATTAAAATGCATTTTTTTAAACAGTTATTGTTTCCTCTTTCATAAACAAAATTTGCATAAAAATTAACAGAATTTATAAGAGAGAAAAGTTAAAAATAATTAAATTATTTTGGTACAGAAATATTGAGTACTAAAAAATTGACATTAAATAGAAAATAGTCATTAGTTAAATTAAAAAAAAAAAAAGTTTACTATTATGGGAAATTGTATTTCTCAGCTATCATTTCTGTTGTGTGATGTCACTGTGTACGCAGCTATCACGTGTTACTATGTCACTGTTTGTCTCATCCTTTCACTGTATGCGTGCCCACCAGACGCGCATGACTGACTTGTTTAGTTGACGTCGAGCGGTTATGTGAGACACAGACTGTGTCTCCGCTCGTAAAATTCATCCATGTTTAGTGTTATGTACTGTCCCCTTTTTATTTCTTAATAAATGTTATTAATGTTATGGTCTGTAGCCGTTTCCCTATATTTATGGGGGCTCGACCTATCCCGAAATTTCTACCCCTAGCATAGAAAGCTGCTACTTTTGTTTTCTAAAACAGTAGCGTGAAAATGTTATTCTTCAAAATGTTATTCATTCTAAAGTGACTGTGAACATTTTTTTTTTCTGCAGACGATATTTTTTTTTATTATTTCATTGAAATACATACTGAACACTGGACGTTGTTCCATAACAGACGTAATTTGCCGTTTAAAAAAAAAATGAAATACCAGCGTTGAAAGAAATATTGTTCTATATGCCAACTTCATGCCGTTGATTTAAAATTTATCAGTATTAGTGCTACGATGTTCTTAAAGTGCTTCATTTCCGAAGTGATTCTATTTCAAGTTTTGTTCCTGATGTTGATATATTTTTTTTCTACCTTCGTTAGCTGCAATAATCATCTCTGCATGGGACTGCCCTTATTGTCAGAGGTAGGCACATGCATTTTTTTTTCTCTTTGCATGATAGTATATTTAAAAAAAAAAAAAATTCTTCATTTGTAGTTTAAATTTCAATTGAAACTCCTTTCTTGCCGTTTTATGCTTGTTTCACAATTATTTATTTGTTCATTTTTGTATAAATAAAGGGTTTTCTTCCCTCCATATTTAATTACTTTCCCTCAATAAAGAGATATTCTGTTCCCCAATATTTATTTATTGTTCCTAAAAATATATATGTTCTGGTTTTAATCCATTTTTTTTTTTCAATATTTACTTAAAAAAAAAAAAAAAAAAAAAAAAAAAAAAACAATTTTTTTTTTTATTTACTTCGGTTTCCTTATTTTATTTTCCTTGCATCCTAAAAATGGCCCTTAAATTAGGCGACCTCCCGCTAGTTGCAAATTCTTTGAAATAGTCTAAAACAAATACTATAAAATTACTTAACACGCTGTTAGGATACCCAACTTTTGATCATCAATCGCGTAAACATATGCGAAATTTTAGCGGTTTTACTGCCGATTTCGACATTAATAAACATCAAGAACAGATTTTAAAAACATTTTCTTTGTCCGATTTCATATCAATCGCTAATTCACTACACTTTGAACCAGTCGGCAGTAAGGAAAATTTATGTAAAGAAATTTTTAATGTACTTACTAATTTATCTGAGTTTCAGAAAACATTAGTTCTAGTTTTTTATCAGACGAAGACGATCTCAGTGTAAATACACATTCTGTTGAAACCCCCTCTTCGATTGTTTCAACTACTTCTGTTTTTCAAACCCAAACCGAAACTTTTTTTTCGGAAGTTCGAAATTGTTCTCCGAATGAAGCTAATGACGCGATGTCGGATTTGAGTAATCATTTCTGGTTTCTGCTCCGAGATCCAGCTAGCACGTGCAGAACTTTTTCTGGAAGTGATTCATATTCTATACGTAATTTCTTTAATGACATTGAGGAACAATTCTGTTTATTTCCCAGTCTTACCAATCAATAAAAACTTATTTTTGCTAAGCGATTAATTAATGGTTCTGCTAAAACATTTTTATTTTCACAACGAAATCTTAATGCTTATGAGTCATTTAAAGCCGCGTTAATTTCTGAATTTTTGGATACCATACCATCCATTGAGATACATAAACAACTAGACAACAGAAAAATGCGTCCTAATGAAACTGCTATGCAATATTTTTTAGCGATGCACGAAATTGCTAACCGCGGTAATGCTATTATTGACGATTCCTCAGTTATTCAGTACACCATTCAAGGTATACAGGGTAACTCCTCTGAAAAAATTCTTCTTTGTGGAGCAAAATCTTTTGCAGAATTTAAAGAAAAATTGCATATTTATGAAACTGCTCTTAATACAATACACTTAAATCAACGAAATTCAGTTAATTATAAACAAACATATGACAGTTGAAAACGCAGTACTGGTCACACACAACCAGCTTTCACTCGCAAATTCAAATTTAATATTGGTCCAGCATCTCAAAATAAATTACATTGTTTCAATTGTAACGATATCAGTCACTTATCTAAATTTTGTCCTAACCGTTCTCGTGGCCCTAGGTGCCTAGCATGTGGTTTTTTTGGACACAAGTCTACCGATTGCCGCCGAACTGCTGCAAATGAAGGACCTCCTTCCAGAGATAGAGTTAACACTGTACATGAATCGCATGCTTCTCATATGTGTAAACAAGTTACAATTAGTGGTAATGAATTAACTGGTTTGGTTGATACTGGTAGTCAGTTAACCCTTTTGAAACATTCCGCATGGATAAAAAAAGGCTCTCCACCGTTGTCAAAAATTAATAAATCCTTAACTGGTTTTGGCTTTGCGCGTATACATGTTATCAGTACTTTTAATTCTTTTATTACTATAGACGATCAAAGAGTTTTCAGCAACTATTTCAGTTGTACCCGACGTGTCCACATTTTATGACCTTATAATTGGATGTGACGTCATCCAACAAGCAAACATTAGCATTTCACCCACCGGTGTTACTTTTTCTAGTTTTTTACAACAAAATGAGTGTACCGCAGATCCAAATTTTATCATGACGATCATCCCAAATTTGATATTGGTCCTCATGTTTCATGACATATTCGTAACGATATTAACAAACTGTTGTCGGCCTACAAACCTAATAAAATCAAAACTGCGAACATTGAACTTAACATCACTTTAACTGACGATACACCTATTTTTCACACACCCCGACGTCTACCCTTTACCGAACGAGACATTGTAGACACACAAGTCTCTGAATGGCTTAAAAATGGTATTATCGAACCAGTGTCCTCCCCATATGCCAGTCAAGTGGTAGTTGTTCGAAAAAAAGATGGTAAACGCAGAGGTTGCATCGATTACAGGAAGCTGAATCGTAAGTTAGTTAAAGATCACTACCCCCTCCCCCTAATTGATGATATTTTAGATAGACTTCAACATGCAAAAATTTTTAGTATGATAGACCTACGTAATGGACTTTTTCATGTACCCGTAAACAAACAGAGCCGCCCTTTCACTAGTTTTGTAACCCATAACGGTCAATTCCAATCTCGCTACATGCCTTTCAGACTTAGCTCCTGCCCTTCAGTGTTCATGAGACATATAAACGCTGTTTTTAGACTTGATTGCTGCCGGCATAGTACTCCCTTATATGGATGACCTTGTAATTCCTGCGAGTAACGAACTTGAGGCCGTAGAACGTCTAAAAACTGTTCTCCAAACAGCTAGCGAGTACGGACTCGACATAAATTTTAACAAATGCCAATTTTTACATACCAAAATAGATTTCCTCGGTCACATAATAGAAAATGGTAAACTTTTGCCATCCCCTCCCAAAACTAAAGCTGTTTTATGAACAAAGAGCCGCATTTCAAAAATTAAAATATTTACTTTCCCAAGAACCAGTTCTCAATATTTTTAATCAAAATTCCCCTATCGAGGTACATACAGACGCGTCTATAGATGACTTGGGGGCAGTTCTGTTGAAGAAAAACATCAACGATAATAAATATCACCCTGTCTTTTATTTTTCGAAGAAAACATCTGATAACGAAAGAAAATACACTAGCTTTGAACTTGAAGTTCTGGCTGTGGCAGAAGCCCTCAAAAAGTTTAGAATCTATCTCCTGGGAACCAACTTCAAAATTATCACAGACTGTGATGCGTTTGTCAAGGCACTTAATAAAAAAGAAAGAAATTCCTGCATTGCACGATGGGCTCTGTACCTTCAAGAATTACACTATCAGACTTGCCTTTAATAAAAAAAGGGAAGATTTTCATTGAAAAACCAGAAGATTTCATAAAAAAGGGGATTTTTTTTTTTTTTTCCTTTGCCTTATTAAACAATACATGCATATTTTCACGCTCCTTAATCATTTGAATTTTGATATGAAGCTAAACAAAAAAAAGTCATTTGAGAGAAAGGAAATATATGTTTTTCCAGGTTTTATAATTGATTTTCCCTGACTTTTGATGAAAATTTTTATTTTCCCTGACATTTTTTTTTAAACAAAATCCTACTTCCCTGAGTATTCCAGGTTATCCCTGATGAGTATGAACCATGTTCAAGCCCCCCCCCCCACCCCCTTCAAATCATACATGTGATTTTAAAAATTAGAAATTAGCTGAAAATTTTTCTCTAACATTGTTGGACATTAAATATTGATAATGTCACTTTCAATAAATTGGCGACATAAATATTTATATGTATCATTTTTAACTACATTAAGCAATTTCAGAATATTTTCCTTTACATAAAAATAATAATAATAATAATATAACTGCAATAACTTTTATATCCACATAAAACCATAATAAAATTCCAAGCCAACAGAAAAACAAATTCTTTGAACAAATATAGAATGTGATTTTTGTATATGTGCACATTAATCATACAAATAAAAAAAAGTAGCAGTAGCTAATTATCAGTTTCAAACGTGCAAAAAACTAACTGAGTATTAATTTTCTTAAGCTGATTTGGGAAAAATTTTTCTACCTGAAAAAATTCTTCATCTTTTTCCCCCATGTTTATACATTTGGTATAAATATGTCATACAAATATTTAATTTGAGGAAAAATAAACAGATTCATTAAATTCAGCAATAAAGGTCTAAAAATAATTACATACGTCAGAAATATTGAACACTTCCATTGCTTTATTGTTTCTAGAATTGATCATTGATTACAATCCGGGGAAGAGGGGTGATACAAAAATAATTACAGAGTAAGAAATATTAAACTCTTTTAACTCTACTTCTAGAATCTAATGAAAGAAGTTTAAAATTAATATTATCATTTATGTTGCTGGTGGATAAAGATTAGGAAGCAAAAGACTTCTGCAGAACATTTGATTGCTGATCACTTGTTGAAGTTAAATAAAGGGAGGGGGGGGGGGCAAAAAAAAATTACATCAGCAAGAAATATTTAACAATTCTATTTCTTTACATGTTCTAGAATCTCATAAAGCAAGTTTGAAATGAATATTGACATTTATGTTATGGATGGAGAAAGATTGGGAATCGGGAGTTTTCGTAGAACATTTGGGGTTTCTTTTTAAAACGAACGATATCTGCGACTTTTTTAAAAACGGAAGATTTCATCATCTGTCCGGAAGACAGGTTAAAAAACCGGAAGTCTTCCGGGAAAACCGGAAAAGTTGGCAAGTATGCACTATTGAGCATCGAACAGATTCCCGCATGGCGCATGTGGACGTTCTAAGTCGAGCTCCACAATGTTTCATCATCCAAGATAGCCTTCATGTAAAGCTTTTGAAAGCTCAGCAATCTGATGAAGAAGTTCAGGCAATAAAAACGCTTCTGCAGTCCACACCTCATGATAATTACACTATAAAAAACAACCTCCTCTATAAAACAGTGAAAGGTGTCGATTTACTCGTCGTCCCTACAGACTTCCAGAATAGCATAATTAAAGAAGCACACGAGCGTGGACATTTTGCAGCACTCCGTACCCAAGAGTTAATAAACAAAGATTTTTATATCCCTCACCTCAAAGACAAAATCGAAAGTTGCATCAAAAATTGTATAAAGTGCATACTATACAACAGAAAACAAGGTAAACAAGATGGTTTCCTCCACCCAATTGATAAAGACGATGCACCCTGCACACATACCATGTTGATCACCTTGGTCCCCTAGCTTCTACATAAAAAAAATATAAACACATTATGGTTGTTGTTGATGCGTTTTCCAAGTTTACCTGGCTGTACCCTACAAAATCTACAGACACCGCAGAAGTTATCAGCCGACTAGAAAGCCAACGATCAATCTCCGGAAACCCCGCCAGAATTATCACAGATCGAGGTCCAGCATACACTTCCACTGCATTTAAAGACTATTGCCACGACCAAAATATAACTCACATACCAATTACAGCAGGTTTACCAAGATCGAATGGTCAAGTTGAAAATAAAAATTCTACTATCATCGCAGTATTGTCAAAATTATCATCCGACAACCCCGAAAAGTGGTTTTCCCATGTGCCTGCTCTCCAACAAATCCTCAACTTGACATTTCAAAGAAGTATAAAGACAACACCATTTGAATTACTATTTGGTACCAAGATGAAATCCAGATCCTGGAGCTCCTCAACGATGAATCTACTAACACATTCCAGAGGCAACGAGAAAAGAGACGTATCGACGCAAAAAAACAGATTCAAATAGTGCAAGAAAATCGCAGACAGTATAACCTTCGAAGACGGCCAGCTGCTAAATTCCAATTCAATGATTTAGTCGCAGTTAAACACACCCAGTTCGGGCCAAGCCTAAAACTAAAACAGAAATTTTTAGGTCCATATAAGATAACCAAACGACACATGACGTCATCAAGTGCGACTTCGTAGAAAACCCATTCAAGACCAGCACATGCGCTGAATTCCTGAAACCTTGGACCGACACTTTTCAGATACTTGACATACATATTTCTTCAAGACTTTTTATTTATTTTTTTTTAAGAACTCTTACTTGAACATTTTTTGTGCAAAATTATACTTTTTTTTTAAACATTACACGTTGAACTTCAACTTGCCAAAACAAGAGAAACTCATTTTTATGAACTATTTTTTTTTCATGAACATTCCATACAATACCTGCCATATATTTTTTTTCTTTTGATGAAAATTATCTACCTATTTTTTTTTTTTCTACTTGTATGTTATTAACATCTTATTTTAGTTTAGTATTTTGATGATTCAGGTTTTGCCTGTAATAATTGCACAATTTTCATTTGGTAATGTATACATTTTTTTTTAAATTTTGTTAATGCAGCTGTATTATTACTGTATCTATAATTCTATTATGTAGTACTGTATATTTATTTTTCTTTTGTTTAATTTAACTTAATTTTTTTTTTCTCTTGTTGTTTGATAACCTTCAGGCGAGGCCGCCTGCTTGGTCATGATGGCCGATATGGGAAATTGTATTTCTCAGCTATCATTTCCGTTGTGTGATGTCACTGTGAACGCAGCTATCACGTGTTACTATGTCACCATTTGTCTCATCCTTTCACTGTATGCGTGCGCACCAGACGCACACAACTGACTTGTTTAGTTGATGTCGAGCGGTTGTGTGAGACACAGACGGTGTCTCCGCTCGTAAAATTCATCCATGTTTAGTGTTATGTACTGTCCGCTTTTTATTTCTTAATAAATGTTATGGTCAGTAGCCGTTTCCCTATACTATTGCATTTTAAGATTTTGAGCAGATATTTATGAAAAAAAAAAAAAAAAATTGTACATATAAAAAGGATAGTTGGTACTCATTTCTTAAACTAATCATACCTTCTGCCAATTAGTAAATCTCACGGCATAAATTTCAATTACTATCCTTTTATAAGCTACATATTCCCCCTCCTATTATTAATGGCCTGTTACAGCTACATAATCTTCCATACTTTTTCAAAACAAATACAATTTTTCTGTTTATCACAAATTTGTTTCAAATCAGATTTCTCTAACTTTGTTGCATCAGAAAAAAAAATATATGTATATATATATATATATGTTTAGCAATCATATGAAATTAATATTTTAGTCGTAATATTAAGAATTTAACTATTAGAAAAACTGGAATTCCAGCATTGAAAATGAAATAAATACCTGAAATCAGACAAATTACTTAAACGCTACTTTTACAACTTTGAAAGTTATATAACATGTGTTTCAATGCATTCTAATAAACACAGATTTTTTTCTAGGTTATTATTAAGAAATTAACGTACCATTTTCAAAGATTAACTTCTAAGATTTGAAATTAAAATGGAAAAATACTTATGTTTTGTCATACCACCCTGAACAAAATGGTATTTTTTTTAGAATTACATTTAACTAATACTACATCAGGGTGCAAAATGATAAGAGTGAATGAATATATTTACTAAGATTGCATATGATCTTCTTAATTCGTATTAACATAAAATAGAAATCTCATAAGAAACTAAACTTGCAATACAAAACAGGTATTTTTCTGAAAGCTAAATGAGATTTATATGGGTAGGTAGCACAGTTTTACTTATCTAAGAAGAAAATCTGATCTTCTAATTGCTCTTGTTAGGTCCATATTGATATGTTGTATCTTTATCTAGCTTACAATTTCTTTTGAAATGAATTTTTTTTATTGGCTATCATGCAAGCAATTAAACATTTGGCCTTTGAAATAATTCTCAAACATCCTGTTGATATTGCAACGATTTTTATAGTTAAACTTTGTGCGAAATTAAGAACAACAGAATAATGAATAACTTGCAACCATTTGCCATGCATAAGTGCAAACCGAGCTTTTGGTTTGTTAGATATGAAAAAAGAAAAAAATATATATATAAATAAAATCCACCAATTTTAAACCATAGCATTTAAAAAAAAAAAAAAGAGACGTTATCATTTTTTGTCTGTATAAATTTAATATATATTTAAAAATATAATTTTGTATATCATAATTACTTGATTTCTACGATTTTATGTTGCTCTTATGATTTAGCGAATTTCTGTATTAATATTTAAAATTGCTCTATAACTCTTAAAAAAAAAAAAAAAAAAAAAGAATTTATACATAAATAATGAAATATTTGCAAATTTTTCTTTTAAGAAATTTCTTTTTTAATTTAAATAATTGAAGAATGGTGTTGCAGGGGTCTGTCTAGAGGCAAATCTGGGTCCTTTAAAGGACCCTTCACAAAATTATTTATCCTAAAACAGGACCCTTCACAAAATTATTTATCCTAAAACAGGACCCTTCACAAAATTATTTATTATAAAACAGGACCCTTCACAAAATTTTTTATCCTAAAAATAGACCTTTGATAAATCTATTTCATTTTTAAAATTAATCTTCCATGGAATGAACAGACTGCCTATGAAAAATTAGATGTTTTGCTGTATTTCCCTGAAAAGCTGATATTCAATTTCTAATTTATTAAGGGCTTCTATGCATATATTTAAGTTTAGTTTTATAAAAATGAACTGTCATTGTCTAAAATGAAACTTTAATTATAATTTTATTTTGAAAAATTATATTTTTCACAATTTTTACCCTAGCCGAAAAGTTTGGAAGAACTTTATTTTCACACAAAATTTATATTCACAAAAATACGCGTAGAGTTTTTCACAATTTCACAAAAACAGGACCCTGTTCGAAAAGTCTGGACAGACCCCTGTGTTGTTTACTAATTAAATTAATGGGAATTTAAAAAAAGAAATTCCTCTCATAAAAATAAAGAATTGAAAACACATGCCTCTTATCAAAATCAGTATTTTATTATTTTTAAAAAAGTGAAAGAGAATACAGAAATGACAGACACAAAAATAAGTTAACAAAACTTTATTCATTTATTTTATGAGAGAATTTTCTTTTTTACATAATTTAAATATTGCTGACAGAAATACAATGTTACAATTCAAGCAGGAACAATCCAATTATCTTCATACAATCTGAAAGACTGTTTTTGAAGCAAATGTATACATAAACATTACATTTTCTGATACTTGTGTATTTTTATTAGATCGGCATATTATTGTCACTCGCGTAAACAATTAAAAAATCTAGTAATTGTTTTTTCTTACTTATTACAAAACATTTATATTTAAAACAATATATCTCATAATACATTTTCCATGAAATTTCTTTTTATTACTTGCATACAAAGAGTACTTTTGGGATAATTTTGAGTTGACAGAATCTTCAGAAATGCAAGCTAATTTCATGACAAATTTTAAACTTTTTATCTATGAAAATACACAAGTACCCATTTTTTCAACATAAAATATAGGTATTGTAGCTAAATATAACATTTCAACGAATCACAAATATACTTCTAATTTGAGATAAAAAGGAAAACTATATTGAATTTTACAACACAAACTAAATAAAACCAAGATCAAAATATCTAAATAAGTCACATTTTGATTTTTATGACCTTTTATACTGCATACATCAACTATTCCATAGTTATATATCACACTTAAAGGGGGATGGTAACAACAATATATTATCAGATACTTTTTGATTTTGTTTTGTTAAGAAAACTAAAATAATTCTATACAGGGTGGTTATAATTAAACTTCCCCTATAAACAGCATCCTACAGTGCAAATAGGTGAACGGAATGCAATGAAATTTGGTATATAGACTATACATGAAGCGCACTCACGGAATTTCGAAAAAAAATTTTTAGTTTCAAAATGTCCACAAGAGGGCACCTTTTCCGGAAAAACTTTAAATTTAACACAATAAACGACCAAAACAAAATACAGAAACAATATTAACATTTATTTCAGTCTCTGATCACTTTGTCATCCGTTTTGGTCGTTTATTGTGTTAAATTTAATGCTTTTCTGGAAAAGGTGCCCCCTCTGGTGGACATTTTGGAATTTTTTTTTTTTTTCGAAATTCTATGAGTGCATCTTGTGCAGAGTCTATATACCACATTTCATTGCATTCCGTTCACCCATTTGTGTTGTAGGATGCTGTTTATAGGGGAAGTTTAATTATATCCACCCTGTATATATATATAATTAATATATATATGTATATATTTTTTAATTTTTATTTCAATAATTTTGAATATTGCATGTACCACTGCTTAATAATCAATAAAATCAGCTGTTTATTCAAACTGAATTAATTAGAATGGACTGAAATTAATACAAAGTTATAACAAAATTAGTGTTTTTTTAAATGATATCCTAGCTAATGTCAAATTTTTTAACTACACATAACATATTCCAAAGCTCAGGCATAGCTCTTTCAAAAATATGTTTCAGCATGTAACAACTTTTCACAAACATTTCTTCACTGGTTTGTACTAAATCATATTACTATTACATTTGCAGACTGCAGAAAAGGAAGAGGAATACATTTAGATTTCTTTTAATGTTTGAATCATGATGACTTGCAAAATCAGTAAATAAATCCAACTTCAAAATATTAAAAAGAAATAAAAAAAATGAGTCCTACTGATAAAGAATCTAAAGATGGATGACAAAAGTCCAACAAGCTTTGTTGTGACACCAAATATCTAAGCTGGGAAAGTAATGAACATTGTTTTATTCATTACTTTCTCTTTCCAATGTATTTTTAAACAAAATTTATCAGACATCTACACATCTTTAAAGTGCTACTTAAAACATTTTTATTTGTGAAAAACAAATATTGTTAGCACTGACTATTCAACAGATGAAGCATTTCAATATAGTATTTTTAAAAAGACAAAACTGGCACACTAATGTTACCAGTTACATAGTTTTTGTGACCACCAGGGGTGGGGGTGATACATCATGGTGAGTTGATATTTTGAGTAAAATAGCAAAAACTTCAATATATTTCTCCCAAATCTAAGTGTGGCTTAGTAAACATAACAATACAAGTTTCTTTCAATCCTGATATGGAATTTGTAGTTGTTGGTCCACTAGTGACATTAAATGTATGTGCAATAAATGCATGACTTTTTTTTTTTTTAATGAATTTGCACTTAGACCTTGCAGATACACAGATTAATTTAACATCTTAAAAAGAAATACTGAGCTTTAAAAAAACATCGTTATTTATTTTAATTTTTTTTATGAGTCTATATTACTCAAATTATATTCTTCTTTGTAAATGAAAATTTTGTTTTTGTAGAGATGTCATTACTTACCACAATAGTATACCTGGTTTGCCAATTTTGAGTCACAGATAAATTTTAGTTTACTGCAGATTGATACAGAAAATTGTTACCGAGCATGTCCCAAACACTAACTATTGTTCTATCATTAGTTTTCAACTTCATATTGCCAGTCTGGTAGAAAAAAGTTCCTGGCTGGCAGGACTTTCATTGTATTATGTTGTCCACCCTTGGTTAACACAATAAATATTATGGGACAAAATTTAGGCTGGGATTGCAGTGCCTCGCTTAAGCGTTGTCTTAAGATGTAAACAAAACGCAAATCACATTACAGTGTCTCACTTATTTTATGACAACCTCTGAGCTATCTTAAGTCGAATCGTAACTGGATGTGCTCGCAATCACAACATAGCTGGATGTGCGCCTCCAATTGGCTGGCTCCTTTCTCTTGCAAGGACTCGTTGAAGACTTACGCTTGAGGCACTGCATGTAATACAAAGTTAAGATCGCTCTTAAACACGCCCATTCTTAAGATCAATTGTAAGATTAAGATCAATTGTAAGACTGAAGCACCGCAATCCCAGCCATAATCACTTTTTTTGCAATGATAATAATTTTTTAATGTAAAAGTATACTGTTGTATTTTAAACTGCTGTTTAAAAAAAAAGTTGCAGCAGTAAAGCAATATCTAAAAGATAAAAGTGATTGTCTTTATTTTAAGTAAAGTTTACTAGTAGAAGACTAAAGAAGGTTTTGTAATTTATTCCCAGTGGCAGAAAGTTTTGTAGCTGTCTGCGACAGGCTTTTAAAATTTCATAATCTGTGTGCAAAATTTGTGTAATCAGGGGTGAAAATGGCTTACACTAAAAAAGCCTGAAAGCCGATTTGGGGGGGGGGGGGGGGGGCTTAACATCAGTGGTGATCTCGTGAACAATACACAAATACCACTTTACTACAGAACAATATAGTATAAACAATTGTGCGTACTCATTCATCTCATTCAATTAAATATTTCATAGCAATGTTTGATACAACACAATATAAATAATTATAAATAATAAAAGTATTAATTTTAGTTTTGATACAGAAATTTTTTTTAAGTGAATTGTTATTCGAAAGTTGCAGACAAAAACTGTCCGCAAGCTGTTTTTCTGTGTCCGCGACAATGTCGCCGTGTTGCAGTTTTCTGCCACTGGGAATTTATTAAACACATTTTATTTCACAAATTGATAGACTTTCACACTGCATTATGTCTTGATATAGCCTCTAAAATAATGTGGTAAATACTTCAGATAAGTGACATATAAGAAAATTTTAATGTTAGTCAATTATATTATAAGGCATATTTAGTATTTCTAAACAAGTGTACTAAATCTGTATATTTGATGTAAACTTTTTTTTAAGTTATTTTTATTTTTGCATACAATAAATTGGCCTCAAAATATTTTTAAATTGTCACTATCAGTACAACATCATCAGAAAAACTTTCAAATAGCACTTAGGTAAAATTAACAATTAACCTAGTCTCACAGAACATCATACAGTAAATCGCAATCATTACTTAAAAACAATGTAAATGAAATTTTAAATCAAAGAACTACTTACAAAATTGATAAGCAATACATAAAGTTGAAATTTAACTATAGTTAGCATTCTTTAATCTTAATTTTATCTTTTAAATATTTTACTGAGTGTAGAATTAATAATCAACTATGAATTTTAAATTGTCAATTATGAAAGATTCAGTACTTCCTTGCTATTAACAGCTTCTGTTATCACCATGTTTTTTATTGATTATTTTTAAACACATTATTTTATTTAATTTTTTATTTAAATTAATTACAATAATTTTAATTATTTTTTAAAGGTAGGTTGATTTGGCTAAATATTTTGAACATAATTTGCTCAGTGGAAGAAAATATACGTCTTAGATTTTTTTACTGTCTCTGCAGACAAAAATTGCAGCTAGGAAAATAACTTTTACATACACCTGAAAATAAGCTATCAAATCACGAAACTGCCAATCACCAAACAATTTTCTTTTAAAAACTAGTTAACAGAAAAATACGGTTGAAATATGTATTTTAAAAAAGTTTGCTCTTTAACTTCAAACTTCAATGTATGATAATATTAGTCAAATTCAATAATCAATTTAATTTTAATATTTAAATTCAATTTAGTTTTAAAGAAACTAGATTTGTCACTATCTTTAAATTTTGCATTAAATTAAAAGGCACTTAAAAAAAACACTTGAAAACACATACACAGTCATCTATTAAAATTGTATTTACAGTCTTTATATTAAACTGGGATGTTGTAAGCGCCATCACAGTTGACTCTCCCTGTGACCATTGCCGATAATCCTAATATATACATACACATACAGTTGGTTGCCCTGTACGAATTTTGTAAAAAATTGTTCTTAATCTAAAGATCACATTCATAGCGAAAAGCTAGGTGGAATCATAGATGTATAATGAACAAGACGGGGCATACGTGTTTTGGTTTGTGTTTTAAAAAATCAAGGAATGTTGGGTATAGGGTTGGGTTGTAACAATGTTTTAGTCTGAGTGGTGAGATTTTTTAAACGTCCCGTCTCTCTGTCAGTCAGTCAATGAGTCAACAGCCATAACAAACAGCAATAAATGTGTCAAAGATAGATACCCTACTTCAAGGTGCTGGATACTTTGGGTGCCAGCTCTCGCAATTCACTAGAAGTGGACTTTAAGCACTTGACTATTCACATGCACTATCTTCCTTGATTATTAATATAAAGCTTTTATCAGGAATGATATTAGTATAAAGACAAAAAAGCTGAAACTATACGCAAAGGCAAGATGTTGAAATGAAATACTAGAATTCTGATAACAAATTCTGTTAAAGTAATAAATGTATTTTTTATTTCAATTAAAAAAAATGATTATGCTTTAGTGTTCAATCAAGTTTTATTTGGTTAGTTGATGTAACAAATGCACATCAGAAACACAAAAAAAGCTGAGAAAACTGAAAAAAGGCTGAAAGCTAAATTTACAAAAAGTTGAAATCAGTTGAAAAATATCATCCCTGTTTTATATAAAAATTGTAAATATAATTTTAATAAATGTCTATGTACATGTTTTAAAGTGCTTCTTTATGTATTTACTAAGCAACTTTTTTTTTTTTTTTAATCTTATCGTCTAATAAGATAAAATATTTACTATTTCTTAAATTTTCTTAACTTTTAATTCCCCCACCCCTCATTTTTTAATAGAACACAGTGTATTTTATCATTCCTTTATTAGTCATTAAATAAATACAAGAACTTTTTTTTTTTTTAAATAAATTTCATAAATGTATTTTCCTTTCCTATGCAGTATTGTACTTTTTTTTTTTTTTTTTTAGTTGCACACAAACCACTGAAGTATACATTTTGAAAATTCCAGTCAATTTTGTAAATCTAAAATATATCTTTATTCCTGAATAAATTACTACGTCAGGAACGCCAAAGAAAAATATTGGAAATGCATACAGCTGTTTTGATAGCCTAAAGCGTACCGTCCGTTAGGCTACCGAAACAGCTGTATGCATTTCCAATATTTTTCTTTGGCATTTCTGACGTAGTAGTTTATTCGGGTTTTAATATTCCAACGCCAAGTCTCCTGTTATTACCATCTTATTCCTGTATAGAAATTTACTATAGATCTTGGTTTGATGGACAACATAGTATAAGGTGTTGGTGTTAGGGATTAAGGCCGATTGACAACACTGGGGTCCAACATAGTATAAGAAAATTATATATTAATGAGAAAAGTTTAAAAAATATATATATTTTTAATTGAACCATCAGTGTTTGCATCTTATAATCAAAATATCTGTAAATTTAAACATCAATTAATAGTTCAAACTACAGACAGATGAAAATTAGCAAGTCAGACACAAATTCATAATTATTTCAATTAATAAAGGTAAAAATCAATGTTGTGTATAAAATGATAGAACTAAATCAAACAAACAAATATAAACAAAACTGACAATGAATTGTTCTCAATAATTATGGATATCAAACTATCCCCAAAACACTTTTTGAATCACAATTTGTACAAGTTTACATACAAACAATCTTACTAAAAAAAAAAATTACTATTTCAATCAATCCAGTGGGTATGGTTAAATGATAAAATAAAAAAAAAATCACAACTTAAGCAAATTAAATAGAAAATTTTTTTTTTCGCTTAACAGATATTTACCACTATACAAATGTGGCGTGCATATGTATGTACAAATATAGAAACAGATGTAAGGAAAAGTGTTTTTTTTTTTTTTTTTTTTTTTTTTTAAGACTGTTTTTAAAACATCAAGCTTATTACCAAATTTAAATTACTCTCATACAGTTTGTAGTTGCTAAATCTTAACAATTGTTTTTAAAGGAATTTAAATTTCCTTAATAACAATAATTTAAAAAATAAATTAATTTAATTTAATAATTATAAAAATAAATTAAAAAAAAATTAAACCTGATTTATTATAATTGTTTTAATTAGCATATACATATATCTTAGAATAGCCCCAAGTCTGACAGCTGTTAAAAATATTTGGCAATTTATCACAGGATCTGTAAAAATAACAAAATAAAATATTTATTCAGATCTAGCTAGACAATTACAAATAAAATGTTTTTTAGATACTTTTCTATATAAGAACACCAGTAAACAAATAAGTGCAATAACATGGCAGTTCAGTTATACTAACCCAACTAATCTGATATTTTATTCTTTCTTTGAAAAATTTGCACAATTACCTTTCAATAGTTCTTTACAAAAGAAACATTGGTTTTATGATTTTACCTGTACATAAGAAATCAACTAGTGAATTATTTCAAACAAATGGATTATTCCCAAAATCTGACTCCTCCCTCACAAAAAAAAAAAAAAGAAAAGAAAAGAAAAGAAATTGTATATTCTTTGCAAAAGAATATTTGTTGCCAATTTAACTCTTTTTTTTTTTTTTTTAACCACCTAGGGGATTATACTTAAAGATTGAAAATTTTGACAACCTACTTCATTTTCTCTTATTGTTTAAGACATTTTAATTACGTTGAACTTGCACTGATATTTATACATATTAATAACTTCTACTTTTTCCCCTGCCGCTTTCACTAGTTATATTAATTTTCAATCTCACAAAAAAATCAAGTACTATTTTTATAATAATTGGAATCTGAAAATTCAATTTGCATCATTTGATAATCTTTGTTTTTAGAAAATATTCTGTAAAATCCAGCCTGCTGTTTTTCCACATGAGCATTTCCACAATGAGTTGTAAACAGAATCGTATAGTTTTGTCAAACGTGTATTAAGAAATACCATTATGCTTCAGTACAAAAATACTGAATTTAAATGATATAAAAAATGAATGATTAATTATATGTATGCATTTTCTATTCGATCACAAATACAAGTAAATCTTGTTTTTGAATTTTCAACAGGTTCAGATTATACACATACATAAAAAGAGGGGGGAGTGAAACTTTTCATTCAGTAAAAAAAAAAAAAAAAAAAAAAAAAAAAAAAACTGGGATTGTAAGATAGCAGTTGAGCTATACTAAAATAGTAAACATAATTTCTGCTAACAAGTCTTAACTATGTAATACTTATTTGTCAAGATTTTTAATTTTACAATGAAAAGAAAAAAGAGAAAACTAAGGAAAATTTTTCAAAAAGTAATAGATGAAAGACTAATTTTTCAAAACTAAACGACAGGAAAACATCAAATAATTATTACCACACTATGGAAAAGCTTCCTGCATTATGAAAGGTCTTACTTACAAATCAACATTCTATAACTTTTAGCAATAAACAAAATATGATCAGTAGTTATTTTAAGAATTTTTCGAGAACATGGGCATCAGCTGGTTCGATTCTTTTATAATAATGAGACTTTGTTTCCACAATTTCAAAACCGAATTTCTTGTAAAACTCAATGGCACTATCATTATTAACTTGCACATGCAGAAAGATGCTATCGAATTTGCCATCTTCTTTAACATAATTCAGTATGTGTTCCAGCATTTTTGTGCCTATACCCAATCGTCGGTAAGGTGCCAAGCATCCTAAAGTCATTATGTACAATTTTCTACAATTATCAAATGCATCGACACGACAACAAACAGCACCCACAACAATATCGTTGTAATAAGCTAATTTGGCAAGTTCACCAGCAACTAATATATCTTTGTAAAACTTATCATTGTAACTAACTGGAAATACGACTTGGTTCAATCTTTTGAGTTGCCGTATATTGTGTGGCGTTACATCACCAAGTTCAATTTTTCCACTTTTGTTGCTGCGAGTGTAAGGTTTATCAGTAGCAAAATCTTCAATCATTGTTGTAGATTATGATTTTTTAGATACAAGCAAAACCTGAAGCAGCAATATATTACACACAACAAACCTTGTGGTATAAATAATAAAGTAGAAAATCTTAAACAGAACACAAATATGTAAACTCCAATAGCAAATGAAAGAGAAAAATTATATTTAAAAAAATAAATAAATAAACTAGAAAATATAGACGTACAAACTAAAAAATTTACAAAGGGCCGGTATATTTTGTCATTCTCCACACTTTCTGCTGCTCAAACAAGATCTATTTACGGAATGAATATGAACGTGAATGGCTCAAAACGGCAAAATGCAACCTGCTAAAGTTACGCAAGCATTACTTGCAAGCAACCAGGATGTATGTAGGGTGCCAATCGTCCCCGTTTTCCGGGTACGTTGTAGAGAGATGCAAAAACCCGGGCAAGGGAAAAACCATAGATATAGTAATATCATGTACCATGAGTAATATACATAGATCTATCATCCCCATGTTAACGTGCAAAGATTTTTGATGCCGAAAAAGTTTTTGGCATCAGCCATGATGAGAGAGTTGAACTCGAAAACAACAATGGAATAGAATGTTACTAGCGCGTCTTTCTCAAATCGGCTCTCTACGGAACCGGCGAGTTTATTATACGTACAGGTGGTACCGTAGAAAATGAGAGCTAGGAGCTGGGAGGAGGAGGAGCCGCAATTGTTTTGCTTTCGCGGTTAGTTTGGTTGCAGCTCGTTACTGTTTCGATTACGACTAAGGCAGTTTAAAAGTCTGCAATAAAAGTATTTTTAAATAATTTTGGAATGATGTATTATAAGCAATTCAAACATAATTAGAATTGGAGTTATTGAAATTTTACAATATTAAAGAGCTGCCTTCTAACAGATTTTTGACATCTAATCTTCAATTCCAATTCAAATAAGTTTTAAAATAATATACTATTTATGAAATTTTGTTAAATAGAAGCTGAGATACAAAAGTAATGTAAACATTGTTATAAAAAGATTTGTGTTTGATTTTACCGTGGTTTTCTCTGAAAGTTGAATAATTCCAATCTGAATAACGTTTAAAAAATCTTAGAACAAAATGTAACCTGAATATCGGAATTCAAAAATCTGCAAAATGTAAAAGAATGAAGACGTTCTTGGTTTTCCATGTTTTTCTCCAAAATATTCGTAAGAAATGTGAGTGACATATGATTTATCTGGTTTTAAAAACCTAATAATACCAATTTTCAGTACATTATTTTCACATTCTAGTACCTTTGCCCCCCCCCCTTTCTTGCTCCTCCTAATATGTTTTACACTTTTAAAAATATCCACTTTTTTAAGCAGTTAGTTAATCATTCTTTCAAATTAGTGACCTCCGGAATATTCGACCATAGTAAACTCGTACTTGGGGGTGTGTACAATATGTTGCTTTAAACAAATCTGATTGCTGCAAATACTACCAAACAAATTGTACATAGATCAGAAAATTTTCTAATACAGCAAACTTATAATCGCAATAGCCTATGACAACCCCCCCTCCTCTGGTGAACACCACCAGCCTGTTCGCATCCCATAAAAAATTTGACCATACAAACTAACACTTGCTGGCAGATTCAACCTGGTATATTGAATTCAAAACTGAGGTCAATTACTATGTGAAATACAGATATTATTAGTAAAAGTAAATTCTTTATTATAGCTATAATTTCAATTATTTAAAAATAAATAGAAACACATACTTTTTTTTTTTTTTTTTTTTTTTTGGTATATGATGTCAATTTCACAAAATATTCTTTTACATTCATTTTCACATGAAAATATATATTGCCCCAAAACCATGATGTCATTTTCCACAGGTTTGATAAAATCCTAAGATGTGATAAATTATTAAGAATTTATGAAATCGTAATCTTTAATAATTATCATTTTAAGATATGAAAAAATCTTAAAATGATGCCAATTTCACAATGTTTTTTCATATTCATTTTCTACATGTGAAAATATACATATTGTCTTTACCATGACATCACTTTCACAGGTTTTGGAAAACATAAAATAATTCAAAAGCAAAATTCAAAATCAGGTTTCATATACAAAGAAACTTTTCTGTTTGTGCTTCATAGCTGCCATGCAGTTTGGTAAATCACACACATGGCAAGAATTAAGAATAGTGCTATCTCAGGACTAAACCATTCAAGATCTTCTCTCACCAAGGCCATAGCTAGAAAAAAAATGTCAGAGGAGGGTACAGGCTTTAGAACATAATAAGGAGTATTAAAAATAAAGAATAACTATAATTTCCGACAATCTATAGAATTTCAAAGGTGCCCCCCCCCCCCTCCCTTGGGTATGGCCTTGTCCTTTACAAAATTCATAAAGAAGAAATCTGTAATTAAAAAAAAATATAATAAAAATTTGTAAATTCATTTGGTTTAAATCTGTTAATATATACATTATTATTGTTACATTCTAAAAATTTATTATAATAATTTTAATTACTTTTTTGTAATTGCTTCTACTTTAGACATAATTAGAGAGTTTATTACAGATCCATGAAATAAACTTGCTAGATTGTGAAATATCAGTCCTCAAACAGAGAAAATATCGAATCAGATTTTGTAATGATACACATGTATACAAAATTTAGTTGATCTCAGCCCCCCCCCCCCTTTCTATACAACAGTATGACAAAACAAACTGACTTGAATACACACAGGTAATTTTAATGTAAGTAGCAAGGCTATAAACCAGGGAAGGGAGGGGTATTTTTGAAGATTTGTGAAAATTTTGAGTTATATGTCATTTTTAATACTCAATATTCTGTACTAAAGCTTCAACCCCCCCCCCCCCCCAAACATTTTTTCTAGCTGCAGCCTGGCTTGCTAGTTTATATTATAATAAGTTTAAAATGTTCCTAAATTCTTATTAATCCGCTGTACACTTACACTGATTCAGAGTTTTGAAATTCCTATGCTTTAAATAATAAATATGCTTTAATTAATAATTATCTTTAAAATACGTACTTAAGAAAAAAAAAATTAAATCTTCATATACATATTCCTTATTTATTTAAAAAATTCTTATATTGAAATAAAATTACTGTATATACTTATATTTAAAACACACGCGACATTTATTCATAAGCTTTTAAATGTAAATATTATCGGGATCATTATTTGAAACGATTATCCACAATATTTTATTGAAGTTTCAATAATAAATCAGTTAATCTTGTAATTTTCTAAATATTTATGTGATTAAAAAGTAACAACGTTTGTTGCTGTCAGAAAAAAAAAAAATCCAAAGTGCAGCAAGCTATAACAAAGATTCAGAATTAAAGAAGTTTTAGTTATATTATCAAAGCAAATTCAGCTATCTCTCTTAGCACAGGCAGCACGGATTAAAAATTCTTAATTCGCGACACGCATACATCAACCGGATTTCCACATTCCACAGTTAGTTTCCGGGTTCGCTTCGCTGTAGAAGACATGCAAGTCAATCCATCATACACCCCCGTGTGAAAATAATAGACTAGTCTCACGCATGCCCAAGGAGACCTAATAGCATTCTTTCATAGAGAGCCGATTTGAGAAAGACGCGCTAGTTAGAATGTTGATATCATAGATATAATAATAAGACATGGTTGATATATATTGAAAATGCCGAAGTACTGCGCGGCTTTTAATTGTAGAAATAAATTTATGAAAGGAAGTGGAATAAGTTTTCATAAGTAAGTTAAATTTAACTAATTTATGAAAAATATGATTCTTTATAAACAGTTGCTTTGTTATTATTATGGTTTAAATACTGTTTTGATTTTTAATGGAATACTTTTTTTTTAATTTTAATATTTTTTAAGTTTTTATATTAGTAAGTAATATCGAATTTTCAAAATTCTTTTAAATGTAGTTAGCAGTGGCAGAGGTAAAACCCGCTTGTTTTAATATATTATAACTTGTATTACCACAAGACTTTCTTCTCTATTTAATCCTATACCAATTTACGCAATACACATTATTTATTAAGTTATAATTTATTAAAGATATTTTCCATGATGAATGCATACGATTTTTTTCTTAAAGCAGTATAATAATAAATGCTGAAAAAAATCATTTTTGTGCAGACATGAAAAGATATACAGTCGAATTTTGTTAATGTGAATCTCAAGGGGGATCAAAAATTTGTTCATCTTATCAGTAGTTCATGCTATCAGTAACTGATCGTCATATAACTAAAGTAATCTTCATTTTGACGGGGATTGTGGTAACAGTTCATGTAAAAGTAATTCACGTTAACGAGGTTCGACTGTATATATATATATATATGTGTGTGTCTATACTATATATATATTATATATAACATTAAAAATAAAAGAAATCGGTAGCTTCGTTTTAAATTAATACAGATGTATGGTTCAACCATTCGTTTTAGAAATATTGACGAGTTCTTTCTAAAATATCCACATTGAAAATTTACACAGGCCCCGGGGGAAGAGCACTTCCTTCCCAGGAGGAAAGCAATGCTCCTACATGCACACATTTTTTTTTTTTTCAAGTTTATTACTATTATTATCAATAATTCATATAAATTTTACATTCATGCGTTAAAAATAACTTACATTATATACATTTATATGAAATTTTGTCCTATACTGTCATGTTAAGTACTTAGAAAAGGAAAAAAAAAAAAAAATAGGATGGCAGCGCCACCTGTTCAGCAATTGATTCCCAAATCTAATCAGCACCAGTTTAGGTCAAGATCCAACTGAATACAAGTTTGTTTGAATTTCGTTCATATTAGGGGCTATAAATCGAAATTGCTAGAATTACATTTTTAGTTGTGTTAAGCGTTTCTTACAGTTTCGAACAAGGTTTAAGAAAACATTATGACATTAATTAGTTTTTCTGCCTGTCTGCTTGCCCACCTGTCCGTGCTCTAACTGCAGTAAATAATTTCAAACTATCTCCAAAATGGTATATATGTTATTCAATAATACTACGGCATTATCTATATTGAAAATACTATAAACAGCACGACTGGTTTATACATTAGAATACTCAAAAAAAATTCAAATGTTTGCATTCTATGAGAGGTATTTCTAAAAACTATATTTCAGTACTTTTGTACTGCACGAAACAGAATAAATGAATTAGACAATTGTTATTCATATGCTTAAAAGCATTTTATACAGAATGTGATGAGATTCGCATTAACGTTTTGAGGGCCACGCAAAAATATTCAGATGCATTAGGGGCTATAGTTCGAAATTAATGGAATTGTATTTTAAGTTGTATTAAAGATTTATATGTATATATATATATATATATATATACACGCACACATAATTTCGAACTAGGTTTATGACTAGTTATGACTTTACTTTGTCTGTTTGCTTGTATGTCTGTTCACAATCTATCTGTCGTAAATATTTTTTGACTGTCTTCAAATTGGTATGAATGTTATTCAAGTATACTACCGCATGTTTTCTGGTGAAAATACTTCAAACAGTGGGACTGGTTCATGTTCTGGAATACCCAACGCAAAATGTATTTTAAGGCGTCATTATGGAGGCAGAATATTACTTAAGCTTCAACGATATTATGGATAAGTTCAGTAGGGAAGTATTTGCAATTAGTGTGAACTGCATCATTTTTCTTTCTTGGTTATTTCACAACATTTTATGCATTTTCTGGTGATTAAAGTTTGTTTTTTATTATTTAGGTTTCCACTTTCTGATAAAGAAAAATTGAATCGCTGGGTGTGTTCATTGCGTAGAAAAAACTTTTCACCCACTCCAAGTTCTATTATATGTTGCGACTGGCCATTAAAGGGTTAACGCGAATTTTCCTGAAGATGAGAATAGGTCCATTCGTTTTATCTCTCTAAAGAACACTTAATCCCAAACTTTTATAAAAATCGTTATATCCATTTCCGAGTAAACCTTATTTATATTATATGTTGCGACTGGACGTTAAAGGGTTAACGCGAATTTTCCTGAAGATGAGGATATGTCCAATCGCTTTATCTCTCTAAAGAACACTTAATCTCAAACTTTTATAAAAATTGTTATATCCATTTCCGAGTAAACCCAATTTCTATTATATGTTGCGACTGGCCGTTAAAGGGTTAACGCAAATTTTTCTGGAGATGAGGATATGTCCAAACGTTTTAGTTCTTAAAAAAAAATTAAATTAAATTAAATTAAAAAAAAAAAAGACACTTAACTCCAAACTTTAAACAAAATCGTTTTATCCATTTCTGATTAAACTCAATTTCTACTACATGTTTCGATTGGCAGTTAAAGGGTTAACACTAATTTTCTTGATGCTAAGGATGTTCCAATTGTTTTAGGTCTCTAAAAAGCACTTATCCCAAATTTTTATTAATATCTTTATAACCATTTCCGAGTAAACATAAATTTCTACTCTATACAGTCGGTAACAAAAGTGTCCGACTGCATTGCGATTGGCAATTAAAGGGTTAACTCTAATATCTCAAAAGATGAGGATAAGTCCAATAGTTTTTTCGACCATAAAAACTTCTAACCAGACAGAAACAGTAAACAGAAAAGATAATTAAATTTCTTTAAATGTCGTTATTCCATACAAAAAAAAAAAAAAAAAAAAAGGAACAAGAAGAAAAGAAAAGAAGAAGAAAAGCGAGAAAGAAAAATGAGTATCTGGAGTTTTTTCATTCATCTTTAGTACATAAATTATTCATAAATTTTATTTGCTAAATTATCTGCGTGTATTCCCGTGTATATTCAGTCGGGGAAAGACATCCACAAGAGAGTAAAATGGCCGTCTTTTCCCGAAAAAAAAAGGCATCACTTTTTCGGCCTCGCTGATCAATCTATGTGTTATTACTATATCTGTGGGAAAAACTAGTATGTTGTGGCCACCATAAGACTTTCTTCTATATTTTTCTGTGCAAATAATTTCTTAAAACTATTATTTATTAAAATTATCTAACATGATAAATGCAAATGATTTTCATCTTAGAGAAAACTAACACTAAAAATTTCCAAAGACAGTTTTATTGTCTATAAATAACATCTTAAAAAATGCGTTTTCATAATGGTTAGGATCAGGTGGGGTAAAGTGGGTATACTTAAAAAAAACCTGCAATAATACAATATTTTTAATTTTTTCTTTTTGTTTTGTATTTATTAGATGGCTACACAGTTTTTCAGCTACTAAAAAAAAAAAAAAAAAATCTGGTGTGAAACAACCACACGACTTCCATTACCCACTATTACACGTATTATATGCATTTTTGAAAGATAATGTGATCAGAAAGCATAAAAGTGACCTAAAGAGAAAATCGTTAGAGCCGTTTTTGGGATACCAACTTTTACAAAAAATCAATTATTGACCGGAAAACAATAATTACGTACAAAAGGATATTTAAAAATGAGTTAATAGGGCGAGTTTGAAAAAAAATCCGTACAGCCGTTTTCAAGGGAACGCGCTTGCAAGACCTGAAATTGAGCTATTTATACAGGACGCCTATCAATTTTTCTGAACTAACCAACTATATCATTCGAAAGGACATCTAATAGAGTGTTTATATAGAAAATTTGAAGAAAATCGTTAGAGCCGTTTTTGAGATACGGACTTACGGTCCCACTTCCGGTTTCCGATGTCCCACTTCCGGTTAAACTCAATTATTGACAGGAAAACAATAATTACATACAAAAGCATATTTAAAAGTGAGTTAAAATGGCGAGTTTGAAAAAAAACCGTACAACCGTTTTTAAAGGAACGCCTTTGCGAGGCCTGAAATTGAGCTATTTATACAGGACGCCTATCAATTTTCCTGAACTAACCAACTATATCATTCGAAAGGACATCTAACAGAGTGTTTATATACCAAATTTGAAGAAAATCGTTAGAGCCGTTTTTGAGATACGGACTTACGGTCCCACTTCCGGTTTCCGATGTCCCACTTCCGGTTTTTCAAATTTCACCAAAATTTGGAAATTTCATCTGTACACCAGACGTATTTCAATTCTAAAATTTCGTAGCTCTATCTTTATTAGTTTCTGAGCTATAGTAGCCAGAAGATTCTCCACATACATATACACACACACACACACACACACACACACACATACATACACACTGACCAATTGCCAAAAACCACTTTTTTGGACTCAGGGGACCTTAAAACGTGTAAATCAGGTGAAAACTCGATATCGAATTTTCAGACCGAATACAATACTTCCATTACCTACGGTAGTAGGGTAATGGAAGTAAAAAAAACAGTTCATTGAGTTTTGCAACTTACAAGGAAACATTCAAAAGGTGTCTGCTGAAATTAATTACAGCGACCACAAAAAATTATCAAACTTAAGCATATTTGGCAATTTCACACTGCTAGGCGATTGATTTTGAGTACTTGGCGGAAAAGCAAAACACGGCTCTGTTCGTACACGGCAATCTCGCATCTCGGTGCTAGCAAACGTATCGCCTAACAGCGCTAAATCACCAAATATGCTTAATTTTGATAATTTTTTGTGGCCGCTGTAATTAATTTCAGCCGATAATATTTTCATTTTCTGGTGTTTTATGAAGAGTAGAATCACATATTTTTTTCAATACTTTTTGAAGATGACACCTTTTGAATGTTTCCTTGTCGGTCAAAATTTAAGATTTTCTTAGCATATGATATTCCACATTGTTATGCAAATAGTATTGGATTTCACTTAAACTGCAAACATCTCGAATAGTTTAAAGTCTTTGGGAGAAAAAAATTAAAGAATTTTATTAAAGACTTAGAAATGTATACAAGTTAATTTTTGTAAAATGAGAATTGTTTTAATGTAACTTAGTGATATTTAAAACAATTACATATCAATTCATGTTTGTGAAATATAATTTGATTTTTAGGGAGAAAATTTTTATTTCAAAGTGTAAAAAACGACAACGCTTTTTTACAGGTCGTTGGTTTTATACACAAAGTAAAATAATACAAGTCAAGAATTGCGGGTAAACATAAGTACTTTTTGTTAAATTTATATATTTGTGACGTGGTGGATAAGGGGAAATTTGAAATTTACGTCACAAGGGTTATGACGCCATCTAAAGGTTGTCCAGTCCACAGATTATCATACAGATAGAATAATGAAGCTAAAACGCGAACCGGAAATATAGTAACACCACTAGTGTCAACATAGGGGAACTACAGGTGTTACGTCTACATGACTAGCATCTTTGATCGAAAATTGTTTTTCTATTTCGCGAGTAGTTAGTAGCAGGTTAGTATGGGAATTTTTTTTTTCTTCACTTTCTATTGTTTTTGAATTCACAAAATTATCCTCAAAACATTCACAGCTATTCGTCTAAGAAATAAAAATTATTTTTTATAATGTTTAAAAATATGCTTTGTGAAACATATTCATATTCAAGTACAAATTAAAATTACAAACAGTAATTCTGAAATAGCAGTATGAAATCATTAAATATTTAACGTTGCTTGGTTTAAATAATACAAAATGCCTTAAAATGAAAAAAAAAAAAAAAAAAAATCTGATGTGGGCACCACATGACTTCCTTATACACTTTTAGAAATATACATAATGTTAAAAAACATTGACATTGGACCCGAAACAATTGGCTAAAAATATTTAAAAAAAAAAATGAATTATCACCGTGTTCTGAGCTTTTCTGAAAGTTAGCTAAAAACCGATTGCAAGATTTGTACTGGTAACGCTGACGAAGGCAGCAGGGACCCGAAAAAATTGGCTAAAAGTATTAAAAAAAGGAATTTTACCATGTTCTGAACTATTCTGAAAGTTTCAAATGTCTACGTAGTCGGGAAGTTAGTTAAATATTTTTTTTGTTGGACCATATAAACGCTGCCGAAGGCAGCAGGGACCTGAAACAGTTGGCTAAAAGTATTAAAAAGATGCATATTCACCGTGTTCTGAACTATTCTGAATGTTTCAAATGTCTAGCTAGTCGGGAAGTTAGTTAAATAAATTTTCTGTTGAACCATGTAAACGCTGCCGAAGGCAGCAGTGACCCGAAACAATTGGCCAAAAATATTTAAAAAATGCATTGTCACCGTATTTTGAGCTTTTCCGGAAGTTTTAAATGTCTAGCTAGTCGGGAAGTTAGTTACAAATCGATTCCAAGATTTGAACTGGTAACGCTGCCGAAGGCAGCAGGGACCCTATACAGTTGGCTAAAAGTATTTAAAAAATGCATTTTCACCGTGTTCTGATCTAATCTGAAAGTTTCAAATGTCTAGCTAGTCGGGAAGTTAGTTAAATAAATTTTCTGTTGAATCGCATAAACGCTGCTGAAGGCAGCAGGTATCGGAAACAGTTGCCTAAAAATATAAAAAAAATGCATTGTCAACGTGTTCTGAGCTTTTCTGAAAGTTTCAAATGTCTAGCTAAACGGAAAGTCAGTTAAATTGCAAGATTTGTCTAAACCGTTTTTGAGTTATTACCGTTTTTTGATACATTATGGCCAAATTTTTGTCATTATGAACCTAATTTTCCTAAATATCTCCAAAACGGAAAATCATAGAAAGTCCAAAAAGGGAGGTGCACAACTAGATGTTATAACAAACCTATGTACCAATTCGCAACTTTCTACGTCCAACCGTTTTTGAGTTATGCGACATACCCACACACACACACACACACACACATACAGACGTCACGAAAAATCGTGTAAAATCCCTTATATCTCTAAAACGAGAGCTCGTGTTAAGATGACACTTGCAGGTGTGCAACTAGACATCATGAAAGTCACATGTATAAATTAGCAACATTCAGCGATCATTCGTTTTTGAGCAATGTGAAATACAAAATCCATTTCGCAAATCGGGATTACTATACTTCCTTATACTTTGTATAAGGAAGTAAAAATGTTTTTATTTTATGTATATTTTCAAAGTTTATTTTCTTATTATTTAGCACTTGCTTCTTAAAATAAATTGCTTTTGACAATCAAGTTTGTAAACAATAATAAAGTTGCCAACGAAAACGTATATGCAGTTTTCTTTCCTTCACTTTTTCTACTACTTTTAAATTTACAAAATCATAACATTCACAGCTATTTTCTAAGAAATAAAACTAATTTTTATTATGTTTGAAAATAAATTTTTCCAAACACATTCGTGTTCAAGAGTACAAACTAATATAACAAACTGTAATGCTGAAATAGCAGTATGGTATGAAATCTTAAATATTTAACATTGCTTGGTGTAAATAATACAAAATGCTTTAAAATGAAAAAAATATTTCTGGTTTTTGTATATTTTCGAAATTTATTTGCTTAATATTTAGTACTTGCTTCTTAAAATAAATTGCTTTCGACAATCAAATTCGTAAACTATAACAAAGTCCAAACGTAAACATCAATAAATGATTAGTCGATTGGATGTTGGATTCAACGTTGCACTAATATTACGATATGAACTTAGATACAATAAAAATAAGACGAGTGATTGCGTAAGCTGGAGAGCTCGAGAAACTTACAGCCGTTGACAATAGGGTCGTTGCAGTCAAATTCCGGTTACCGAAGAATATACGGGAGTGTCCTATCTGTATAGTAATCTGTGGTCCAGTCATGCCAAAACTTGTAAATATATATATGTATATTTTTCTTTGTTATTACTTCGCATATGGTTTTTCGTATCTTATAAGTTTTATCTACAAATTTTCTAACTTAATATTTTGTGTTAACAATTCTACTAAAAACGGTTGCATTTTTCTAAGTGATGTGACATAAAGAAAACATTTGACAAAAATGTTTAAACTATTAGGGGGACCGGAAAATAATGTCGTTTTGAATTAAAATACTGACATCGGAAATTTATCCTGGATAAAATTTAAGATATTCTTAGGTAACTTATAAGATGGTTATTTGTAAAGTACCATGTAAACACTGTTAAACAAAAATTTCCGGTTTCATTTTATTAATTCAAAACGACATTATTTTCCGGCCCCCCCTAATATATTAAAAAATTTTGCAAAATTTCACAAACTTCTAAAATTAAGCTTTTACAATTCTTACAAAATATTTTCTGTATTCTAAAAATGTTAAAATATAAATATAGTCATGAGTACAAAAGTTTAAGTCTATACTCTAAAATTATTTTTAAACTCTTCTGAACAGAGTTTGTCATTTTAGTCAAAGTATGCAAATCACTCTGAATATGCATACCTAAAGTAAGATTCAAACTATGATACCTAGAAAAATATTAACTTCATAAGTCTATCTAAAAAATTTTATAAGTTAATTTTTCAGAAAAAAAAGTTAATAATATACACGGTCTGTCCCGAAAGTAATGCGCTCATTTTTATTTAAAGAAATGTATTGAACTGATTCGTACAGTTACTCAATATTCTTCGAAATACATCCCTCCTGCTTCAACACACTTTTTCCAACGGGATTTCCATGCTTAATATACGTCCTGGAAGTCCGTCACAGGGATATCCTTTAGTAACCTCGTCGTAGCCGCCTTGATGTTCTCCAGGGTCCCCAAGTGATGTCCTTTCCTTAATCTTCGAGAACAAAAAGAAGTCGGGCGGGGACAAATCAGGAGTGCAAGATGGCTGGGGGAGCGGAGCTTTGAGAGGCTGGGAGCATTGCATGGTGCAGCTTACAGGAATTCTTGATTTCGCACCTGACGCGGTTGACCTGTTGCTTTATCCTTTTCAGTACTTCGACGTAGAATTTGGCGTTGACTGGTTGGCCAGGTGGAACAAATTCAAATTGGACCACTCCCTTGGAATCGAAAAAAAAAAAAAAAAAAAAATGAGCATCGCTTTGACCTGCGATTTGCTCATTCTTGCCTTTTTTGGGCGTGGGGACGAAGTCGTGTGCCACTGCGCCCTGTCTTTTTGTTTCTGGGTCGTACAAGAAGATCCAAGATTTGTCACCACTTACCACATTGTCCAAAATATTCGGATTGTCCTCACAACACTGCAACAATTCTGCTCGACAGTTTTTTCCATGTTGATTTCGACCGAGCACTCACACAAGGGTTCACTGAAACAGGTACTGTGACTCTGCAGGAGCTCGGAGCCGACTGGCGCTGTGTTCCCAAGACTCCACAAGCCCTTCCGTGCAAGCGGCAACCCTGTGCGACGGATAGTCTCAGCAGAAGAAAATGGGGCGCATTACTTTCGGGACAGATCTTGTATACATTCATTTGAGATTTCATAAACACTTTATGAATGAGTAACAAAACAATTTTACAAGTTTTTTGATTTTTCAATGTATGTTTGATATAGTTTATAAAATTAATATCGTGTATAAATTTTACTTAGTGTTTAAATATTATGCTCAATGCTCAAACAATTCTACTACAATAATGAAAAAAGTATATCTCTAATACATTTTACGTAAGTAACTTTTTTACATGTTCAGGTTTTAAAAAGATGTTACTTAAGTTTATATTCTAATAGAAAATATTATATAAAAGGTGATTTCGTAATAAAAATTAAAATAAATCATTTCCATTGAAATCTTTTTATTTCAAATTCTTTTAAAACAATATAAAACAACAGATTCAAACAAATCTATATTGTTGGGATTGGAATATCATTCATACATTCGGTATTAAAAGTATCAAAAAATTTAACAAGTTTAGATTTTCATTGTCGAAATTATCTGTTACTAACTCATTTTGTTTCATACTAAAATTGTTCAGTTTCGTATATTCACTGTTAACAGAAAAATCGTGAACATCATTTAAGCATTTAGGATTAACGTTACACAAAAAATTTAACAAGTTCAGACTTCATTGTCATAGTTTGCTAGAGGAAAATCAGTTTGTATCATGTTAAAATTATTCGAGTCGTTATTTTCAACTTTCGTAGATAAACCATCAACATTATTTTCACTTGTATATTCCACATTCGAATTGTTGAAAAAAATTTTTAAGTCTAAGTCTATATTTTCATTTTGAAAGTTGTTGGAAGATAAACCAAAAACATCATTCATACATTCAATGTGACAATTATCCAAAAAATTTAACAAGTCCAGATTCTCATTGTCATTGTAAACTGTTAGCAATTCATCGTTAGTACTTCGTTCATTACATTTTCTACGTATGTTAAAGTCTTTAAGATAATTCTTTCTCTTATGTTGCAATAGATCATACTTACACTGAAAAGTTCCAGAGCATTCATCACATGTACTTTGTATTGAAGGTTTTCTATGATGAAGATTTCTATATGAAGATTTTCTATGAAGATTTTTTAGATATTTCTTTTATGTTTTAAAAAATGTCGTTTGTTGTAAAAGTATCAGTACATTCGTCACAGGTGTACGTATACAAAGCCTTTTTATGATTTTTTCGCTTATGGTTTGAAAAAGCATGTTTGGTTGGAAAGGTTATAGAACATTCCTCACATATATACTCAGGTTTACGATGAAACATTCTCTTGTGTTTTTCTAATTCATACTTGCGTTTAAAAGTATCATTGCAAATAATATATAGATATTCAGGTAAGACTTTTTGATGAAATAATCTCTTATGTTTAAATAATTCACACTTGCGTTTGAAATTTTCGATACAATATTCACATTCGTATCTTATGGAAATTTTTCTGTGAGTTTCTATATGTCTTTTTAAACTATGTAAAGTAACAAATCCTTTCTCACATACGTAACAAATATTAGGTTTTATATCATTGTGAATCTTCACGTGTCGAGTAAGATAGGATTTTTTAAAAAATGACTTATTACAAGTTGGACAAGTAAAAAGTTTGGACAACTTCTCATCCTCAAAACTTGATGAAGGAGGTTGTTGAACAGAAACATGGGTCTCCTCAGATAGTAAAGTATTATCCATTTCGTACTTTAGTTTTTGAAAGTATGAAAAATCACTCAAAAATTAAGACTTTAAAAATTTCTAAAAGCTATTAAGTATGAGAACTTAGACAACTCTACAGCGAGAAAAGATTGTAACTAATTCAAATTTTTTTTTCGTTCATCAGTTTTACTTAAGAATTAACGCCAAATTCTCTTATTTTATGCCAAATTTTTATTACTATCGCCAATATTAGTGTAAATTTAGCCAAATATTATCTTACACCTTGCTATAATAGTCGAATTTTGTGGAAAATTCTAGTTTATCAACATGTCTAAACAGATAATTTGTACACTTACACTCTGTACTTTTATGTATGTAGCATCTATGTTAAAATTTTTAGGATAAAAATATTCTAAGACCTGTGTTTTTTAACAGTTGATTATACATTTGTGGAAACTTGTAGTTTAGTATTTTCAAAGAAGATAGGTTGTTAATACTTAAAGTTTCAAGTTCATGATTTCATCATACATCTGCAACTTCTTACATTGTTGAGTTTATATCATACAACTTTTAAATTTGGTAAGTGTGAGATTTTGTTTTACATTTTTTTCAATCTAAAAAAATAAGTTAATTTTTCTGAGATGGTATTTGCATTAAAAATATTTTGTGAAAAAAACTTTCCATTTACAAAAAATTTCAGTTTAAAAGCATAAGTTTGGAAATCTTCAAACTACATTACTTAAAAAAGTTAGAAATATATTACATCATAAAATAAGGTGCGTTATTAACACATGGGAAGCACTAAAATTCTATACTTCATGATTTTTTCAAATACTTACAGTCTCTTAAATTGGTAAGTATCAAATTTTACCTTACATTTTCATTCTTATTATTGGAAAAAAATAAGTTTCTTATATTTTTATTCTAAAAATAAGTTAATTAATTTCCGAGATGATATTTTTCTAAAATAATTTGCGTAAAAAGTTTACATTTACAAAAAATTTCGTTTATAAGCATATGTCTGAAAAACTTCAAATTAAATTTGTGTAAAAACATTTTCAGTTTATATACATATGTTTGAAAAACTTCAAACTTTATTACTTGAGTAAAATATTTTTTAAGTATGCATAAATGCACAAGAAAGCTTTAAAAATCTAAGTATGCATCTGTGAACATGAATGAATGTATATATAAAACATAAATTAATATTTTTTTAACTTTCAATTTTTTCAAAGTTAACTTTCATTATTTACAAACTTGTATATCTGTAAAGAAAAAAAAAATCTAATGAAATCGATTGAAAGGTAGCATATCAGGTGAGTGATGGAGTTAGTTCCTATCCTAACTTAAATTTGTAAATTGAAATATGCAAATATTTTGGAAAGTAAGATAGATAAAAGGAGTTGGAAGGAAGATGGTTGGGAGAGTGGGAGAGGAGTTAAAGTTAGTTGGAAGGAAGATTGTTTTGGAGAGTTAGGAGCGGATATAGTTGGATATAAGTCGAGTAGATAGCAGTGTCAGGGAATCCTCCTGCTAATCGAAAGATTACTTGACCGCATGAGTTAATGAAAGTGATTAAAAGCGGTTGGGATCATTTGTGAGTAATTAAGTAAAGTAAAGGGGGTTATTTATTAATATCAAAGTATTTAAGAGGACTGCCCATTTTAAGTTGTAAGTTACTAGATGTTATTATAGTCCAGCGCCCTCCTCCTTATTTAAGCTCAATTAAAGCTCAATTTATGTTATATATTTGGACTCTGTCATTTCTTCATAGTTTAAGTATTTTATTTACAGCTGCAAGTCAATCTAAAGTTAAATAAGCAAGTTGGCAGCATTCAACCTTAAGTGAACTATAAGTCAAAGTTAAATTAATATGGAGAAGTCCCGTTCTCCACATTGGCGCCCAAATTTGCTCGAATCCCCCCCGAGCGAGTCTTCTTTGACGGCACTAATAGTGTGCTGCAATTTTTTGAGCAGCTAGAATATTTTTTCAATTTTCATAAAATCAATGTTAAAAACCACTACTCTTGGCTAGCCTATTCCCTAGAAGGAGAACCACGACAGTGGCATAGATTAATCGCCTGCCATTCGCTTGGCCCAAATCCAACCTATGACGAGTTAAAAAGTCGGGTCATCGAACTCTTTGCCACTCCGTATGATAAACTACGATTACAACATGACCGCTCCCTCCCCCGTCACGAACGTCAGTGGGAAGCAGTAATAAACCCGGTGGAAAAACCACAAGAAATTATGAAGTCACAGGAAGCAAGCTCCTATAATTTAAACCAACCTAAAACTGGCGATGAAGCCGTTATTTCTAGTGAAAAAAGCCAAATGACATTTGAACTAAACGAGCAAACTTCGCCCTTAAACAGCAATTATTTCTAGTGCGAATGTGAACGTAAAGTTTCAAAATGACCCACCGATTAAACCAACGGAAAATGCAAGTATTTTAAAGTCGGCAATTTCAAACATCTGTTTAACCTCCTGTGAAGTTTCCAGAAACTCTAGCAGCCCTGAATTTAAAAGCACGGAGCGAACACAGTCCTCTGTGATAACTATGGGCAGTGATAAGGTGACGGGCCCGAAACCCCCTCACCACAAGAACCAGATTCAGAGTTTCAAACCTCCTCCGAACAGTGAAGAGGCTCTGGGTGTGAAACCCCCTCCTGAGAGTGACCAGGCACCATGTTCGAACCCTCCTCAGGACACCAGCGATCCTGCAACGTCTCACCTAAATCTGCAAGCCACCAACGCTGCAACTCTACAGGCCAGTCTGACCTGCATCTCTTTTGCTGATATCAAGGACTCAATTTGTCAGGTCGTATCGTTCAGTATTTTAGTTTTTCTCAAGTACTGGTTTATCAGTACTGTACTAAAATTTTCGACATGTAGAACTTTCTTCTGGACTTTCAATCATTTTCTCAAAGAGATGAACTTTTTAAAATATCACAAATCTAAATTTAAACTTGCTGCATGAACTTTTTAAAATTTAAAAATGCAAAATTTAAACGTATGGCATGAACTTTCATCTCTCGAAATTTCATGTACTGTTTACATGTCATAAATTTTTTTCTGTATATAATATATGCATGTATGCACGTTAATGTTTTTTTTAATTCCTAGCCAACACCAGCAGTTTTTGGTAAAAAAAACCTTGTTGAACTTTTGTATAAACTTTTCCTCCCTCTTTAGTTTTTTGAATGATCTACTATATATATATGTACTTAAATGCCTTCTGTTTTAGCCATCACCTGCAGTGATTAGTAAGATATAATTTTCTCTTTGTATATACATTTACCCCTCTTTAGTTTTTGAATGTACTTAAATGTTATGATATGTATGTAACTTATGATACGTATGTACTCTAATGTTTCATTCCTAGCCAACACCGGCAGTTTTGAAAAAAAAATTTCAATAATTTGTATATATATCTATTCATTCTATATCTATTTTTTCTAAATGTCGTAAATTGTATAAAATATACTTTTATAAGTGTATAAACATTTTTCTCTATAGTTTTGTAAATGTAATGCAAAGTATATGTACGTAAATCTTTTTTATTTCTCAGCGATCAACTGCAGTTTTGAAAATTTTGTATCCTTAAATATGTTTTCTAAATGTTGTATAAAGTGTATCAAATGAATTTTCTTGTCGTAAACTTTTGAATTTTTTTTTACTAAAAGTTTTTATGTATGTATATCTATTAGTATGGGGTAAACAAGAGAATTTTTTTTTCGCTATTTTGCATGTTAATTCGCGTTTAACAAATTAACCTTAATACACTAACACTGTAGTTTTTTTCCTTATGCGAATAGCATAGCTAAAATAGGGCTTATGTATAAAATTATGTCATTTACCTATATAAAAGTGTAGTGTACCTTTTGATTTATACGTTCAAAAGACTTTTGTATTTTAGAAGTTCTCTGATTCAAACTCTCCGTCCAGTCGTTGGTCTGAAAATCTACGCTGATGTTACTTTTGATGCTAAAGGAGGTGATTTTTGGACGCTTGCCAACGGATCCCTTTTCAAGATTCATATGAGAATGGTCAACTGAAATTTTTTCTGTTTTTTTTTGCGGATGCAGTTTCAAGTATTTTTCCTAGCCGAAGATACTGGACCTAGACTGGTCTGCAGTGGCTCTCAACAGTTCAAGTTTTTGCCAATAAAGACTTTCTTTTTTTTATCATTTTTGCACAATTTAAAATTTGAATAATTACTGATCGCATTTTTTTTAAAGCGATCCGCCTGTACTGAATTTTTGAAAGAAGTAATGAGAATTTTTTTCCTTTCCATTTGTTTTAAGGAAAGATGTGCCTGTATTTCCCCGCTGTAATTACGCTGGACTATGTATATCTTTATTTACCTAAATTGAGTACAAACGGTTTTCTGGAATAAAGCGTCTTACATTGAGCATAAGAAACATTTTTTAAAAGCTATTTAAGCTACTTAAAATTATATGTAACTGTCCAGTTTTTTGGCCCTGTACTCTTAAAAAATTTTTCACTATTAGATTTAAAATAGTTATTCTTGGGCAGTCTAGTTAAATTTAAGTTTCCCCCCTCTTTTTTTTTTTTTTCTTTTTCTACAACATTATGTAGTTGAATTTTAGCAGTCAGTCACTGCAGCTAACTTTTCCTTGCATAGTATTGCAATAATTTAAAATTTGCACGGGTAAAAACCCGTTGGGGGATTTTTTCCGCGAAATTTTTTTTCGGGGGAGGAACTGTCAGGTATAGCAAAGTGCTACATTTAAAACTCGCACTTTGCGGGTAAAACGTGAATCTGCTGTTTTAGGATTCGATTTGAGTGATGGAGTTAGTTCCTATCCTAACTTAAATTTGTAAATTGAAATATGCAAATATTTTGGAAAGTAAGATAGATAAAAGGAGTTGGAAGGAAGATGGTTGGGAGAGTGGGAGAGGAGTTAAAGTTAGTTGGAAGGAAGATTGTTTTGGAGAGTTAGGAGCGGATATAGTTGGATATAAGTCGAGTAGATAGCAGTGTCAGGGAATCCTCCTGCTAATCGAAAGATTACTTGACCGCATGAGTTAATGAAAGTGATTAAAAGCGGTTGGGATCATTTGTGAGTAATTAAGTAAAGTAAAGGGGGTTATTTATTAATATCAAAGTATTTAAGAGGACTGCCCATTTTAAGTTGTAAGTTACTAGATCTTATTATAGTCCAGCGCCCTCCTCCTTATTTAAGCTCAATTAAAGCTCAATTTATGTTATATATTTGGACTCTGTCATTTCTTCATAGTTTAAGTATTTCATTTACAGCTGCAAGTCAATCTAAAGTTAAATAAGCAAGTTGGCAGCATTCAACCTTAAGTGAACTATAAGTCAAAGTTAAATGAGGATGGAGAATTTCCGTTCTCCACAAGCTAACATTCCTAAATTACTATTGGCCACTCTCCCCACCTTTCCCGTAAACCTATTGGTTGAACTAAATTCGGTCCCTCTCCTATATATACGAGCACTTCTCCAGATTCAGAATTCTTTTTGCACTGAAGACGGTACGCTTAAAGCTACAGAAAAAGCTGTATGCATCTCAAATATTTTTCTTTGGCGTTTCTGACGTAGTAGTTTATTCGGGTTTTAATATTTCAACGCCAAGTCTCTTGTTATTACAATTCAAAATAGTAGATAATATTTTTAAAATTTTCATAATATGATTGGGTGATGAAACTTCCCATTCGTTGAAAAATATTTTTCTTTTCTTGCCTGCTTTTCATACATTCCTGGTGTTCAATAAACCAATTACCTAAATTCTTCTGGAAGATATCAAAAATTTTTATCCAAGGTATGATAAAGTCCCCAGATCTCTTCATACAATTCGCGATCATTTCACTTGAAAATATTAAGTAAATTACAACTTTGTCCCAATTAATTTCATTTTTTATCATTTCTTATAAAACAATATCTAAACTAGTGCATAAGTTTTCCTCAGACAACATATCAACATTTTCATAAAATTGTTTGCTAATTTCGGAATCGATAAATTCGTTCATTCGAAATTTAAGTCGATTAATAATTTCTTTTTCTGAATTGTGTAAATGGGATCGGTTGAATATGTGGGTAAATGCGTTTAACAAAATATCTGTTCTGGCATTCATCTTGTTAAAATTATTACTATGTAGCGCTGATTTCGTGTATAAAATAAGCGTCCTTACTCCAGGAAATAAAGTTAGGAAGTGATAAAGTTTTCCTTCATTCTAAATTAATATTGTTTGTTTCTTGCTAAATCCGAATTATCTTATCGCCAAATGCCTTAAACATCTTGTTAAATGTATCCGAAAATATTACTAAATTGTTTTAAAACCATGCCAAATTCTTATTAGTTAGTATCATTCTTCTGAATTTATCGTTAAAATTTTGCACGTTTCTCCTAAAAAGAATAAGGTAATTGCGGTAAAAATGGTTAAGCTAAAAAAGAAAAATACATTGAACTGAGTGATGGTTAGTCTAATATGTGAGGGATTAATTATTAAAGTTCCCATTTCTACCTAAAAACCTTTTGGGGGCTGAAGCCCCCACCCAAATACTGACATTCACAATTGAACATTACAATTATAAACTTTTCATTGATCTGGAATAACATCTTGAAAAATCTTAGCCCTCTTCCCCCCTCCCCCCCCCCCAAAAAAAAAAGTTAAGTTCTGGATCTGCCACTGATTTATTGCAGTGAGTATAAAAAGACAGTAAAAATCTACCGAAAATGTCTATTATTAAAAGTTATTATATTCCCGTATTAAATATGAAATTATCAAAAAGTTTATTCTAAAGATAAAAAGAAATGTATTTACATTTTTAAAAACATCTAAATGTATCCAAAATCTACGAAAATTCAAACTTTCTCTCTCTCATTATTAAGTGGACGAGAATGAACAACTTCTTTCGACGATGCAAGCGGGTAGGGGAAAAAACAGGTTCCACAGCCACACATGTTCTAATCATTAGCAAAGACATCGAAAGGTTTGGCTTTTGTGACATTATTTCAGGTATTGTTCTAGTAAGCAGACGAATAATTTAAAAATTAATTATAAGACAAATTAATTTTAGACTAATATAACATCTTCACTTTAATTGTGGGAATAACATGGTTTAAATCATAATGGGAAAATAATAATTAGATCAATTTATAATTAATAACTGAAAATCATTAATTGAAATTAGCTAATATCTCACGTTTAAAATATTACATATGATGCAAATGGTAAAAGAAAAAAAAAAAAAAAAATTAACGAATATTTTTCAATTAAGTACCTAATGACTCTTTTTAATTATCTTTCAAAAACAATTCTTGTCTCTCATTCTAATCTAATTTCTAAAGTTGTTGTTTCATACTGTTGAGATTTTAATCATCCTAATTTTCACACTCATTTTCTTTTTTCATAAAACATTTGTAATCCTTTGCAAGAAAATCCTTAATTAATATTTCTTAATTACACTCATTTATAGATTAGATGTCAGGTTTGAATCCCAGTTGAAATTTTAACTATCTTTATTTTCACATTCATTGCCATTTTTCATAAAACATTTGTAACCTTTTGCAAGAAAATCCATAATTAATAGTTTTGTAATTAATATTTTGTAATTAATATCATTTTAATGACTGAATCATTTTCAAACAATAACATTCTTTTTAAAACTAGTGAAAAATAGCCTCTTTTTTAAACCAGCATCATCTTTCACAAAAAACCACTAATTAATATTACTTCATTAACAACATTAATTAATACCCTCATCACGTTTCACGATTATGTCAGGGGATGTCTCAAGGTCAACATCAACTCGTCTAGGCTCTCAGAACGTGGTGTGGCACCCGCACAGCTCCGCCCGCGCCTCAACGCCTCCGCCTGCTGTGTTAAAACTCTCATTTCTTCCCTACTGGCAGCTTATCCCTTTCCGACCCAGACAGTACGATCGTGCGGGTTATACATAAATGTAAGTATAACCCTGTAATAGTTCCAGCCTCTATGTATAACTTCCAGTTGAATATATTTTGTGTAAGGACTTAACTGTTGACCATATGGTACAAAAGTATATATAACTGCTCTGTAGTATGTGTAAAACTAATTCCCTGATGATGCTTTGTTTTATATAAGCGAAAAGCTTTGGAAGTTTTTATATTTTCAATAAATGTATTTTTAACGTGTTTTTAAAGTGTTTTTAATTTTATTACACAATATAATGTTCCCATAATTTATAGATATAGACGACACATAGGTCAACCAATAATTAAGCAAAAACATTCTTTTTTTTTTTTTTTTTTTTTTTTTTTTAATGTAATTTGTGGAAGTGCTTTACTATATTTTACTTTGTCCAAGGAAATTTATTAGGGATGAAAGTTACTTTTTTAAATACTTATACGGTAAATGAAGTATTTTTTAAAGTTAAATTTTCAGTGTTGATTTTTTATATAATTATGCTTTTTTGAGGTTCAATGCTAAAGTAGTTTTTAACCCGCTTTTATTAGCTTCACCTGTATGTATGTTTGTATGTATGTTTGTAACCCCTCTGGGAGCAAACAAAAAATCTATATTGTAAAAAACGACTTTCCCTTCGTGAACGCGGTGGCTGTGAGGTAAAGCTCCGGGCTACGAACCTAAAGGTCTAACGTTCGAGTCCAGTCAGGGTAGATTTTTTAAAAATGGTTTTTGTTTAATTCTAAATTATTTTATAATCACCCTGTAATATGGTGTGTCACTCACACAATTTTTTCTTACCCTGCATTTTAAAGATAGATATTTTGTGCTTTTTAGTTCACATTTCAATAAAAGCGTGTTCTTTAATTTTTTAAAAGTATAATTTTATTTAATGGTTGGTCTTTGTGAATGTTTGCTATCAGAGTAACTTAAATACAAATAATTGCAGGCATTTTAAATGCTGTATTTTTGAAGTCCATATGCAGTTCCTACTTGAAAGTTGATCGAGATTGTTAACTTTCAAGGAGTGGTGCAGGGGAAAGTTTCCTGAATAAATTGATATAAACATTTGAATTTAAGAACAGCCTTGAACTCTGTGAATGAATATAATTAACTGTAAAACTTCAACTTTGAAATTTTTTTTTTTTTAAGTTTTTGAAATTTACGATTTTCTTAACAAGGCAAAATAGGCCAAAATGTCGTGTAAACGTCCATATTTGCATAGTAAAGTAGAGGTCTGCACGGGCCGGAATTTCGAGGCCCGGGCCCGGCCCGATTAAAAAATATGTAAAAAAAAAAAAAAAAAAAAAAAAAAAATATGCCTTTTATAAAACAGATTTTTAGTATGTGTTTTGCAGAGGTTTTATATAACCAAACAATAGTACGTTCTTTAAAAAACTGCTGAAATTTTACAAGACAATTATATATAAACAGAAATTCATTATTATAGACAAGGCACAAAGACAAACAGAAAGTCAAATCGAAAATATTAGCATTCATCAAACAATATAGGAAGGTATTTAAAATGGTTAATACTACTAAAAATGCACTTTCAACCATTTTCTCTTATATACAATAATGTATCCGAATCTTTCATGTGCTACGGTAAACGAAACTTTAATGTTAATCCAACCATATTCAATAGTAAAGTTGCTTTTGTCCATGATAAAAATGATGCTACTTTCGTCCACTGGAGAAAAGGAAAAGGAGCCTTAGAGAAAAAGTTACAGCGAACAGCGGAGAGATTTTTATAGCTTTTATACCATCTAAACTCAACAGATCATAAGAAACAAACCCTTATACAGAGTAATGTATCTAATTTCTTTTGTTATGTACATGTACGCAAACTGGCAGTGATATGCATACTATTTTGAATAGAAAACCATCTAATATTACTTTAAATAAAATACATTAATTTCGAGGCATGCAAAAAATATTTGCGAAAAATCAGATTTCGGACAGACAGACTGATAGACAATTAAATTGACGTTACAGACACTTTTTTAACAAAATAGAACTTTATGTGACACACAAGCCTGTAAAATTACGTAAAATAAATGACTGAAGAAATATTTTATCATTTTCCTTTTTCGTTGATTAACGAGGAAACCAGAAAAAGATTCGGCCCGACACGATCCGGAGAAAATTTTATTCAGGGCCGACCTGGCCCGGAGAAAATTTCATTCAGGCCCGGCCCGGCCCGACTATACACAAAAAAAACTGAGCCCGAGCCTGAAAAAAAATTTTAAGCCCGTGCAGACCTCTATAGTAAAGATATCAGATCGCTTTTGAAATATCATTTATGATACTCACTTAAATATCATTGAGTTCAAACATCTAATTGAAGGTTTCGTAATTTATTAGAAATTTAAGATTTTCTCAACATATAATTGTAGAGAATAATTCATATCAATTTGCATTATGGGATTGTTGCATTGGAAATAATATGGAATTGCGTGAAAACTGAACTACGAAACTGACCCCAATAAAATAAATCAGCAAATAGGGATAAGATAAGGTAAATGTATCGAAATGAGCGGTGGGTAGCCTATTAGATGGGACATTTCAGTCTGTCACCGTGTCGAGCGATCAATCAAATTTATTTCTGTTAACATGAATATATGTTTTGTAGTAGAAGTTTATATGAACAATCATATGTTGGAGTTGGAGAACTGAGCAGAGTCCACCTATGATAACTAGTTTGTTTTTAAGACGCTTTTATTAGCTTCACCTGTATGTATGTTTGTATGAATGTTTGTATGAATGTTTGTACGAATGTATGTTTGTAACCGCTCTGGGAGCAAACAAAAAATTTATATTGTAAAAAAGTACTCTTCCTACGTGAATGATGTGGCGTTGAGGTACAGCTCCGCGCTACGAACCTAAAGGTCCAGCGTTCGATCCCAGTCAGGGGAGACTTTTTAAAAATGGTTTTTGTTTAATTCTAAGTTATTTTAATTAAAAATTTAAATGTATGTAAATATTATGGTGTGTCACTCACACGATTTTCTCTTACCCTGCATTTTAATACTGAGATAGATATTTTGTGCTTTTTAGTTCACATTTCTATAAAAGCGTGTTCTTTAATTTTTTTAAAACTATAATATTATTTAATTTCTTTTCTTTTCTTTTTTTTCAACTATCAAAATGTGTTTTTTCAAGATAATTTCAAAAGTTGTAAAATATACGAGAAGCAAAAATTTTAGAAGTACAATCTGTGCTCAGATTGACTTTTAAAGTACGCTTTTTGTAGTTAAAAAACGAGTAAACAATACTTAAATTAGATTTGTATTGAATTTAAATAAATATTGTTTTTCCATGAAATCTATATTTTTTAACGGAATTTAGAGATTTTTGTCTGTACACTTGGTATCTGCACTGCACTTATTATCACTATTTATATTCAATTTAAATTTTTGTTAAAATTAATTAAAATTTTCCGATTTTTTAATTAATTTTAATTTTAATTTATATATATATATATATATATTTTAAATACTCAAATCCCAAAATCCTGTAACTTATCACAGAAAGTTTGTTGGATGTTGGAAGAATGTCAGTTCCCATTTTCAAAATGAATCGAAATAATAAAATTATACTTTAAAAAAATTAAAGAACACGCTTTTATTGAAATGTGAACTAAAAAGCACAAAATATCTATCATTATAGTATTAAAATGGAGGGTAAGAGAAAATCGTATGAGTGACACACCATAATATTTACATACGTTTAAATCTTTAATTAAATAAATAATTTAGAATTAAACATAAACCATTTTTAAAAAATCTCCCATGACTGGGCTCCAACGCTAGACCTTTAGGTTCGTAGCCCGGAGCTTTACTTCACAGCCACAGCGTTCACGTAGGGAAAGTCTTTTTTTACAATATAGATTTTTTGTTTGCTCCCAGAGCGGTTACAAACATACATACAAACATACATACAGGTGAAGCTAATGAAAGCGTATAAAAAAAAAAAAAAAAAAGTTTTAAATTATTTTCCTTTTAATCTTTTAATTAATTTCATTAAACACAGCTAAAAATCATTGCAATTAAACAGAATTCAATAAATAAAATAAAATAAAATAAATGGATAGATAAAAATAAAATAAATATATACATAATAAAATAATAATAATAATAATAACAATAACCGCATTGAAAAAAGTCTGTTGTTTTAGGAGCTGCAATATCACAGAGACTCATGCACGCACGCACACACACAGATAGAGAAAGACTTCAAATTTATAGTATCCATCTTTATAGTCGGGGTTGAAAATAAAGATTTGCAAAAATAATCTGTCTAATTTGGAATCCAATTAATAATCTATTTTAATTAATCATCAATATTCTGTATAAATTTGCAAAAATAATATGTTAACATCAAAATTAAATTCAAAACTGGTGTACAATCAATATAAATATTTTAAAACTTTTTCATACACCATAAATTTCAAGCCACCACAACCGGTTTCAAAAGGACGTAGTGCTTCTTCATCAGGTGCAAAAAAACACGTGCTACTGCCTTGGAGGCAAAAGCAAGACTTGGCTTAAAATTTATGGTGTATGAAGAAGTTTTAAAATATTTATAATATGTTATCATATTACACTAAACTTCCGATTATCCACGAGCTCATTATGCGTGTTGTGGATTATCTCATGCGCGCCGACTATGTGGGTGCCGTGGGTGCTCAAGCATACAAGAGATTTTGCCATGGTTGTGAAGCACCCAGAACAAAATTTCTGATGAGAGGATGGTTTTCATATCACCAGGGCTTAACTACCGCCTACAGCATGGCACCTGGGGCTCATGCCCTGGGCACGAAATTTCTGAGGGGCACAAAGTTTTACTAATGGTTAAAAATACATAATTTAAATCCTACAGGTTTTTTTTTTTTTACACAACTGTGTTTTATTTATATGATTTTTTTTTTTTTTTTTTTAATCTATTTTTTGGCTGAGTGGAGTAATTTTATTAAAGTCAAAAACAGAAACAGATTTGCCCAAATACTTTTTCCAGTCCAGTCTGCTTTTTCGCCTGCAACAAATCGTGGTATAATAATAACAACAGCTTTTTTTTTTCTTTTTTTTTTTTTTTTTTTTAATGGGAGGGGGAAGGGGCAAAGAGGAAGTTTAGAGCTTCAAAGGGAAGGCGAAAAACTGAAACTGCCCTGGGCACAAAAATTTGTCAGTCGGGCCCTGTATGTCACTTTTTATTGATTGCAATGAAATTTCACATAATTACTATTTACCAACTGTGCACGACGTTTATACATAACTGAGGGGGCAAACAAGAGAAAAAAATTATATGAAAACCACCTTTTTCATTGCAAATTCCTCGCTCAACAGATATGTTTAGTCTTTACTGTACTAGTTATTTTATTACTAATTGATAATTTTACTAAGTTTTGTGAAATCGAAAAAAAAGTAACAAAACATTTTTCGTTTCTTTTCACCCCAATAGCTACATCTGAGATTGAATAGGGTTTTTTCTAGTAAGTAATAAATAAATTTCATGAAACTCGCGAACTAAAGAAAAAAAAAAAAAAAAAAAAATATATATATATATATATATATAATCTTTTTTTCCTCTACCTTCCTCAGGAATACCTAACCTTTGCTGTATTTTCTGTATAATTAGTAAGTAGCAATTAAAAGAGTTTAATTACAATCTGTGAAGAAATACCGTTTTTTTTTTTTTTTTTTTTCTTTTTTCTTTTTTTCTGTCGGCTTTCTCCCGACAGATTTGCGACATGTGCGGTTTTTCTTTTCTATCCTAAAAGCTAAATAAACTAATATTAGAAAAAAAAAATATGTATATATATATATATATATTATTTCAAATAACTATCAACCGATACTGTTAGACATCTTTTACTCTAATCCATTGACTGGAATTGGTATCAAATTCTTAACACATCTCGTAACTAGTCGATTGCTTCCCAAGCTGTTTGGATCTTTTTCATGTAGTGGGAGGGTTCTACAATCACATCACCGCTTGGCACGAACACAAAGATTAGTAAGTGCACAAAAAGATATTTATTAGACGTGCATTTTTAGTTTTGTATCGCAGTTTTAAATATGTACGAAATTAAGAAACAGGTATTTTGTACAGGATTTATTTTGATATTATTTCAAAGTAAGTACTTTTTAAATTTTTTCTTTTCCTGAACTACTAAATTTCCTATTACTTGCATATAAATGACTTCAATATAATTTACCCGAAGTATAAATATTATTTTTACTTTTTATCTGCTTAAAGTAATGATTTTATAGAGAGAAAAAGCATAAAAACGATCTCTGACGGTCTCTGTTAAAATAAAAAAAAGTTATGGAATTTTCAGATTTATAATTATTTAATAATTTATAAAAAGAAAAAAAATCATTCTTAAATTCAGTTGATTATAAATTAACTTTTATTTTTAATTTACTAATATTTTAACAGTTTGAAGCTTTGTACTCAGTATAGGACTTGGAGGTGGATGGATACACACCCAACTTTCTCATTGCCGATTTATTAAAGGTGTAAACATGGATTTAGCCAGAAAGAACGCTCTAATGGTTTACACTTGCATTTTTCTATATTATTATTAATGTTAAAGATTAAATATTAAGCAAAAAAAAAAAAAAAAAAAAAAAAAAAACCTCTAAAATAGAAAATTATTTAGGTTTTTATTTTGCTAAGACTTTTTAAAGGGTATGGATAAATTAATGTTGGTAATATCTTCTTCTTCCTTTTTTTTTTTTTTTTTTTTTTTTTTTTTAAGGTAAGAAATTTGCTATTAAAATAATAACCGGCATACTGAAAAATGTTAATATCATTATGTGCAAACAGAGAAAATAAAGTTTTTTCGTATTGCTGTCAATCAAATTTAAGCAAACAGAAAATAGATTATGATTACATAATTTTGTACTATTTAATTGGTATCATGTTACAAAGTGATTGAATGTCAGTAATTATTAACGTATCTGTAGTACCTTCTAGCGAGAATATTTATCTATCCTTCTATTTCATTGTTCATAATTTAAGGATACCTAACGAAAAATACATTTTCTCAAAAAAAAAAAAAAAAAAAAATCTGGAGTGACTCCACTCGACTTTCCGAACATTGAGTAATTAACAGTTTTGTAGATAAAGTAAAGAAAGAGGAGTTGTTAAACAAACAAAAGAGAGAAAACCATAATAGAGTGTTTGAGTATTTTTCTCCATCTATTACACGATGTTTTATTTAACGCTACTGAACTTTGAGCCCATAGATCATAATGATAAAGAAATTTTCGTTGTGTCCCTGTAAAAACCTATAAATGCTAGATTCACCAAAATGCTTATAGTTAGTGCAACAGTGATTTATAATACTCATATAAATTTTCAGCTCAATTCAATAAGGCGTTTAGATGCCATCGTACTTTTAAAAATTTAGTCCCATAGGCCATAATGATAAAGAATTTTTCTTTGTGTCCCTGTAAAAAAACTGTAAGTGCTAGATTCACCAAAATCTATACAGTTAGTTCAACTGTGATCTATAACATGTGTACAAATTTTTTGCTCGGATTAATAAGGCGTTTAGACGCTATCACACTTTTAAAAATTTGGCCCCATAGGCATAATGATAAAGAATTTTTTTTTGTGTCCCTGTAAAAAAACTATAAGTGCTAGATTCTCCAAAATCTATACAGATTGATTATTTGTGATCTATAATATGTGTATAAAATTTTTGCTCAATTGAATAAGGCGTTTAGATGCTATCGCACTTTTAAGATTTTGCTCCCATAGGCCATAATGATAAAGAATTTTTCTTTGTGTCCCTGTAAAAAAACTATAAGTGCTAGATTCACCAAAATCTATAGGGTTCGTACTATGGTGACTTACAACATGCGTACCAACTTTCAGGTTAATCGAACAAAGCGTTTAGACGCTAGCGTGTTCATTCACAGACATACACACATACACACATACATACACACATACACACACACATACATACATCATCGTAAAAATAGTGAAAACGGACTCAGGGGACCTCAAAACGTATAGAAACATCAAAATCTCGAATTCGGATTTTTGACATGATTACAATACTTTCCTCACTATAGTGTTCGGAAAGTAAAAAAAAAAAAAAAAAAAGAGAGAGAGAGAGAGAGAGAGAGAGAGAGATAATTAGTATTTTTTGAAAAGCTTCTTCTTCTTCTTCTTTTTATTTATTTTTTTCTTTTTTAAATAAATATTCATTTTTTAAATTAAATTATAAATGTTGTTATTTGAATAAACATTATAACCCTTCATATAAAATATTTCTTTGTTGCTTTATTGAAAATAAATTCTCCAACAATAAATCTATTCCGATAACAGTTTACTGGAAAAAAAATGCAGTGAAAATATTTATAGAAACTGGAGATCTATTGCGAAAGTTTAGTGAGAGTAAATAATTTTCTTCTAGTAGTAAATAACAGTAAAAAAAATCACGAATAATTAAAATAATAGTTTCGTTTTTGTTTAAAGGGTCTAGGGGATTTTTAACTTAAAAAAAAATCGATTTTTTGAAAAAAAAAAAAAAAAGTATAAAATAATAATTCGTCATTACGATGATCAAACACCAGGAAAGAAGACTTGAATTACTCAGTGAACAATTACATATGGAAATGAAGCCATATACAAAGAAAAAGATAGTGAAAAGGTTAATATGAGTTGTTTCTGGGACATTCATTTATGTGATCAAATATAACAAATATTAACAAAATAAAGATGGAAAAAAATCTGGAGTGGCTCTATCCGCGTTTGTAATGATCGATAGATAGCGCTTTTTCAGCTTTTGTTGTTAGTAAATATAATAGCCACGTGTATTTATTATTGTTCTATTTGTGTTACTACTTAATATTCGTGCTATAATTTCTCCGCCATCACATCATGGAAAATTGATTGCTTTTGGAAAAAATATTCGATCGGAAGTAGATTTTTAACTGAAGCTGAACAAATATTAGTTTCAAATCATCTGATTAATTCTTTACTTCCATTAGCCGAAGCAACTGAAATTTTAAATGTGTCATTTGGAAATAAATGGAAGCTTAATTCTGTATTTCTTGATCCTTTGGAGTTACACTGTAGCACACAACAGTATGTGTTATCATTTTTACCGGATTTATTCATTTTTATTCAATAAATATATGTGAAACTAAACATCGGCAAGCAATGGCGTCTCGTCGAAAGCCGAAAGCTATTCATGTTAATTGTAATTTCACCTTAGCCCACCAGAGGGCGAGCATTTCATTACAATCGCGGATTCGACTATCTAAACTTTAAGTAATTAATGGTTATTTAAATGAATTAAAGTAATAGAAGGCTGAAATAAATCAATTCAATCGAACAAGACGATTCACGCTATTACACTGCAAATAAATTGAGCCCGTAGTTCATAAAGTTAAAGAATTTTTCGTTGTGTAAAAATCTGTAAGTGCTAGATTCAGCAAATCTATACAGTCTATACAGTTGGTTCGATGGTGACCTGCAACATGTATATAAATTTTCAGCTGAATCTGATTAGGTATTTAGACGCTATCGCACTTTGAATAATTTCAGTCTGTAAGCCATAAAGGTAAAGAAATCATTCTTTGTGTCCCTATTAAAAAAATCTGTAGTGACTCCATTCGACTTTCCGAAAATTAAGTAATGAACGATTGTGTAAATAAATTAAAGTAAGGCAAGTAGTGAAATAAGCGAAGTGAAAAATATAATAGGGGGTTTGAGTATTTTCCCTCATCGTTTAATTTTTACTTTATTACACTTCGTATAATTTTAGACCATAGATCATAATGACGTAGAATTTTTCGTTGCATCCCTGTAAAAATCTATACAGGATAGATTCACAAAAACCTATACAATTCGTCTGACGGTAATCTATAACATGTTTATAAATTTTCAGCTCAATCGAATAAGGCGTTTAAACGCTAGCATACTTTAGAATATTTGGGGCCATAGGCCATAATGATAAAGAATTTTTCTTTGTGTCCCTGTAAAAAAATTAAAAATGCTAGATTCACCAAACTCTATACTCTTCGTGCGACAGTGATTTATAACACGTATGTATAAATTTTTAGCTCAGACGAATAAAGTGTTTAGACGCTATCGCACTTTGAAAAATTTGGCCCCATCGTCCATAATGATAAAGAATTTTTCTTTGTGTCCCTGTAAAAAAAATCTGGTGTGAAACAATCACACAACTTCCATTACGAACTATTACCCGTATTATACGCACATTTTGGAGATAATGTTATCAGAAGACATAGAATTGACCTAATGAAATAGACACCTAAAATTTTTCCGTTAAGAGAAAGTTAATACACGTATAAAGACATATAAAACACAGTTTACATAACGAGTTAAAAAAAAGGAAAAAAAAAAAAAAAAAAGGAATAATGTATAGTATTTTTTATTTTTTTAACACTAATTTCCGAGATCTAAAACTGATCTATCTGATCAAGATTATTAATTTTCCTGTGATAACCAAGTAAAGCATGAGAAAGGATATCTAAAATCGGTTTATGTAACAATTTTCAAGAAAATCGTTAGAGCCGTTTATGAGATACCGACTTTTACCAAAGCTTGGCATAATTAACTGTTGACCAGAAAACAACAATTAATTGCAAAAGGATATTTAAAAGAGGGTTAATATGGCAAGTTTGAAAAAAAAAAAATCATACAGCCATTTTGAAAGGAACGCACATGCAGGACCTGAAACTCAGCTATTTATACAGGACGCCTATCAATGTTACTGAACTAATTAACTATATCATTCAAAAGGACATCTAATAGAGTGCTTATACAGCAATTTTGAAAAAAATCGTTTGAGCCGTCTTTGAGATACGGATACTTCCGGTTTCGAATGTCCCACCTTTTGTTTTCCAATTTTCACCAAAGTTTGGAAAATTCATCTGTACTCTAAACGTGTTTCCATTCTAAAATTTCGTAGTTCTATCTTTATTAGTTTCCGAGATATAATAGCCCGAAGATTCCCCAGATATATACACACACATATAACCCCCCTCCCCCCCCCCCACACACACATACATATATCATCGTAAAAATAGTGAAAACGGACTCAGGGGACCTCAAAAAATATAGAAACAGTAAAATCTCAAATTCGGATATGATTACAATACTTTCTTCACATATGTATGTTCGGAAAGTAAAAAACAAAATGACGATAAATGCATTTATTTAACAGAGCTATATGACTGAAATGTAGAAAACATTGGGCCTTATGTACTGTAAATTCTGGGCTTATGCCTACAGTACAACAGAAATTTACACTTTTTGTATACCACATACAGTTAGAGCCCCTGATGACGTATTGTATTGTTGTATGCCTACATTTTAAAGGATTTTTATTAATTTTCCTTCTTTTTTTTCAAATTGTTACTGTTCTCCAAGTGATAGCATTTCTTTTTGTGCAACGTCTGAAAAGCTATTCATTTATGATTTTACACAGTTTAGATCACAAATTAATGAACAAAGTTGTAACTGATGACAAGACTGAATTTTATTGCATTTGAAAACTTTAAGGCTTGTTTTCTCAAAAGTGCTTTTTTTGCTATTATCCACAAAACTTGAAATACCTTCTTCACCTATTGTTTTAAAACTTTGCACACACATTTAGATAAAAGTTATCTGTAAAATAAATTAACATTTAGTAAAACTAACTTTATTCAGTTTAAAAAAAAAATGAAGTTTTTGAAAATAAAATTTTTTTTTAAACTTTACGTAATTTAAAAAATAGTAAATTTTGATATAGCTCTAATTCCTTGATTTATTTTATGAAATGAACTTGTGCAAATATTTTAAAAACATAATAAAGAAAATTGGTCAACTTTGCTGTAAGACATCTTATGGCTAGTTCAAAAAAGCACTTTAAAAAAAATAAACATTAGTTTGGAAACGCACTTAGTTCGATCTTAGCATTAGTTACAATTTTGATCATCATTTTAAAACTAAAGTAAGGAAAATATGGGCACTGTGGGACAATAGGTATTTTTCTATGATTCCAATGCTCGAAAATTAGAAAAATATGTCATAATTTAGTTACCTTTATAGGCAAATTGAGAAAAATAGTCGCTGTTGCATTTCATGATGTAGGGAAGTTCCAGCCTTTTTTGTTTTTACTCTCACCGTAGGAAAAATGAGGCAGGTTTTACTTTTTTGAACTTGAACAATAAATTACACTGAGCTGAAAAAAAAAAAAAAAAAAAAAAAAAATCGAGCTCTGATACCATTATTGCTGATTCTTATATAAAATGACCTCCTGAATCCGAATATGACTACCATTTTGCCCAGTCACCCACCGTTTTCTCGAGATACCACCCCCCTCCCCCAATTTTTATCACTGTTCGGTAACTTTATGGCCATGAATTTGATTTGGAGAATGAAAAAGAATAAGTTTAGCACTTAAAAACAAAAATATATAATGTTCAATAAATAACATCAATAATAGATTTAAAAAATATAAGAAATGTAACACATAATTTCAGTGCCAAATCCCCCCCTTTCTCCCAACCTAAATTTTTCCCTTGCCGCAAATGTTCATGTTTTAGAATTTTCCAACTCTGTAGCCCCTCAGAAGATATTTAACAGTTAAAATAATAATTTCACCCCCTAAAAATCAAATTTATAGCCAAAAAATTACCGAAAAGGAATAAAAATAGGGGGCCGTCCCTAAAAAAGGGAGGGTGATCGGGCAAAATGGGCGTCATATTTGGATTCAATAGGTCATTTTGCACCAGAATTTGAAAAAATGGTGTTGGGGGCAATTTTCATGCAGAGCAGTGTTATTATCCAATAATCAATATCGTTGTATCAAGTTAAAAATTAGACTGCTTAATTGCACGTGTGTAATATTTTTTACTCTATTAATAAACTTTGTGCAACTTTTGACTTTTGATTTAACCCTTTCAGGACCATAAGATTTCCAAGACTAAATATGCCAATACAACACAATATTTTAGCTATTGTGGGTGTAAAGTAAGAGAATATCGCCAGAAAAACATAGCAGGGTGTATAGGTTTCCTATAATTTCATGGGAAATATTTTCCCTATGGACCATAAAAGCAAATAAACGAAGAGTTAGGTTTATTATATCGGTATTTTATTTATTGCTTTGTAATACAAATTTATTGCTTTGTAATATAAAAATTATCAGAAAAGTAAAATAAATAGCTAGTTATGGTATTCTACGAAACAATTTCGTTTACTTGTGAAGCACAAGTGGACATTGCACATAACCAGGGTTTAAACTGCCATTAATTTTTTTAGCATTTTGCTAAAAGGTATCGTATTTTGCTAAAACATGTTGGTCAGAATTTCGCTAAAAAGCTAAAATTGGATAACTGTATAAAATATCTCTATAATAACTCGGATTTTTTTTTTTTTTTTTTTTTGTAATATTTACAGGCAAAAACTACAAAAGGACTGAAATTTTTGGGAATGATTATTTATGTAGTAATTTGGATTTATTTTTAATTTTTAATGATTGAATTTAAATGCAAAAATATTTAAAAGTATGTCAGAATTTGATTCATAGAAGCATTCTTAGCACTAGTATTTCACGATTATTTACCACTGCACTTTACTTAATTTTTCAATTGCTTTTTCATTTTACACATATGATATGAGTACCTCTTTTTTTATTGTTAAAATCAAAACATAGTTTCCCTGATTCATATTTTTAAAGTCACAAATATGGATGCTTGGTTAAAATCATCAATGAACAAAAGAATAGAAAATAAAACTGAGGATAACAAAGCTAAGTAAAATAAATCAATGGTATCCAAAGAATTAACTTTTGAAAAAGCTAAAATAAAGCTTGCCTATTTTCGCTAAAATGCTAAAGTAATTTTTTTGCCAGGTTAAACCCTGCACATAACACATTTATTATGTGTCCTATTTTCTATACTTTTTTTTTTATTCGTTCAGAAACACATTTGCTGCCTTGGACATACGTTTTATTTTGACATTCAGTAAAAAAAATATCGATTCAATAATAATTGAACAATCGATAACGATTTTTGTAGAAGGGAAAAATATTTCCCTTGGGCGTGAAAGGGTTAAAAATACTTCTTGGAGGTACAGTCGGTCAATATAAATACATTTTTGAGAATCAAGATTTAAAATTAAATTATTAATGAATTTATTTTAATGAAGTTTTGTTTAAATAAAATATTTTAATGGCATTTAAATGACATCTAAAACATGCATTTAACAGCCTATAAACCTGTTGACTACTATTATATAACCGTCAAATATTTTTTATTGACTTGTTATCAAAACACATCATTTTGAATATTTTTGCTAAGTATATGAAAAGACTTTTGCCAGAATACAATTTTATTTTCGATGATAAGACAGCATATTCAGTTGTCCTTGGCGATATTGAAATGAAATTACCAAAAGCTATAACTTGTGGAGGAACAAAAAAGAACAATGACACAATTATCATTTCCTCTAGACTTCCGATGTTATTCCTTAATAAAATGAATTTTTTAAACCATTTTGTTATCTTGCATTGTTTAATTTTATATTATTTTATTGTTTTTAATTTATCAAATATTATTTTGCAAAGAATTTTTGAACTGTTAAATGTGTTTCATTATTATAATTATTTTTAAGTTTTGCCATTGCCTTGAACTTCTTTCATATCTTTTGTGTTCAGTATCTAGACCAGTATTTAATAATAATAATGTATTATCGTAATGTAGATGATTTTGCATATGCCTTATTCACTGTCCCATACTGTACACAATTCCTTGTTCCATTGTGCCCTTTGCGGAGCATAATGGGACAGCTTGAGTACCTTTTTAAAATCACGTATTTTTTAAAGAATAAAATAAGTGAAAATGTTTAAATATTTGCAATGAAAGCTAAAAGTTGCCAAAATACTCTGTTTTGCATTTAATTTTTCTTTTAAATTAAATGGAAGAAAATTATTATAAAATAAGTGAATATTGTCCCACTGTGTACCGCTCTCCCTTACACAGAATCATAAATGAAGCATCAAAACGTTCAGAATTGCTCATATTTTAACATATTTCAAAAAGGCGAATTTTTAAGATTATTTTTCCCTAGACCCTTTAATCTATTATTTAATTCAATTTAAAAAATACGGTAAACTCGGCGCAGAAAACGTCGGTATCAAAAGAAAGTGTGTTTTAAACAAGAAACAAAAACAAACGATTTTTTTTTTTTTAAAGAAAAGGAATGTAAACATAAAGAATTATCTTCCTTTTGTTTTCTTTTTTGTTGCAGACTGTACGGATTTAATTGTTGTGTATAGTACGGTATCAGACGCGCCAACATTTTAATTTATTCCGAATTAGTGCTCGTCTTTTATTTATCCTCTACTTTTCTTGAAGGGTACTTTTTCTACTTATTTAATCGTGACTACATATTGCAGAAAATTTCACTACATAAAAAGTAGTGGGAAATAACGTCGCGTATTTAGAAATTATCCGCAATAAATTAAAATGTTAGCATGCCTGTGACAATATAACAGGTAACGTCGGAATCAAGAGAAAATGTTTTCTGAACAAGAAACAAAAACAAACGATTGCTTATTTATTTATTTATTTATTTACTAATTTTTAAGAAAAAGAATGTAAACATAAAGAATTATATTGCTTTTTTTTTCATTTTTGTTGCAGACTGTACGTTTTTGATTGTTGTGCATAGTACGGTACCAGACACGCGAACATTTTAATTTATTACAAATTGGTGCTCGTTTTTTAGGTTGATTTCTTTAGAAATCCAGCTATTGCAATCGCTTCGTTTATCTATATCTGTATATCTATCTGTATATAATGAAAATTTTGTCATCATGATAACTCCCGAAATAATACTGCAAAATGAATTAAATTTGGACAGCTAACTTATTTTATAAATATCTTGGATGAGTTCGTCAACCAAGTTGTTCCGCCTTTTTGTTTTCAAGAAGCGGCCACTTGAAAGTTTCAAATTCACATTGTAAAAAGCGTATTTAAGACCAGATTTGCTTGAATTTCGGTGTATACATAGATCATATAAGAGTCACAACCAATTTTATTAATGAACTTTATCCACCATAACAAAGTGCGGATGTTATAAACTAAGCGAGACAACTTGAAATCGGACTATCACTTGTAAATTACAATCATGATAACTTTTTAAATTCTGATTTAATTCGAACCAAAGTTGGACAGTGGACTTATCATATAAATATCTTGGACGAGTTCACTGGGCAAATTGTCCCGACATTTTGTTTTCAAGTTGTGGCTACTTGATTGAAAATGTGCCATCATGATAACTTTCAAATTGATTCAAGCAAAAGTTGGATAGTGAACTTACGGTTCAAATATCTTGGATAAGTTCGCTTGGTAACTTGCTCCGCCATTTTATTTCCAAGTGGCGGCCATTTGAAAATTTGTCATTATAATAACTTTTGTAATACTGGATCAATTCGTATCAAATTTGAGTAGTGGATTTATCACTCAAATATCTCAGATAAATTCGCTTGGTATCTCACTCCGCTTTTTTGTTTCCAAATGGTGGCCACATGAAACCACGGTGCCATTTGAAAATTTCTTATCACGATAATTCTTGAAATGGTGAATTAGTTTGAACTAAAGCTGGACCATGAACTTATCGTACAAATATTTTGAATGATTTCGTTGCGCAAATTGCTCAGCCATTTTGTTTCCAAGTTGAGACACTTAGACTGCCACTCGAAAATTTGTCATAACAATAACTTTTGAAACACTGCACTGATTCGACCAAAGCTGTAAAGTGAACTTATTCTTCAAATGTTTTGGATGAGTTTGCTGAGCAACTTGCTCCGTCATATTGCTTCCAAGTGGCGGCCACTTGAAAACTAATTATCGTGATAACTCTGTAAATACTTAATCAATTTAACCAAAATTGAAAAATAGATTTATCATTCGGATATTTATAATTTCGGTGGGCAAGTTTCTCCGCGATTTTGTTTTCAAGTTGCGGCCATTTGAACGCTTCCAATTGATAATTTGTTATCGCTATAATTTTTGAAATACTGAAACTATTCGAACCAAAGTTGGACAGTGGACTTATCTTACAAATACACTCCTGTTCAAAAGTTTAGCAAGATTTGCAAACAATAACTTTTTCTCAAATTAAAAATTTATCTCTCAATGAAATGTTTTCAAATATTGGGTATTTAAAGAACTGGATTTTCCTCATGTTTTTCAGTGAAGATTGGTTTAAGACAACAATTAGAGGGTCGATAACAAATTGAGCAAAATTAATAATGTTTGTGACCACCCTGTATCGTTAAGTAAACGAAATGAACTGTAACTTTAGGATATGTTAATATAGACCCAGTTCAATTCGTGGATGAATATGTGTATCGACACCATGTTAAATAAGGGAGATATAAGCATTTATTTTAAAACTAAAAAAAAAAAAAAAAAAAAAAAATCAACATGTTTTTTTATTTATAATATACAGAGTTTTTAACGAAAATTATTCCCAATTTCAGATAAGTCGGAAAAACACTTTTAAAACAATATACTGCAATCGGAATACAAATATCTGAAATATCTCATGAAATATGAACATTTTTAGGAAAAACGTGTTTACTGCGCATGTACGAAAGATAAAATATTTTTATTGCATAGGTTGAAAGCTAGATGTATTGGGCAACTTTTATCAAAAGTGCAATTCAATAGAATAAAAATTAAGAGAATTATACAAAAAAGAACGAGCTAGATTTTAGATATTTTCCAAGATTTGAAATTTCTTAAGAGATTTTTCACATGCCGCGTAATTAATTTGAAGATCCAATTATTTCAACCACTTTACAAAGGTAGTTTTCTGGTAAAAACCCCTTATGATCTCACAAATCGTAGTAAATAAACAAAAATATGTTAGAGTTACAAGCTTATAAGGGATTTTTCACAAAAAAGTACATTTGGAGTGTGATTGAAATAATCGGATCGTCAAATTAATTACGCGGCATGTGAAAAACCCCTTAAGAAATTTCAACTCTTGGGAAATATCTAAAATCTAGCTCGTTCTTTTTTGTACAATTCTCTTAATTTTTATTCTATTCAAATGCACTTTTGATAAAAGTTGTTCAATACATCTAGCTTTCAACCTATGCAATAAAAAATGTTTTATCTTTCGTACATGCGCAGTAAACACGTTTTTCATAAATTTTTTTATATTTCATGAGATATTTAAGACATTTTTATTCCGATTGAAGTATATTCTTTTAAAAGTGTTTTTCCAACTTATCTGAAAGTGGGAATAATTTTCGTTAAAAACTCTGTATATTATAAATAAAAAACATGTTGATTTTTTTTTTTTTTTTTGTAGTTTTAAAATAAATGCTTATATCTCCCTTATTTAACATGGTATCGTCACACAAATTCATCCACAACTTGAACTGGGTCTATATTAACACATCCTAAAGTTACAGTTCATTTCGTTTACTTAATGATACAGGGTTATCACAAACATTATTAATTTAGCTCAATTTGTTACCGGCCCCTAATTGTTGTCTTAAACCAATCGTCACTGAAAAACATGAGGAAGATTCAGTTCTTTAAACACGCAATGTTTGAAAACATTTCATTAGGAGATAAGTTATTAATTTGAAAAAAAGTGATCGTTTTCAAATCTTGCTAAACTTTTGAACAGGAGTGTATCTTGGATTAGTTCACTGAGCAACTTGCTACGCCATTTTGGTCCAAGTTGCGGCCACTTAATTTTTCAACACGATAACTTTTAGAATTCTGAATTAATGCGAACTAAATTTGTACAGTAGACTTATCCCACAAATGCATTTGATATATTTATTTGCCAGTTTGGTCCGCCATCTTGTTTTCAAGTGCCGACCACTTGAAAATTTCAAATTTTCATAAAAAGATATTTCTGAACCGATTTGCTTAAAACTCCATATATATCATTATTTCTACCAAGTCCATTAATAATTTATTGCCGCCAATTTGAAACAAAATGGCGGCTACTTGATAAGTAAAAAGAAATCAACCTACCCTTCCAAATGAGCCGGAAGGACTTGTGCTTTTTTTTTTTTTATCCTCTACTTTTCTTGCGGGGCATTTTTTCTGCTTATTTAATCGTAACTACATATTTGAGAAAATTTCAGTACGCAAAAACAGGGTGGGAAATAAGGTCGCGTATTTAGAATTCTCCGCAATAAATAAAAATGTTAGCATGTCTGTGGTACTGTTTAATTAAGTGCATCTATTAGCTTAGAGATTGTACTTTTGCTTCACCGTGAGTACACTTATTGTGTATTGTTTTTACATGCTTTAACACTTTGCAGCGCAGGGTAATTCGGATCATTTAAATTACACTGCCACCGGAATTTACGAACAAAATTAAAATAAAAGACATTTTAAATTTTCAGGTTTAAAAGAAGGGCCTTTTCTGCTATGTTATAAATGTAAAATTTTGCTAAAAAATTTCCGGGATGAGTTTTTGCACTTGAGATTTCACGGCCCTCTTCACTCACCGTCACCGGAAGCCCGAGCCAATGTTATTCTATGGGGAAATTTTCTTTACAAATAACTTATTAACTAATACATATTTTTAAATTCTGTTTTCACATTCAGAAAATTCCTAACTGTTAAATTGACGGACCTTTTTTAAAAATGTATTTTTTCAATTTTTAATATTTTATTTTGAAATTGCAAAATGAAAAAAAATTCACACATTGAAAATTCGTATTTTTAAGCTTCAAAATAAAATATAAAAAATTAAAAAAATAATTTTTTAGAAAAGGTGCGTCAATTAAACAGCTGAGAATTTTCAGAATGTGAAAACAGAATTTAAAAATATGTATTAGTTAATAAGTTATTTGTAAAGAAAAATTTCCCATAGAATAACATTAGGTTCGGCTTCCGACGGCAGTGAGTGAAGAGGGCCCTTAAAATTAGGTGTTCCATCAGCGGGAACACTGCGGCTGAAAGGGTTAAATACATAAAAGAAAAATATTTTTACTATACTGTGAATATTTTCCCTGTTTGTATTTTATTTTTTATTCAATACATCCGTATTTTTGAGCTAGAACACATATTTTTACTTTCCGAACACTATGGTGAGGAAAGTATTGTAATCATGTCAAAAATCCGAATTTGAGATTTTGATGTTTCTATACGTTTCGAGGTCCCCTGAGTCCGTTTCCACTATTTTTACGCTGATGTATGTGTGTGTGTGTGTGTGTGTGTGTGTGTATGTATGTGTGTATGTATGTATGCGTGTATGTGTGTGTGTATGTATGTGTGTATGTATGTGTGTATGTATATGAGTGAACACTCTAGCGTCTAAACGCTTTGTTCGAATAAGCTGAAAGTTGGTACGTATATTGTAAGTCCCCATAGTATGAACCCTATAGATTTTGGTGAATCTAGCACTTATAGTTTTTATACAGGGACACCAGGAAAAATTCTTTATCATTATGGCCTATGGGACCAAATTTTTAAAAGTGCGATAGCATCTAAACGCCTTATTCAATTGAGCTGAAAATTTATATGAATATTATAAATCACTGATGCACTAAATATAAGCATTTTGGTGAATCTAGCATTTATAGGTTTTTACAGGGATACAACAAAAAATTCTTTATCATTATGATGTATGGGCTCAAAGTTCAGTAGCGTTAAATAAAACATCGTGTAATATATGGAGAAAAATACTCAAACACTCTATTATGGTTTTCTCTATTTTGTTTGTCTAACAACTCCTCTTTCTTTACTTTATCTACAAAACTGTTAATTACTCAATGTTCGAAAAGTCGAGTGGAGTCCCTCCAAATTTTTTAAAATCTCATTTACACCTCATTTACATCCCTTTTTTTGCGGTTTAGTGGCGATTTTTAATATCCGCGGAAAGTGTCACCCAATTCCGCAGATAATAGAGAACATACTGTAATAATAAATCCGCATTTATATTTTACCTTTCTGTGAATTAATTTAATTTTTTTCCCACTTCTTTTCATATAGTTTCCGTATGTCTGACGCAAGATATAAAAATTTGGCATGCTGATACGAATTTCCTTAATCCTCGGAATTGGGAAAATGGGCAGTTGCCTTGCAGGAATGACCGGATCATATTTCCAGCTTCTTCTCCTGTAATAACTATGATGTCAAATTCTCTTTCTATACGCGAACTGGTATGACAACGTTTTGTTTTAAATTATTATTTAGCTTTTTTATTTATTTATTTGTATTTTAAACACGTATGCATATACAAAAATCCGTGAGAAAATTAAAAATAAATAAATAAATAAACAAAATTTTAAAAGGTAAAATCCATTAAATATATATTAATGACCATATTTATTGAAATTATATTTTTCTATTATTTCACAATCTCTATTCAGGTGTGGATCTTCGTAGTTTTTCGGAATTCATTTTAAATCGCAGACCCCCCGATCTAATACGCTTTAATGTGCAAAATATATCCTTAAAATAATCTGGTGTGTCACTCACACGACTTTCTCTTACCCTGAAATTTAATACTATAAATACAGGTTGCAGATTAAGAGGTAAGAAAACGAGTACTGTTATGTAAACCTGTGTTAAACAATTCAAATTAGGCTTCGGAAGAGTTTTATATGATAATTAGTTCTGTGTGAGGGGAACTACCGCCCCCCTCAACCCCCCGTTTCATTAATGCACCTACATTTATATAGAATTTAATTCGGCTATTAAAAAATAATTCTCTTTTTAAAAAATTATTTAAAAAAATTATCTTTTATGATAATGCAGACGATTTCCATATTAGAGAAGTAATATAACATTAAATATCCAAAAAAAGTCCATTTTATTCTCAATATTTAAAAAAAAAAAATCTTTTTTTTTTTTTTTTTCGTTAAAAGTAAAAAAAAAATCGATAACTTTGTTTTAAATTATCGCAGATCGATGGTTTAACCATTCGTTTTAAAGGTATTGGCGAGCTCTTTTGAAAGGTACCCATCATGAAAATTTACTCCCCTCGAGGGGGGACTTCCCCCCAGGGGGAGGCAAAGCTCCTACATACACATTTTTTTTTCGCTGTTGACTATCTCTATTACAAAAAACATATATTCGTTTCATTTGGTTTAGTGCAGTCTATAGATGTTAAACTCCACTTATCTGCAATTTTCCGCGTATACGTAATGTATTCGAATACTTTTGAGTGTCCCTGTACACGAACCATTTGCTTGATCTTAACGAAAAGTTTAGTGTAGCATCTTTATATGATACACATTTAGAATACCAAGTTTGAACTTTCTGCCATAATTTGTTTTTGAGATATGCTGATAACAGTCAGACACACAGACCATTTGCTAAAAGCAGGATTTTCGTATTCAGGGGACCTCAAAACGTGTAAATATAACAAAAACTCGTGTTCGAAAATTTGACCCAAAAACAATACCTTCTCTACCTTGTGGGTAAAAGAAAGTGAAAATATAATTGTGTCATCAAGAGTTTAATTTTTTATGCTCAAGTGTGTAATCATAAAATTTAAACGCATTTATTATTTTTACCGGAGTCGTATTTAATCATTTAAGGCTCAGATTAAATAACTATTCTTCATTCAATTTCTCTCCCTCCCTTTCTCTTTTAGTTAATATTAGAAAAATGTATAAATGAATTACCATAGTAATTTAAATGGGCTGCAAAGTGTTTATTTCTTTTTTCTTAGATTCTACCTGTGAATGGAGAAATTGTATTCTCTGAAAATTCTGTAGTCAATTTAACTGGAGGATATGGAGGCACTCAGGACAAAGGTTGTCCAGGGAAAGGTATGCTATATTTTATATTTATTCATGGCTATTTATGAATATTTTGTCGGTTGTTATCCGCAGAATAAAAATAAAAATATTGTTATTATTATGCTTAAAAGGACATTTGCTTAAAAAAAGGAAGGGGGGGGGGGAGGGTGCTTAATACATTAAAAATTGTATAATGAATTTTTTTTTCAACCGCGAAGCTCTTTATTGAGTATTTTTCTCCCAATAAATCTTCGTAGAACTAAAACTGGTCAAGCCCCAAACGGCTTGTTTTAGAAATGTCAAAAGTATGATGTCTAGTTAAAGAAAATAAATAATTTAACATTCATACAAACATGTGATAGAGGCTTGATTGTCACATACACCCCGCGACAAAAAGATAGGTACAAAGGGTTTATCTTTGATTTTTCATAAAATAACATTATCTAAATTGTGATTATCATTTATTATTATCACTAGCAGGCTACGCCCGCTTCGCTGGCCACTATATTTAAATGAATCTCCAAAAGAATTGGATCATTATTTATTTTTCACATCACATTATAAATAAAAACTAAAATAATTACATTGGAATCGCTCTAGACCTCGCATCGGGTACTCGCTGACTACGGCAGCTCTTTCTCTGCCCGCACTGTATCGGGAGCAAGTCCCCACTGCCTGCAGAAATCTCTTTCCTATGTATTTCAATATGGGTATTTATTGACGATAGGTGGGTCTGCCATTATTTAAGAACTACGATTTTAAAGATAACTGTATCTCAGCGTCTATTAAATATTTTAGTTTTTGAACCAAGTATTTTATTGCTCATGCTATTTACACTGTATTGCAATTTGATTCCGACCAATATAATGAAATAAAATAAAAAGTAGATTTTCTTTTAGAATGAATTAAATACATAAAAAACAAATAAATTCCAATCAGTTTAATCCTTTCTACTATATACTACCATTATTTCCTGACAAATACTGTAAATTAGAAAAAAAAAAAAAAAAAAAAAAAAAAACTTTTAAAGAAATTAAATTAACAAATGAAAAATAATTGTTGTTATACTACAAAAATTATACATAAACATAACTGTTATAAATACGTTTTTAAATTTTAAATTTAATATATTTAATTTTTTCTACTGCATTACCATTTTATTTTCAATAAATTAAAAAGAGAAAAAAGATTCGCCCTCAAATAAATGTATTAAATAAAAAATAAATTGCATAATACAGCCGTTGCTAAGATACGCAGACGATTACAATCGAAGAATAAATTCCATAGAATAATAATAAAGGAAGAAGGAGCATAAGTGTTTCTAATAAGCTGTTGTGTTGCCACAACAAACAGCGATATTATTATTTTTCTATGGCCCTACTTTAAGGTTTTGAGTAGCAAAAGTAGCTTTCGCTGGCATTTCACTAGAAGGGGTTTGTAAGCATTAAGAGTATTGCCATGCTCCTTCTTCTTATTATTATTCTATGATAAATTCATGAAAAATGAAACATAAAAGCCAATGTTTAAAATCGAACAAACATTAATTTAAAAAATTCAAATTCGAAATTCGAAAAAATCTCGATGAGGTGCACACCTGCAGGGTCCCAGGTACCTATATGCCAAATTTGGAAGCTCTGCAATCAGTAGTGTGTAGTATTGTTCATGTTTAGATAAATGTATTTATTTTCCTGTTGAAAAAAAAAAAAAAAAAAAAAAAAAAAAAAACTCGTATTTTTTTTTTTTTGGCAACAATTAAATTATGAATTAAATTTAAATGGCTAATTTTTTTGCTATTATTAGCTTATTATTTTCATATTTTTATTAATTAAAATAAAACTAAACAGAAATTCGAAATTCTGACTTCGATGTGCACAATGATCCTTCGGGGGGCACCTTTGTGTTAAATCTCGTGACTGTCCGAGCTACCGTTTTCGAGAACAGTGAAATATATATACAAATATTGCTCACTTAATAGTATAAGATGTACGTTTTTTTTTTAAATTATTATTATTATTTTGTCGAAAAAAAAAATTGGCAACAATTAAATTATGGATAAAATGTTAAAATTTAAATGGCTTTTTTTATCAGAAATTAGAAGGTTATGATTCTCACATTTTAATTAATTAAGAAAAAACTAATCAAAAATTCGAAAATCTGACTTCGATGTGCACAATGACCCTTCGGGATGCACCTTTGTGTTAAATCTCGTGACTGTCCGAGCTACCGTTTTCGAGATCAGTGAAATATACATACAAATATTGCTCACTTAATAGTATAAGATAAAATAACACTATTCCCGGACTAATTTTTGTTTTAAGACAAATTTAGAAAAGTTTTAAGACTAAAATTTTTCTAATTTAAGACTACACACCGAGACAAAAAGATAGGAAAAAAGTTTTTTTTTTTAAATTTTTCATAAAATAACATTATCTAAATTGTGCTGATCATTTATTATCGTAACAACATATTATCATATCAAAAACATATTCAATATTTGAATCATATTCAAAATAATCATATTAAAAAAAAAAAAAAAAAAAAAACCTTTGTTCCTATCTTTTGGTCGCGGTGTGTAGTCTTAAATTAGAAAAATTTTAGTCTTAAAATTTTTCTAAATTAGTTTTAAAACAAAAATTATTCCGGAAATAGTGCTATTTTATGATAATAATAAATGATAAGCACAATTTAGGTAATGTTATTTTATGAAAAATCAAAGAAAAAGTTCTTTGTACCTATCTTTTGTCGCGGGGTGTACCTCACTATTGCAATAATTAAATATATGACAATGAAATCGTGTAAAATTTGCAAAATTTAACCTTTCTGTTCTGAATACATATTTGTGTGACTATATATATATAAATATATATTTAAGTGTGTGTATATACACACTTAAATATAATTGTGTATTAGGACTGGGCTTTATATCGATGTAAAATCAAATATCGATTTAACGCTAATACCGTTTATTCGATTTAAATATTTCATCTTCCGTGAAATATCGATGCAGAAACATTAAAAAAACACGAACTTCTGATGCCACGCTAAACCGATTCAGTAATGCTGGAATAATGCCAGATGGATATTCATTCATTCGGATACCGGTTTAGTGTAAAGCATAAACAGCTGAGTCAAACCGCAAAGAATCAAGAGAGTAGCCGTTTTGATTTAGTGTTGCGCAAGCGTATTGGGAAGAGAACATCGGTTTAAGACCCGACCGTAGGAAGCATTCTTTCGAATGGATTACGGTTTAAGGAACGCATGCGTAGTAACGAAATGAAAACCGAGAAATGAGATCTATTCATTCATTCATTCGAAATTCGTTTGATTACTGGTGATTTACTTTATCAAAATTAGTATTTTCTTCGGCTATTTTTATTATAGTTCCTGTTCCTATAGTTAAAAAATAAGATACTCCAGTTTCTGTTTATTAGATAAGTGAATAATTAACTATTCTTTATTAATATTTCCTGTAATTAATAATATTCTTTCATTAAATTTATTAATTTCAGTAAAGACTATGACATTGTCATATTGTCAAAAATAAATTAATTCAAACAGCAGCGTCAGCTTAGATTTTAACATTCTAACATTTAATTATCTGATATATATTTACTTCGAAATCAATTACTTAACAGTATATAGTATGGGTATTAAAAAATAATTTTGAATACGGTAAAAGTTGATACTTTTTTTTTTTTTTTTTTTTGTCTTCAAGTGTACCAAACTGTTTTTCCTTCTATTACTAATTTTCTTTCTTACACTAAGCCAATTATTAGTCTTTTTGTAATTTGTTTTGATGTAATTTAATTTAACATGAATAAAAATTTTAAACTTCAATATAAAAAGAAAAATCTTGTGAATTTTGAAAGAAATTGTATTTTAGAAAATTTTAATTAAGATTTACATTTATTAGGAGATTCAAAGCACTATAGAAATTTAATATATTGTGTGAAGCTATTTTGTAATTTGTTTGCATGTAAGTGGAGAATATAAATATTTTAATGCATTAAAAAGTAATAAGAAATAATAAAATTCTGAATTAATCAATTAGTTAAAAATTAAATAAATAAATTGGAGTGCTTCATATGCTCTAAAGGTTACTCACGAAAAGTCACGTCGCGAGTCAATGGGAAATATTTCTGTGATAAAAATAATAATTTCGAGGAAAAAATTTAATTTTGTCAAACTAATATAAGTTTTTTATGGTTCATTGTTCATTTTCGCGTTTTTGCATTCTTCTGTAGCTATTCATTACAAGAAAGTACTTGTAAAAATTTTTATCTCTTGGTTTTCAATGAATTTACACGTTTCGAGAAGTCTAAAGACCGTTTTGACAATTTTTAGAAATTATCCATCTACTTGAGTGTGGAAAAAAAAAAAAAAAAAAAAAAATTCCAACAAATTTAGCGCGAAAAATGATGCACAGAATTTCCTAAAAAGTTTTATATACTTGCACCTTGGTATAAATTAGCGCTTATTTGCATTTTGTACACATCAGTATACAAATGGCACTGTCGTCCCGTTTTAGAACATAAGGATATAATAAATACTTTCCAGTATGTGATACATTTTTCTATAAATGTACGAAATAACAGTAAGGAATATTGGGAAACTAAAAAACAATTTTCTGTAATAGTAATAGTCAACTAGGATAAAATTCTTGAATGTTTGAGAAGATGACTCGAGAAGGATTTATTTAACAAAGCAGTATAAAGAGTACTTTTTTTTAAATATATATATATATAGGCATTATTGCTAGCACTCGAATACTTTTGCTGCCAACTGTATATGGAGTAAAATTATAAGAAATGTCATAAAATGGTTCAACCTTTTTTTTTTAAGTTTTCTACTTCTTGCGATTGAATTTAAGTTGCGCCAAAATTTGGAGCTACCAAACTGTCCACTTACAAGGGAAGTATGAATCAGTAAAATTCCTATTGAAATTAAACTAAGATTAAATTAAAGAGTGTGGTCGGAAACATAGGATAAAAGGCAAATTTTGTGCAACAACTCACCCATAGGTCAAGATAAAACCTTAGAAAATTTAATCCCTTTTATCAAAATGCTCGAAACTTAATTAGTGGGCAAAAAAGTGTGGTACAGTGCCAGATTGTTTGATTTGAGACAAGAAGGTTTTCAGTTCAATCCCTGTCTCCGTCGATTTTTTTTTTTTAGTCCTTACGTGTATGGACTAAATCCCTACAGCTGGTAACGCTACATTAAATCGATATATCTTTATATCGGTATTTAAGATGAACGATATATCGATTTAAGAAATGTCAACATCGCCCAGCACTATTGTGTATACACAATTATATATAATTGTGTATACACAATTTAAGTGCGTGTATACACACACACACACACACATACACACACACACACATATATATATATAAGCACACACGCAAGTATGTATATATGCGCGCACGCACACATATTTATATAAAAAACAATTTATTTCTCTTTTAAAGGGGACACTCTTTTATACCTAAAAGTTTATTTTTTGCATTTTATATTTATACAGCAAAGATGTGTAATAATTTCGTAATAAAAAATGTGGTGTGTAACAACCACATGACTTCTACTATTACACGTATTATATGCACTTTTTGAAGATGTGGTGGTTAGAAGATATAAAATATTGACCAAAAAATTAGACAACTAACAATTTTCCTCTAATACAAAACTAATCTATGTGTAAAGACATATGATACAGAGTTCACATTGCGAGTTCTTTAAAAAAAAAAAAAGTCGGTAAGATTTTTTTTTTTTTTTTTTTTAACACTCATTTAAAGGATCTGAAACTGACCTACCTAATTAGGATAGGTAATGTAACTGTTAATTTTCCTTCAATAACCACGTAATACATTCGAAAGGATATGAGGTTTATGTAGCAATTTTCAAGAAAATCGTTAGAGCCATTTTTGAGATACGACAAGTTGGCAGTTCCAATTATTAACCGGAAAACAACAATTACATACGAAAGGGTATCTAAATGAGAGTTAATATGGAGAGTCTGGAAAAAATCCGTACAGCCTTTCTTAAAGGAACGCTCTTGCGAGACCTCAAATTTGCCTACTTATACAGAACGCCTATCAGTTTTCATGAACTGATCAAATATTGCATACGAAAGGACATCTAACAGGTGTTTATATAGAAAATTTGAAGAAAATTGTTCGAACCATTTTTGAGATACGGACATACGGCTCAACTTCCGGTTTCCTATCGCCCACTTATGGTTTTTCAATTTTTACCAAAAGTTAAAAAAAAAAAAAAAAAAAAAAAATAAAACCCTGTACTCCAAACCTAACTCAATTCTAAAGTTTCTTTGTTCTACCTTTATTAGCTTTGGAGATATGATAGTCAGAAGATTTCCACACACACACACAAATACTAACCTATAGCCAAAAACCACTTTTTCGGACTAAGGAGACCTTAAAACATCAAGTGAAAACTCGATATCAAAATTTTGAACCGAATACAATACTCCAATTATCTACGGTGGTAGGGTAATGGAAGTAATAAAAGGATGTTTATATGTACACATATTATTATTTTACTTTCATAACATTAAAATACTGTGTTTTTCCTTTATATTATTATTAATTAATTTTATGCGTTTTATTTCATTTATGTGAAAGTTCCACTTTGTATCTCTGACTTTTTAGATGTGCATTTCCAAGTGAATACAGATTATTGGTATGATCCAGTTAACTGGAACATTACTTCAGACAGAGCATTTCCCAGAATTCCAAATCGGAAAAATGCAGCGGTACCTCATACTCTGCGAGTACCGTGTATTACGGACAAAGTTCAGTTTCCAGAGAAAACAACTTTCCGAACACACGTTATTTATCCAATTACGAAAGTGGCGTCTATGGAAATTAACGGTAAGGTACGTAATTCAGGTATTTACAATTTAAATTCAACATGAAGAACAAAGGTTTTAGTAGCTTCGCCCTCGGTGATTTTTGTCTCCTTACAAATGTGGGAAAGGGTTTTATAATTTATAAATACTACATAATTTTCCTTATTTTTTCTTTTTACCATGTTTTTATTAACTTCTATTCTTGTTTGTCTTGTACAAATCTTGCAATCGATTTTTAACTAACTTCCCTACTAGCTAGACATTTGAAACTTTTACAATATCTCGGAACCCGATGACAACACAATACTTCGAAGCCCGATTTTCGAATTTTTGATTAGTTTTCTTTTAATTAATTAAAATATGAAAATAATAACCACCTAATAGCTTTAAAAAAGAGCCATTCAAATATTAGCTATAATTTAATTGTTGACAAAAAAAAAAAATATATATACACTGTTAAAAAAATGCAGAAAAAATACAGAAATTCTCTGTAATTTCAGAAAAAAAGTCTTAAAATACGTTTTGTCTACGTAATTTTTCCGTAATTTACGCCTTTTTTTCTGAAATTACAGAGAATTTCTGTATTTTTTCTGCATTTTTTTAACAGTGTATATGAGTTCATTTTCTTTCTACATAAAAATAGATACATTCAATTAAACGTGAACATTAAAAAATTGTAAAAAGTTAAATTATGCAGCTCACAAAAATTGATGTCATTATCACTTTAAAAATTTTATACACATTGATAAAGTGCTAATGTAGTTCTATAGCTATGATTCAACAGAAAATTTAAAAACATAGTATATAAAAAGATTTTTAACTTATAATTATTTCTTTTCATTTCATTTCTTTTTTCTTTTCTTTTTTTTTTTGCATTTTTAAGCAGAATGTATTATGTAAAAGCAAAACAAAGTTTGTCGTTTGTGAACGAATTTAATTTAGTACTGCTGCTAATACTACTATACAGCTGCCAACTTGTACTAATTTTCTTTTACACCACTTTTTCTTAATAAAAATATTCTTTTTGTTTAATCACAGAAAATTTCAATAAAAATCTGCAAATTTTTTTTATTAAAATCTACTGATAGAGCCGTAAATAAAGTACAAGTTGGTAATAGTATTACAATAAAATAATAATAATAAACTTTTGCATAAATTGGTGTGAAATTTTCTATAAATGAAATATAATCACCATTCATTGGTGTAAATTTTTCTTTTCATGTATTAGAATATTCTAATTTTTTTATACGTTATTTATTTATTTACTACTATTTTTTAAACTACCAATTCCTTCGTAAATATCATCATAGTTATTTGCTTCATTTGTTTGCAGAAATATCAAAGACATCTTTAACACTGTCATGGCTTTACTATCATTTCGTACGTGTTTATTGATTTATTTTAATAATTCTCCACCTTTTATTCCACATAAAAAAAAGTTATAATAAAAAGTTGTTTTAAAATAAAAATTTTCCAAATTTGATCTAAAAAAATACACACAAATGAATAGTACTTTTAAATAATTAAAACTACTTTACGGGATTACATAAGTTTCAAAATTTCAAAAAATCACTTTTTTTTTCTTTAATAACACAATTTTCTAGAGTATTTTCCCAAAGTGTTTATCAAAGTTTTAGCTAGAATATTTTCCTAAAGGAGAGAAAACCTTTGAAAATTCCCGATATTAGGTTTGTTGTGGTTATTCCTACATAAAATTATAATCGTTTTTTTCTGAATACCCTACTTTTTAGTTCCCCATCATACTATAGGTATGGGGAACTTAGGTAATCGTGAAAATTTTCGACCTCGGTTTTTTGACTTTTCTACGCGTTTTCAGGTGTGAGGAATCCGAAAATGACAAAATTTCTATGGTGTCTGTCTGTAGGGTGTCTGTTAGTCTGTTAGTCTGTTAGTGTGTTAGTCTGTTAGTGGGTCAGTCCGTTAGTTTGTTAGTCTGTGTACACGATATCTCAAGAACAAATTGTCGCAGAGAGGTCAGATCAGTTTTAAAATATTACTTTCGACACTGGCAAGAACCCTATTCATTTGCAACATTCGAATTTAAAAACTTCGTAAGTTATTAGAAATTTACGATTTTCTTAACATGGGAGAATAGGACAAAAATTCACTTAAACGTGCATTAAATGAAAACTTTTTACTGTAAAAATGTCAGACCAGTTTTAAAATATCAGTTTTGATGCCGGAATGAACATCAGTAACTATAAATATGCTACTTTGAAAATTTCGCAAGTTACTGGAAATTTACGAATTTCATAACATGACAGTATAGGGCAAAATTTCACATAAACGTCAATTTTGAGAGATATTTTCATCGTAAAGATGTCAGACTACTTTTGAAATATTATTTAGGACACTGGCATGAATATTAATGACTATGAATTTTCCAATATAAAGATTTTGTAAGTTATTGGAAATTTACGAATTTCTTAACATGTCAGAATAGAGCAAAATTTCACATAAACGTCAATCTTGTGGGATATTTTCATCGTAAAGATGTCAAACCACTTTCGAAATACTATTTAGGATACTGGCATGGATATTATAGACTATGATTTTTCCAATTAAAAAAAATTCGAAAGTTATTTGGAATTTACGATTTACTTAACATGTCAGAATAAGGCAAAATTGAGCATAAACTTCCATTTTGAGGATCCTAAATACATTAGACAACTTCAAAATTAAGTTTATGATATTTGTTTGAACATGATTGAATACAAATATTCTACTAGGAAATTTTCGTAAATTATTCGTAATTTACGATTTTATCAACATAGCGAAATTGTAAATTTTTCATATAAATATGAATTTTGAGGTTTATTGCATTGGAAATAGTAGCATGAAAACTAAACAACAGAATTGACCTTGATAAAATAAATTAATAAATTAGAATAAGATAATTATATCCAAGTGAACGGTGGATAGCCTATTAGGCGGGGATTTCATTCTGTCACTGTATCAAGCTTTGGTCAAATTTATTTCTTTTAACATGATTATAATATGTGTCGCACTAGAAGTTTCTGAGAATATAAATATGATGGGGAACTGAGCAGAGTCCACCTATGCCAACTAGTTTATTTTTAATTCCATGAAAGCAATTTCTCAAAATCTAATGCTACGATCTTATCGAAACTTTGTACATTTCTTCAAAATAACATTGACTTAGTATTTGAACGAATGATTTTTCTTTTTCTCGATTACAATTAATTTTATAAGATTACAGGAGGAATAAAATGAACCGAAAATTGTACTGTTATTGCAAAAAACTGTGCAAAAAGTTCAAATTTATTATTATTATTATTTTTTTTAATTCTTCGTTCATGCACGAGCTATATTTATCTACTAACAGAAAAAATATGTGTTTCCCCCCTTCCCCCAGATAAGACTATTTTAATAAAACAAATTCTTTCATGAAAAATTTTATCATGAGTTATGATGATCCCAGCGATATTTTTTTTTCCTGATAAATTTTCCAATTTTTTTAATGAACATTTTATAACATACTGTTTAAATGTTGCTCTTTTATGCTTTGCTCTTTTCTATTCTCAAAATTTTTAATAAAATATTCTATTTATTAGACATATACACTAAGAGAGAAAAAAATAAGACGCATTTGGATAATTTTATTTATTTATTTATTTTGAAAAACGGTCAATTTCCTCATTTAAAAATAGGAAGAAAAAGGTAGAGATATTGCCGGATATTGGATATCAGTATTAAGCAAACAACAGAGTTTTGGATCTTTGATATCTGTCAAAATCACTATATGTTACATTCCTACAGTTAAGTGTTAAAATTTGTGGTTTCTGAAAGGAAAAATAAAAGTATCCAAGTGCGGCTCTTTTTTTTTTTTTTTTTTGGTTCCTTGTTGTGTGTGTGTGTATATATATATATATATATATATATATATATATATATATATATATATATATATGTATTATTTTTCAGAAAATTGAACTTTTTTTAAAAAAACTTTGAAATTTGTTTATGTAAGGGCAATGCTTGAATATGAATTAAATTTATTTTTGCAGAGCTATTCTGAAAGCGAATTCGATGATCTCCTGCGAACACACGTCGGCTCCTTGCTTTTCCCGGAAAATCCTAGGATCCAAATAACTAATTCTCTGTGTGCGGATGAATCAGGATGTGCGTGCGGTAATGATGGACCGGAGGTAAATCAATATTTTTAATAAGATTTCTACGTTAACCCTCTCGTTCCTGCAGCATCCCTGAAAATCTGAACAGCGTGGAAAATGGGGTCAGGAAGTTTCGGGAACTCAGGGGTTGCGTAGATCATGATTACGATGGAATTTTTTGAAGCAGAATAACCTTTTTAAACACACACACATACATGTATGTGAGTGTGTGCGCGCGCACGTGTGTATACAACCTTCCACCAGCAAGCTTTCACTTTTAGTTCTACGCTTGAAAAAGAGAGGATTTAGAAAAGTATGTAAAGACACACATTTGCACAAAGAACTATATAAAAGTAATAAGGTTGTAATGTAAAAAGAAAAGAAAATAGATTCACCCCCTACCCACCCGTTCTGTCATACGTATTGAAGCCTACCGAGCGTAATAAAGAAAGTAAATTACAAAACAAATAATTCTTTTATTTAGAATTCATTTAGCACGCGTTACAAATATAAAAGTTTTATTTATTTTAGTTATCTATTTTTTATATTTTGATAGCTATCATATTTTTTAAAAAAAAATTTCTCCTCTTTCTCTCTCTCTCTCTCTCTCTCTCTCTCTCTCTTTTTTTTTTGTCCTTTTAATATCGATTTACATTTTATGTCTTCATTGACATTTACCCGCAAATGGCATTTTGTGCGCTAAAAGTAAAAATATTTTCTATTTTATCAAGTGTAAAACATAATAACATTTATTAAAATTTGTTAATAGAATTATTTCCTGGTTCTAATGCAGTTACTAGGTGCTGGGGCAGAGTTCAGGTTCAGGCATGAATGCTCATACTGACTTGGAATCCACTGTAAGGGTTCCATATACATTTTAAGAGGTTTCAGTAAAAGTGTAACTTGGGCCTCTTTCGTCTGACAAGATATTTATTTATTTATTTATTCTTATTAAAATTATACAAGATTGTATGGTATGTAAAAGGCTTCTTTCAGCTTTTGGAAAATTATAAGATTAATACTCTTAATTAATTACAATAAAAATGTAGAAAATTATCAAGAGAGCAAAAGATTCCCGTGTTATTTCCATAAAATAATTCACCGAGGAAAAAATTCTGTGGCTGACATCTACACTGTAAAAAATAGGTTCTTAAAAATAAGTATATATTGTCTCAAAATAGCCCCGAAACAATATATACTTAAATTTGAAAACCCATGTACTCATTTTTGAGTACATTGACATGTTAATCATAGGGAATTTGCATTCAAATGTTTCCAAAACATCAGTCTGTGAAATGAATTAATTAAATAGAAAAACCCTTAGGATAAAGTATTTAAAATCTTGTAGAAAATTTTAAAAATGCTAAACTGCATGACATTTTAAATTATTTTATCAGAAAAAATATCGAAAATATTTAATAAACTTTAAAATCTTAACTGGTTCTACAGAATGCAGTTTTTGGAACTTTTTAGTGTAAATTATACACTAATATGTAGCATAGTAAATTGACTTATCTTCAGGATCGTGAAACAACACAGGAAAACTTTGCTTTTTTTTATCATAATTAAAAAACGTTGTTAATTTTATAATTTTCTAAAAAATGAAACAAGCCTTGAACATTCTACAATTTTTTGCGTAATTTTAATAATTACCAAAAACCTGAAGTCATTTGAAACCGACTCACATTTCATAAATAGTATGGCATTTTAAAAGGTATCAGATGCCTTAAGCCCTAAGTTTCTAGTCTAATGAGCCTTAGTATGCAAAAATCCCAAAGCGACTACGCAAAATGTTTCAGAAACATAGCAACCACAATACATACACTCCGCGACAAAAAGATAGGTACAAAGATTTTTTTCTTTCATTTTACATAAAATAACATTATCTAAATTGTGCTTATCATTTATTATTATCATAAAATAACACTATTCCCGGACTAATTTTTGTTTTAAGACTAATTTAGAAAAATTTTAAGACTAATTTTTTTCTAATTTCAGACTACACACCGCGACAAAAAGATAGGAACAAAGTTTTTTTTTTTTTTTTTTTTTGAATATGAATATTTTCAATATGATTCAAATATTTAATATGTTTTTGATATGATAATATTTTGTTATGATAATAAATGATCAGCACAATTTAGATAATGTTATTTTATGAAAAAATTAAAAAAAACCCTTTGTTCTTATCTTTTTGTCGCGGAGTGTAGTCTTAAATTAGAAAAAATTTTAGTCTTTGAACTTTTCTATATTAGTCTTAAAACAAAAATTAGTCCGGGAATAGTGTTATTTTATGATAATAATAAATGATAAGTACAATTTAGATAATGTTATTTTATGAAAAACCAAAGAAAAAACCCTTTGTACCTATCTTTTTGTCGCGGGGTGTATATATATATACATTGTCACTACTGCAGAAATGTTTCAATACTTTTAGTTTGCTTTAACATTAGTTTCAAAGCATAGAAATGTCCACGATAGTAAATAATAATAATAATAATAATAATAATAAAATAATAATAAATTAAAAGGAAACTGAATTTTATTATTTTTGTTTTCTAAGTAATATATAAATTCTGTATAATATAATATTTACTTTAGTACGACAGGACTTTTTTTAAATCTATTTTTCGACATAAAGACATACGGTAACTGTGTTGTGTTCCTTAACAACGGTTACTGTATTAATTTTTTTAATTTTCTTTGATACAGCTTTAGTGTAAGACCCTCTTGTAAACTTTTAAATTTTTGTTGCCATTTTAGCGATGAATTAATAAAATGGCTATTGCAATTGCGTAAGTAAAGACCTTGGCGAGAAACGTCCGAGTTACGTCGGTGCCAAATTTCAAATTTTGGAAAGGGTTCTTATACTAAAACTGTTCCGTTTCTTTAACAACATGATTCTTCTCAATTTTATTTCATTTTATTTATTTATTTATTTATTTTTTTATGCGAGAAAGGGAAAAGAGAAAACATTTTTTAATTCGTCTAAATATGCAAAAAGAGTAAAAAATAAATAAATAGGTAAATAAAATAAGTAAATAAAGGATTTTGTACCTTAAGATATGAAGCTGCTTTCTTTAGCAACGGTTACTATATTACTTTAAAAAAAATTGCGTGTTTATTCTCAATATTAATTTAATATAGGTATTTTTTAAATTATTCCCAAAGGGGTAAACATCCTCACATATTAAACACGGAATATATCAGATGATGATGAAGTGAGATGTCTGATTGAAAATAATAGTCCTGTCGAACTAATAAAATAAAATAAATAAAAGACAAATAAGAAACAGAAAAGCTTCATTCCCTTAACAAACAGAACACCGAAAAAAGCGATCGTTTCAAAAATATATCAAAAAGCATTTTTGGAGTAAATGAAGGGTATTTTGCAACATACCTGAAACACTTTTTGATGTATGGTAAGCTACAATTCATACCTAATTCATAGTTTTATTTTTTTTTTTTAAATATTTTTCAATCCTTTTTTGAAATAATAATAATAACAATAATAACCAGATAGATTGAAAATACTTAAAGAAAATAGGTTCCTCTCCTATTAAAGCCCCTTTAAAAAATTATTTTTATTTATTTATTAACATGAGTCATAAGAAATATTCAGTAAATCCTTCTTCAGAAGGCTACCCACCGTGCCATAGAAAACTGGCCTTTTAATGAAAATTGAACGCGTTCTAGAAATTAAATGGTTTTAATTATTGAAATTTATATTATTTGTTTATTTAAATTTCAAGTAATCATTAATACAGTAAATTGAAGATTATTTGTGGAATATATCGGCTTGTTTTCCGCAAATAATAAAAATCGCGGATAAGCCACAGACACACACACACACAAAAAAAAAAAAAAAAAAAAAAAAAAAAAAAGCGGAAAAAGATAAAAAAAAAATATTCTAGATGAAGAAACTTGATTTTATTTTATGTATAAGGTAATACAAACAGTGAAAGTATTCACACTACAGTAAAAATGTTTGTATTTTATGTATATACTCTTAATGGATGCAAAAACAATAAACTAAAAAGAGCACTTACGATGAAGCCAAGCAGGTTTCTTGCAAAGGAAAATTTGAATACCACCATTTTTGTATAATAATTTTAGACTTGGTTAATCATTGATATCTATTTAAAGAAAGAATTGTCACATAAAAAATCTTCAAAACCAAATTTCCCTGTAGCCAAGGTACAATTTGTAATCAATTTATACACTAATGTACGGTACTGTGCAAAAAATAAAACAAAAGCACAGTTCTTTATACTTCTTGAAAAAACAATCTTTTTTTTTCGTTTTTTTTTTTTTTTTTTGTTTTTTCCTTGTTGCGAAAACACTTAAAAAATAAAATAAATAATAATAATAATAATGATGATGATGATGATAATCCTGCGCTTTTTTGTTTTTGTGCTTTTCTCGTGTCCTCGGATAATCGGGAGCTTATTGTATTAGTTTGTTTGAATTTTAAACACATTTCAGGAATAATTTTGCTTTTAAAGGATTCTTTTATATATATCAGAATAAATTGTTCAATTTAGCATAATTTCTCAGTAATTTTATTTTGCCGCTTAAAGTCAACATCCCTTACTTTGTAGCCATTGTGTTTAAATTAATTAGCTAAATAACAATATGAAACAAAACTGTTTTTTCAAAGCTTGTACTTCACTTGTAATTATGCACATTCAGAAACAAAAACTTATAAATGACTCCTTTTCTCTGCACAGGCAAATATAACGCACATTGAGTTTGACGTTGGTTATAATAAGTAAATAAGTTAATATACTAAAATCTCTGTGTGTAGGGGAGAGTAGAGAGGGATTGAACAGTTTTGACAAAAGTATTTTCTACAAATTTACTTTTACTGGTGCAACACTGTAAGTTTCAGAGAAAAAAATTTAAACATTTTAACATCATTTAAAAATATTAATTTGATGGTAATTATTAAAATATTAATTTTATAAGCCAATTAACATAGTCATAAAAATGTCCCATCCCTCCCTGTTAAAATAAGTACATACTATGCAGACATACGATTAAAAATTACAAAAACAGTGGGTCACTATGTATGTAAGGTAATTAATTACTAATAACATCTATTTTATCCAACATTAGAATATAATTTTACCACTTAAATAAAAATTTCAAATGCTCGATTAATTCTTTCTCTTTTTTTTTTTTTTTTTTTTTTACTTCTAGCTGAGAAAGCAGTGGCGGATTTAAGGGGGGGGGGGCTAGGGGGCTGAAGCCCCCCCCCAAAAACACTGACATTCACAATTGAATATTGCAATTCTAAATTTTTTATTGGTCTAGAATAACACTTTGAAAAATCTTAGCCCCCCCCCCCCCAAAGTCAAGTTCTGGATCCGCCACTGTGAGAAAGTATTGTTTTTTACTTCAAATATTCCAAATTAAGTTTTTGTTATATTTACATGTTTTGTGGTTTCCTGAATATTAATAAGGTTTTTAGTGGCAAGTCTGTGTGTGTTATCAGCATATCTCAAGAACAAATATTACGAAGAAATCCTAACTGTAATTAATGAATGTAATTTCTTTTGTATATTTTACCATTCCAGAAAAACTGCTCAGGAATGAAAATTAATTCCTCATACATATATGGTAAATAAAGTATTTTTAAAATTTAAAAGAGTAAACAAAACTCGTGTGAGTACCACACCAATTATTTTCCACGATTTTGAATTTTTTTTTTTTTTTTTTTTTTCGCATTTTCTCTTCCATCTATTCATTCATTTGCCTTTTGGTATTCTCTGTTTAAGGAGTATCAGAATCTTCATTCTTCTTCCACTTTTTACATGTCCCATCCCTCCCTGAACTGCTCTGTCCCATCCCTCACTTTTCATTATTCTTTAAAAAAATAATTTATTATTAGACACATGCTACTTTTAGGCTTAATTAAGCTACTAATTCATAAAACTTATAATATTAGGCATATAAAATATGAAAAGTAATTTTCTTAACATCAGTGAGTGACGTTGAAAACGTGCCTTGAAAATTAAGCAGTTGTTTACTTTTGGTGTTATAAAATAGTTTATTTGTTACATAAACTTACAGGATTCTCCAACTAAAATGATACATAGCAACAAATATGAGGCTGTAGTTACTTCACCTGGTGAAAGTGTCAGAAATTAAAAACAATGTTTATTTTAAGAATAATTTTAGGTGTCCCATCCTTCCCGACTCTCCCCTATATTAAAACATATATGTGTGTAAATGTATATTGTAGTATGTGACCTGATGTTCTATATTTCTGCTCTATAAATTTAGTCAACCAATAGCGGTCATTGGTGACGTCATCAACCATTGCTCTTTAACAAAAGTTACACTTAAAAAAAAGTATATATATATATATATATATATATATATACCGTATTTTAGATAGTACCGCAGTTTCAAAATATATTGATTAAAAAAAAAAAAAGAAAAGAAAAGAAAATACGGAAAAAGAATATAAGATAAATTTTAGGCTTCGTTATTTAATGTCTGAATGTAAAAGTATGCTGTAAAATTAATCCCTAGTCCGAAATTTCTGTACTCTATAGTTATCCCTTTACATTAACACCAGTACATAAATAAATAAATAAATAAATAAAAATTCTCATTCTCAAAATTTTTGAATAATGTTAATGCTTTTTTCAGATTTTATAACTATTTTTACAAAATAATATTGATGCAACCAATATTTTTAAAGTTATCCTAAATCAAAAACAAACATTAAATGAAAATCTTACAAAATCATGTTAGGATATTTATTTTTGCATCAATATATATCTTATCTCCTTCTACGTCTACACAGTGATACAATTTTCTACATTACCGTATTTAAAACTGCAAAATAACAGCTGCTCAGTATACCTAACCTACAGGATGTTATGTACGGAAATTGCACATCGACTAGATTTCTATTTGTGCCTTTTCCTGTATCATAAGAGGTACCCAACCCTGAGAGTTCTAGATTTTATCTCAAAGTTACGGACACCTCTGCCCAGTAACTTTAGAGATAAATTTTTGACGCAGTGGTGCATGCAATGCTAAGACTTGAAAATTTTGAAATCCTATGTGTTATTGATTGTGAGAGAAATGAGATATATATTTAATATGACTCACATAATTAGAATCACCATCTTATAAAATATTTTGCTTCATCATTATTAGACGGTATTCGTACATATAAAAAGATAAATTTATTTATTTATTTTGTTATTTACGTTGTTGTTATTTTCTTTTTCCTATATGTGTTCGGAAAAATGTTGTTTTTGGGTCAAATTGAGTTTTTGCTATAAGTACACCCTTCAACTGAATGCGAAATTTAAGGATATTAAGTGTGGGATTTGTTTGTCTGTAGTGTCTATCTCTGTCTCTGTGTGTAATATGTCTATGAGCCTGTTATTATTCAAAAATTAAGGAAGAAAAAAAAAGTGAATCCAAATTCTGTATTCTAAATCTGTGTTAAAACCCAAATAAACTACTGCGTCAGAAACGCCAAAGAAAAATATTTGAGATGCATACAGCTGTTTCGGTAGCCTTAAGCGTACCGTCTTCAGTGCAAAAAGAATTCTGAAACTGGAGAAGTGCACGTATATATAGGAGAGTAAAATTATTAGGAGATATGTAAAATTATTAGGAGGTGCGGTAAGGGGGGGGCTATGGGCAAAAAAAAAAAAAAGATATACAGTTAGGGCATTCAAAATTGGTACAGATAGGCTTTAAAGGCCTGCAAGTCGAATGGGGATATTTTCGAAAGTGTAAAATTATTAGGAGGGGCGAGAAGGGGGAGGGGATGGGGGGGAGGGGCAAAAAAATAAATATAGAGTTAGATCGTTCAAAATTGGTACACAAATGGTTTTCGATACTTAAAATCGAATGCGGATATTTTTGAATTTGTAAAATTATTAGGAGGGGCGGTAAGGGGGGGTGGGGCGGCAAGGGGGGGGCTATGGGCAAAAACAAATAGAAATGCATTTAGGTCGTTCAAAATTGGTACAGATTCGTTTTAGAGGCCTGCAAGTCGAATGGGGATATTTTCGAAAGTGTAACGTTATTAGAAGGGACGGGAGGGGGGGGGGTGGAGGGGCAAAAAAAAATAAAATAGAGTTAGATCATTCAAAATTGGTACACAGAGGTTTTTGATACTTACAAATCGATTGCGGATATTTTCGAATTTTTAAAATTATTGGGAAGGGGGGGGGGTGAGTGGTGGGGCAAAAAAATAAAAATAGAGATAGATCGTTCAAAACTGGTGCATAGAGGTTTTTGAAATTTACAAATCGATTGCGGATATTTTCGAATTTGTAAAATTATTAGGATAGACGGGAGGGGGGGGGGGCGATGGGGAAAAATAACAGAAATAAGAGTTAGAGCATTTTGGGAATTTTTTCCGAAAGCAGTGAGAACCCGGTGCGACATTTTTCCTAATCAGATTTTTGTTTCGCTTTTTTTTTTTCGCGTGATAAAAATTAATGAAATTTTGAGAATTCAGTAATTATAGTGATTCATTTAAAAATAGTGACCAGCGAAGCGGGCAAAGCCTGCTATTATAAATATGAATTTTGAGGATTATTGCATTGGAAATAGTAGCATGAAAACTAAACAACGGAATCGACCCCGATAAAATAAATTAATAGATTAGAATAAGATAAATATATCGAAGTGAACGGTGGATAGCCTATTAGGCGGGGATTTCATTCTGTCACTGTATCAAGCTTTGGTCAAATTCATTTCTTTTAACATGATTATAATATGTCTCGCACTAGAAATTTCTGAGAACATAAATATGATGGGGAACTGAGCAGAGTCCACCTATGCCAACTAGTTTATTTGGTAATGGACACATCTTCTGTATTGTTCAAATTGTAAATATTTGTTTTTACTTTTAGTTAACTTTTAAAACGAATTTTACAATTTAAAATATTAAAATATTATTTTTTTGTTAAAAGAATGTCTTTGAAAATTAACACGTAGAATATAGCTTGGATGCTGTACGAAAAAAAAAAAAAAAAAAAAACATGGAAAAAATATTGCACTTACAAATGTTATAGAAGAAGAAATTAAATTAAAAAAATGATAATAATAATAGATGTTGACATATTAAAAAAATATGAGTTTGCAAGTTATGAAAAATTTGAAGGCATATTCTTCGTCTAACGAAATTCTGATGAAAATGAGTATACTACCCAATTGCCTCTTAGGGATGTGAAACATCAAAATAAAAAATGCATAAATCATGAGACTAGAATTGCTGGTATAATATGAACTCTAGAAATTCATGTCGCAGATTAAAAAGTGTCTAAACAAAGTTTAAATATGTAAAAAAAAAAAAAAAAAAAAAAAAAAAAAAAAAAAACATGAGTTGTATTATTGGGAGAAAAAAACAACAAATGTAACTAATCGTAGAGAAAATAAGAAAAAAATCAAAATATTTTTTATTGGGAGGAGGTGTGTGTGTGTGTGTGTGGGGGGGGGGGGGGGTGTACAATTACACATTCCAATGAAGCATCTTTCAAAATCAAAGGTATGCTCATACAAATAAATTTGCTTTTGGGCATTTTTGCTAATTCAAAGATCTGTTTTACTTCCCCCTCTAATCTATAGTTATTATTTAAATTCATTAAGAGCATAAAAATTTCATTACTAGTATAATTTTCTATTAAAATTTGGTTTAAAGTTTGAATAAATGAACAAAAGGTGCAAGGTTCAAAAACTGCATTCATACAAATGTATTATTATTATTATTATTATTATTATTTTTTTTGTGTGTGTGTGTTAAACTTATTTAAATTAATTTAGTTCGTAGGGTTAAAAAAGTTATTCGGTAAATCTAATCAGTGTCATAAAAAGTAAATTATAATAAAACTAGAATTTTGTGTCCACCCCATTACTTTCTTGTATATTTTCCTATGCAAATTCACTCAGTAACTAGTATGTTGTGGCCACCAGATGACTTTCTTCTATATTTTCTTATACAAATTCACTCAGTAAAAATAATTTATGAAAATTATTATTTAAAAAATTATCCTCCATGATAATGCAGATGATTTTCATAGTAGAGAAGTAGTATAACACTAAATATCAAAAAAAAAAAAAAAAAAAAAAAAAAAAGTCAATTTTATTCTCAATATTACATTTGAAAAAAAAAAAAAAAAAAAAAAAAAATATATATATATATATATATATTTCTTTATTTAAAAAAAAAAATAAAAAAATCGATAACTTTATTTTAAATTATCGCAGATCGATGGTTCAACATTCGTTTTAAAGGTATTGGCAAACTCTTTTGAAAGATACTCATCATGAAAATGTATTGGGAGGCGAGGCTGTTACATATAAAAAAAAAATTTCCCAGTTGACGGACTCCATTATAAATAACTAGTATATAACCCCGTCAAAAATGACGGAATGGGAACGATAAATCTTGAAAACAATGTTTAGATCATGATGGTTACCACGTGATCATTGAAATGTATTTTCAATTTTTGTTTATAAATCAAATGTGTTTCGATATTTTATAATTTTCATTCTGAAATTAAAAAAATTCTACCCGATCAATAAATATGAATGACAATAAAAAAACTGCTGGTTGACAAAAAATATAGGCCCGACAACACAACAGCAACGACACATCCCAGTGTTCCATTAAGTGCTCTATACGCAAGCGAAGTGTGACGCCACTGACCGTCCGTGGATGCAAGAAAATGATTTCCTATGTTATTCGCCCACTGGATTTTTTGTAAAAAATTATTAAAAATCGATGAAAATTATTTCCCGATTTTAATCCCCATATTTGGGTATATATATGTATTAGTTATCATGTGCATGTGTTAGATTGAGTTATTTTGCTGTCAAATTGACAAAATTTTAATTTTAAATTTCAAAACTCTGTTGTCCTTGGCGTTTTTGTATATGGCGATCAAAAACGTACTACGAAAATATACATGTCAGATGTATATTTTCGTAATATGTATTGTGCGAAATATTGTTTCATATTATTCACTACTCTCTTAATATAAGTTTTTAAAATAACCATGATTTTTGAAAGGAATTAAATTATATTCGCCAGATAATTTGGCGATATATATATATATATATATATATATATATATATATATATATATATATATATATATTTATTTTTTTTTTTTCTGCCAAGGATGACCGATATCAAATCTATTCCGCTGCAACATATTAGTATCTTATATCAGATACTTTATTTAGACATTTGAAAACAAATTTCACTTCAAATTATGATAGAATATTTATCATTTTCCTTTTAATTAGTATATTAGTTGGATATTTATTGTGTAAATATCATCCTTTGAAATGAAATGTTTATGTTTATGTTTTCAATGGAATATGGAAGTTTTTCTTTTATCTAGAGTTTTGAAATTTAAAATTCAAATTTTATCAATTTTAGAACAAAAACAACTTAATCTAACGCATGCACATGATAACTAATACATATCTAAACCTAAATATGGGGATTAAAATCGGGAAATAATTTTCCTCGATTTTTAATAATTTTTTACGAAAAATCCATTGGGCGTTTAACATAGGAAATATTTTTCTTGTATACACGAACGGCAAGTGACGTCATCACTTCGCTTGCGTATTTAAATAATAATTTAAATTTTCCTCATAATAATTTAATTAAATTTTCCTCATAATAAGAAAAAACGATTCACTTCATTTTACCAAAATACTCTTTTTTAAGACTATCGTAGATCCTGTTTTCAAATTTTCTAACTAACTATCCAATAACTACAGACACTCCATGCTAACCCAAATTCACACCTCTACTCGATACCTCCAACCAGCTATCTCACCCACAACATCGCCAAAATATCCAGGATCCAGCTAGGGACTTTCTCATTCTCAACCGAACATTTTACCTTGACTCGACATTATTACCTTAGACTACTCTACTTTCAATACTCATTTCAACTGGTGACTTTTACTTGCCCAACCAAACATTCTATCCCAACTATCATTTTACACTAATTTCAAAACTAAAATCAACGCCAATCATACCTTACAATGTAAACAAACAATGAAGCTTGATAAAAAATATTTAAAGGCTTTAATATGTTTTTACAAATATTAAACAAACGGAGAAAAAATGGCTGCCAAAAGTTTCTGTTTTGAAGCGGTACTAACCGGATTCGTTCATGACAGATGAGGGTCATTATATATATTAATTCTTTTAAATTTCATAATGATTCTTAAAAAAAAAAAAAAAAAAAAATATATATATATATATATATCTTTTTGCACATTTATACAAAATTGTGTCCTATACACCCATGTTAAAAATTTAGAAAAAGCGGGATGGCAACGCAAGCTGTTGAACAATTTTTACCAAAACTTGAAAATTGAATTGTTGAAGTGTTGAATTGTCTTGAATTGTTTTCCAATACATATTCAATCAGTAACAATATTAAAAAAAAACTAGTTAACTACTACTATTATCGATAATTCATATTAATTTTACAATCACAAGTTTAAAACAATCAGTAACAATATTAAAGGAAAAAAAGAAAAAAAAAAAAAAGTTTTTTTTTTTTTTTGTTAAAAGTAATACATATTCAATCAGTAACAATATTAAAAAAAAAAAAAAAAAAAAAAAAATTACGAAATTTTTTTTTTTTTTTTTTGTTAAAAGTAAAAAAAAAATCGATAACTTTGTTTTAAATTATCACAGATTTATAGTTCAACCATTCGTTTTAAAGGTATTGACGAGATCTTTCGAAAGATACCCATCTTGAAACTTTGCCCCCCCCCCCCGGTGTGGGGGGGGAACCGATGCCCCCACATGCACAAAAATTTTTTCCTAGTTAACTACTACTATTATCAACGAGATATTTCGAAAGATACCCATTGTGAAAATTTACCCCCCTGGGGGGTATTTTCCCCCAAGGGGGGAAAGCAATGCCCCCCCCATGCACAAATTTTTTTTCCTTGTTACATACTACTATTATCAATAATTCATATAAATTTTACAATCACAAGTTTAAAATAACTCTTATTATGCACATTTATACGAATTTTTGTCCTATACTGCCATGTTAAAAATTTAGATAAAATGCTATCACAGCGCCACCTGTTGAGCTATTGATCCCCAAATGTAATCAGCACCAGTTTATGTCGGGGACCAACTAAATACCAAGATTTGTAAAATTTCGTTTAAAAAAAAAGTTTTTTTTTCGTTAAAAGTAAAAAAAATCGATAACTTTGTTTTAAATTATCACATATTTGTGGTTCAACCATTCGTTTTAAAGGTATTGACGAGACCTTTCGAAAGATACTCATCTTGAAACTTTGCCCGCCCCGGGTGGGTACTTCCCCCCCCTCCCCGGTGTGGGGGGGGGGAGCCGATGCCCCCACATGCACAAAAAAATTTTTCCAGTTAACTATTACTATTATCAATGTGTAACTGCATACCAGTTTGTATAAAATTCTGTGCAGTAGTCCCTGAGATACAGTTGCCACAAAATTTTGTCACTCGCTCTCTCTCACACACACATATAGATATTTTCTAAAAATCGTCAAATCGTGTTCTACAGCTCTAAAAACGTGTAAATCCGCCAAAAACCCGAGGTCGAAAATTTTTACGAATCCAATACTTTCTTCTATTGAATATAGAAGAAAGTGAAAATAATTTATTAAAATCATTATTTAATAAAATTATCTTATATGATAATGCAGTACGATTTCCATATTAGAGAAGTAGTATAACATTAAATATTCAAAACAAGTTCATTTTATTCTCGATATTACATAAAAAAAAAAAAAAAAAAAAAAAACCTCAATAAATTTATTTTAAATTATCGCAGATCGATGGTTCAGCCATTCATTTTAAAGGTATTGGCGAGCTCTTTTGACAGATACCTATCTTGAAAATTTATTCCCCTCGAGGGGGGATGCGATGCTCCTACATATACATTTTTTTTTTCCCAGTTGACTATCTCTATTATAAATAATTCTTGTAAATTTCATAATGATTATTAAAAAATAATTCTCTTTATGCACATTTATACAAAATTTTGTCCTATACTACCATGTTAAAAATTTTGTAACTGCGGGATGACAGCTCAACCTGTAAGACAATTTTTACCAGAAGTTGATAGGCACTAATTTTTGTCAAGGTGTAACTTCATACCAATTTGTATGAAATTCTGTGCAGTAGCTCCTGAGATACAGTTGCCACAAAATTTTGTCCCACACACACAGACAGACACACAGACATTTTCTAAAAATGGTCATATCGTGTTCTACAGCTCTCAAAATGTGTAAATCCCTCAAAAACCCTAGGTCGAAAATTTTTACGAATCCAATACTTTTTTCTATTGAATATAGAAGAAAGTAAAAAGTTGTAAATTTTCAATATTAATGTGTTATCTATATTTAAATTTGAAATAATTTCTATCAATTTAAATTTTCTTCTAAATTATCGGTTGTGAAATCGATATTTTTGGAAAACACACACACAGAGAAAAAAAAAAAAAAAAAAAAAAAAACTAGTATGTTGTGGCTTTCTTCTATATTTTCCAATACATATTCAATCAGTAACAATATTAAAAAAAAAAAAAAAAACTAGTTAACTACTACTATTATCGATAATTCATATTAATTTTACAATCACAAGTTTAAAACAATCAGTAACAATATTAAAGGAAAAAAAGAAAAAAAAAAGTTTTTTTTTTTTTTGTTAAAAGTAATACATATTCAATCAGTAACAATATTAAAAAAAAAAAAAAAAAAATTTACGAATTTTTTTTTTTTTTTTTTTTTTTTGTTAAAAGTAAAAAAAAAAATCGATAACTTTGTTTTAAATTATCACAGATTTATAGTTCAACCATTCGTTTTAAAGGTATTGACGAGATCTTTCGAAAGATACCCATCTTGAAACTTTGCCCCCCCCCCCGGTGTGGGGGGGGAACCGATGCCCCCACATGCACAAAAATGTTTTCCTAGTTAACTACTACTATTATCAACGAGATATTTCGAAACATACCCATTGTGAAAATTTACCCCCCCTGGGGGGTATTTTCCCCCAAGGGGGGGAAAGCAATGCCCCCCCCCATGCACAAAATTTTTTTCCTAGTTACATACTACTATTATCAATAATTCATATAAATTTTACAATCACAAGTTTAAAATAACTCTTATTATGCACATTTATACGAATTTTTGTCCTATACTGCCATGTTAAAAATTTAGATAAAATGCTATCACAGCGCCACCTGTTGAGCTATTGATCCCCAAATGTAATCAGCACCAGTTTATGTCGGGGACCAACTAAATACCAAGATTTGTAAAATTTCGTTTAAAAGTTTTTTTTCGTTAAAAGTAAAAAAAATCGATAACTTTGTTTTAAATTATCACAGATTTATGGTTCAACCATTCGTTTTAAAGGTATTGACGAGACCTTTCGAAAGATACCCATCTTGAAACTTTGCCCCGGTGGTGGGGGGGGGGGAGCCGATGGCCCCACATGCACAAATTTTTTTTTCCAGTTAACTATTACTATTATCAACGAGACCTTTCGAAAGATACCCATCTTGAAAATTTACTTCTGCAGGGGGGTACGGGGGGGGGGGGGGAACCGATGCCTCCACATGCACAAAATTTTTTTCCTAGTTAACTACTACTATTATCAATAATTCATATTAGTTTTACAGTCACAAGTTTAAAATAACTCTCATTATGCCCATTTATACGGAATTTTGTCCTATGCTGCCATGTTAAAAATTTGCATAAAATGCGATCACAGCGCCACCTGTTGAGCTATTGATCCACAAATCTAATCAGCACCAGTTCATGTCAGGGTGCAACTAAATACCAAGTTTGGTTAAATTTCATTCATTGGTTCGTGAGATACAGTGTCCACAAAAAAATGATACAGACAGACAGACACACAGACAGACAGACAGACATTTTCTAAAAACTATCAATTCGTGTTCAGGACACCCCAAAACGTGTAGATCTGTCAAAAAACGGAGGTCGAAAATTTTCGCGAATCCAATACTTTCTCTATATTACATATAGAAGAAAGTAAAAAAAAAAAAAAACGCACTGATAAGTGATTGCCGTTTACCATTGTTTCATTTCCAAAGTGTTATGTACGTTTTTTACTTTTCTCTATATTCAATAGAAGAAAGTATTGGATTCGTAAAAATTTTCGACCTCATGTTTTTGATGGATTTACACGTTTTGAGAAAATGTCTGTCTGCCTGCCAGCCTGTGTGTGTGTGTGTGTGTGACAAAATTTTGTGGCAACTATATCTCAGGAACCACGGCACAGAATTTTATACAAATTGGTATGTAGTTGCACCTTGACATAAATTAGTGCCTATCAACTTTTGGTAAAAATTGCCTTACAAGTTGCGTTGCCATCCCGCTTTTTCTAAATTTTTAACATGGTAGTATAGGACAAAATTTTCCATAAATGTGCATAAAGAGAATTATTTTTTAATAATCATTATGAAATTTACCAGAATTATTTATAACAGAGATAGTCAACTGGGAAAATTTTTTTGTTTGTGTAGGAGCCTCGCCTCCCCCCCTGGGGGAAAGTAAATTTTATGATGGGTATCTTTCAAAAGAGCTCGCTAGTATCTTTAAAACGAATGGTTGAACCATAGATCTGCTATAATTTAAAATGAAGTTATCGATTTTTTTTCATTTTTAACAAAAAAAAAAAAAAAAAAAAAAAAGTAATATCGACATAAAAAATGACTTTTTTTTTAATATTTAGTGTTATACTACTTCTCTAATATGGAAATCATCTGCATTAACATGGAAGATAATTTTTTTAAATAATAATTTTAATAAATTGTTTTTACTGAGTGAATTTGTATAGGAAAATATAGAAGAAAGTCATGTGGTTGCCACAACTTACTAGTTACTGAGTGAATTTGCATAGGAAAATATAGAAGAAAGTCGCAAAATTCTAGTTTTTTTATAATTTACTTTTTATTACACTGATTAGATAAAATTTACGGAATAACTTTTTTAACTCTACGCACTAAATTAATTTAAATAAGTTTAACATTAAAAAAAAAAAAAAAGTAATAATAATAATAATAATAATAATAATAATACATTTGTATAACTGTTTTACTTTAAGCCATAATATTTAAAGCTGAAGTGAAACTTAAGATTAGTTTAGGTATTGTACGTTAAACTAAAAATTATATAAAGTTACCTAACGATCAAATGATCGTTAGGTTTCTTATAAATATTTTGACAATATTGTAGTTATAAAAGTGTATTTATTTAAAATAAACTGTCTTACACTAGTTTAGTATGAAGAGTATTTAAAACGTTTTTCTATAATGAGTATTTATATATATATAAAAAAAAAAACGTTTGTCCCCAACAAGCGATAAATAGCCAAGAATCGGACATTTTCAATATTTTTACTTTTTTCTTTTTTCAGTATAAGAAAGTATTGGATTCGTAAAAATTTTCGACTTCCGGTTTTGGTGTATTTACACGTTTGAGAGATCCTGAACACTATTTGACCATTTTTAGAAAATGTCTGCCTGTCCGCCTCTCTCTCTGTAAGAGAGAGACAAAAATTTTGTGGCGACTGTATTTCAGGTTGGTTGGTTGTTGGGTTTAAGGCCGATTGACTCCGTACGTGTCCTAGGCCTATAGGGGGAATGCCCTCCATGGGGGTCTTTCTAAGGGGTCCTAGCCCGTATTTACGCGAGTTTCGGAGGAAACCATGGAAAACTCCGAACGGCTAGGTCGATGAGCGCGACCTGGGATCGAACCCGGCACCTCCCATCTACCAGCTTTGAGCGCAGAACCGCTCGGCCGCTGGTGGGCCTACTGTATTTCAGGAATTACTGCACAGATTTGCATATAATTTTATATGTAGATGCAACTTGACCTAAATTAGAGTCTATCAAGTTTTAGTCTCAACCGCTCAACAGGTGGCGCTGCTATGCCGCAATTTCCACAAGGGACGGCTATATCTCAGGAACTACTGCACAAAAACGTATATAAAGTGATATGTAGATGCAACTTGATATAAATTAGTGCCAATCAACTTTTGGTGTCAACTGCTCAACAGGTGGCACTGCTATGCAGCGATTTCCACAATTTAAGAAAAGGCTATATCTCAGGAACTACTGCACAAAATTGAATAAATATTTACATGTGGATGAACCTTGACCTTGGCATTAGTTACTGTTAATCAACTTTTGGTACTAATTGCTCAACAGGTGGCACTTCTATACAGCGATTTCCTCAGTTTAGGAGAAGACTGTATTTCAGGTTCTAATGCGTATAACCAAACAACACTTGATGTGTCAGAAAGCCATTATGAGACATTATGCCGATTCATTTTAGATATATATCTGCCAATAGGTTGCGCTGCTATAGTGCAGTTTTTCCCGAAAACGGGAATTCTATATTTCAACTTCAATGGCTGTTCTATGGCCATTAACTGTACGAAACTTGATACATGAGATACCCATTATGAAAACGCATTTTTTAAGATGTTAGTTAAACTGTGTTTCTTTGGATATTAATGTTAGTTTTCTCTAATATGAAAATCGCCTGCACTGAGAAAAAATTCTGTAACTGACATCTAGAATCTGAATTATGGATCTAGAAAAAATAGTTCCATGTCATCCTTATAAATTCTAGTCTCCTTGGAAAGCGAGTTCTAGAAGCCCTATTAGAATTATAGAGCGTTTGCCTATATTATCGAAGGCAAAGTTATTTAAAAATCTCTGAAAATAAATGAGACTACAAGAGGAAGGTTTCAGCAACTATAATCTTGGTTTAGTACTCAATTCTAGAAAATCAAGGGTGAATTTCTCGCAATACAAAAAATTCAGAATATTCGGAATATTTAGAATATTGTTTCACCATCTAGAAATGTGTAAACTAGAAATTCTCGATCATTTCATCTATTCAGTTTATTGGGTTGTCTTATGAGCATAGCTCGGAAATCTATATTTCTAGTTAAAGGATTAGGAAAATGGCCACTTATTCATTCTAAAGGAAGGCGGTATATTTTTCTTCTCAGTGTGTATTCATCATGATAGATAATTTTTTAAATAATAATTTTAATAAATTATTTTTACTGAGTGAATTTGTATAAGAAAATATAGAAGAAAGCCTTGTAGTGGCCACAACATAAAAGTTTTACGGACAATATACAGTGATTCTGCCGGATTTTTTTTTTTTTTTTTAAACATACATAACTTTGGAGAGTATTCTGTAGTTTTTTCAAAATTTTTTGCGTATGCGCCTATGGAGACCTTCCTTGTAAGTGTAAATAATTTATTAAAACTATTATTTAATTAAAATTATCTAACATGATGAATGCAAATGATTTTCATCTAAGAGAAAACTAATAGTAAATATCCAAAGAAAGTCGGTTTTAGTTTCTATAAATAACAACTTAAAAAATGTGTTTTTATAATGGTTATCTCACATATCAAGTTTCGTAAAGTTATATGCCTTTGAAGTTGAGAGTTTTGACAGCCTTCCCGTTATCGAGGAAATTTGCAGTATATCAGCGCCACATACTGGCTGATAAGCATCCAAATTGAATCAGTATAATGTCTCATGGTGGCCTTCTTTCATATCAAGCTTTGTTTGATGATACGCAATAGAACCTGAGATATAGCCTTTCCCTTAAATTCCGGAATTCACCATGTAGCAGTGCCACCTGTTGAGCAGTTGACACCAAAAGTTGATAGGAACTAATTTAGGTCAAGGTGCATCTACATATAAATTTATATACAGTTCTGAGTAGTAGTTCCTGAGATATAGCCTTACTTTAAATTGCAGAAATCGTTGTATAGAAGCGCTACCTGTTAGCCGATAAGCATACAAATTGAATCAACATAATATCTCATCATGATCCTCTCAAATATCAAGTTTTTTTTTTCGATTATACGCAATAAAACCTGAGATATAGCCTTGCGGAAATCACTGTATAGCAGCGCCAACTGTTGAGCAGTTGACACCAAAAGTTGATATGAACTAATTTAGGTCAAGGTGCATCTACATATAAATTTACATACAGTTCTGATCAGAAGTTCCGGCGATACAGTTGCCACAACTTTTTTTGTTTCACACACACACAGACAGACATTTTCTAAAAATGGTCAAATCATGTTCTAGACCTCTCAAAACGTCTAAATCCGTCGAAAATTTGAAGTCGAAAATTTGAAGTCGAAAATTTTTACGAATCCAATACTTTCTTCTATTGAATATAGAAGAAAGTAATATGCAAATTTATAAATAAGTATAGGAAATGTAATAAAAAACGTGTCAGGAAATTTGTTACAGAAAATGTTAGGTTTTGACTTTTTTGCTTATCTATACAGGAAATTATTAAACCTGCAGTTTTGTTAGATTTTTATGCTTTTTTAATTTAAACTAAAGATACTGCTGAATCAACGTGCTCAAAACAATGATATGAATAGAAACCGCTTTCAATTTTACGTCTCATTCAGAGAGTACTTGAAATACAACCAGTTTTATGGATGATATTTTTCTCCATGTTTACAATATTGGAGGTTTTTTTTTTTTTGTTTTTTTTTTTGTTTTTTTCAGAATAACTCTATACATTTGGCTAATGAAGTATGCAAAGGAAGTTCTGTTAACTCTTGCGCATACGCAGTTAAAAATTACTTAATAGAAACGCTCATATTTCATCAGATATTTCATATTTTTGCATTATAATTGCAGTACAATGAAAACATGCATTATCATAATTAGCAATAATTAACAATAATTAACAATAATAATTAATGCATTTAACATAATATGTGAAGTTTTCAAAAAATGACATTGCATTGGTTTGAAAATCCTGCATGCTATAAATAAATAAATAATACACAAATTCATAAATAAAAAGCCCTAAGCCTATTTTCATTTTCTAAGCAATAGTTATAAAATTCTGTACAAAGCAGAATTCAGTTTAGTGCGACAGGTCATATTTCTCCATATAAAGTAATGCAGTAGTTGTTTTCCCTAGCATCAGTTACTAATTCATTTCTTAACATTTCTTTGGTATAGCTTTAGCATAGGAGCCCTTTAGCAGCTTTCAAATTTTCCTTGTCATTTTGGCGAGAAACGTTCGAGCTACTTCGGTGTCAAATTTAAAATTTCGCGAAGGGGTTAACACTGAAACTGTTTCATTTCTTTGCCACAATTTTTCTAAATTTTATTTTAATTACTTAAAGAAACGTTTGCACTCTCTTTCTCTGTTTCTCTCTCTCTCTCTTTTTTTTTTTTAAATACATGAAAGAAATATATTTTCTTACTTACTTGTTTTATTTTTGCTTAATAATTTTAATGTTATTTTATTTTATTTTCTGTTACCATAAGGCAGAGAAAGTATTGTTTTAGGGTCAAATTTTCGAACGTGAATTTTTGTTTTATTTACACGTTTTGAGGTCCCCCTGAATCCGAAAATCATGTTTTTAGCGGTTGGTCAATGTGTGTGTCTCTCTGTGTGTGTCTGCCTGTTATCAGCATATCTGAAGAACAAATAGTAGCAGAATGTCCAAACTTGGTATTCTAAATGTGCATGATGTAGGAATACTACACTAGGTTTTTCGTTGAGGTGAAGCAAATGGTTCGTGTACAGGGACATCTAAGAGAATTCAAATACATAACGTCTATGAGGGAAATTGCAGGTAAGTAGAGTTTAACATCTGTAAACTGCACTAAAACAAATGTAACAATTATATATTTTTTATATGCGTAAAAACCTGTCTCACGTAGAATATGTTAGGGAAATCATTCACTGTTTATTTACAGGGCTACACGAAAGAACTAGATTATAGTGCGACAATAGCTGAAAATTAATGAAAGTGTATTTCAGGTTATGCCGTATATTATTACTATAGGATTTTATTTAAGTGCACCATGTGGTCTGTACATAACCTTGAAATGATATACAGGGCTGCAAATGTTTAAGCGATAACCTTCTTTTTTATTGTTAATGGAAGTGCATTAATATAATATTTTACCATTTCGAGAAAAGCTGCTTAGGAATTGAAATGAATTCTTCATAGACACATGGTAAATAATGTATGTTTTTAAGCTAAATATTAATTGCTTGTTTTTTATATATTTACACGTTTTCAGGCTTCCTGATTACCGAAGTCAAGTTTTTTAACATTTTATCTTTGTCTGTGTGTTTTAGAGTAACTTAAAATCGAATAATTTCAGGAGATCAAAAGTTGTATTTTCAAGTTAATATAAGTTTACAATTTTTATTAAAATCACACAATCAACTGTGGAAGAAAATCATATTTATTGAAATTTTATTTTTCCGACTGAGTGAAAATAATGCCTCGACCGGGACTCGAACCCCGGATCTTTGACAATTCTGACAAACTCAGTCGGAAAAATAAAATTTCAATAAATATGATTTTCTTCCACAGTTGATTGTGTGATTTTAATAAAAATTGTATTTCTTTCTCCCATTATCTAATGGAGTTTTCCATTTCCTGCGGCTTATTTTCTGTTGAGCTATCTACATGATAGACCAGAGATGTTTCTGCCTAAAGGTTGTCTGAGTGAGTAATGCTGACCGGGGTGTCGGCCTGGATAGCTCAATTGGTAGAGCCTTGACCTTGTAAGTCAAAGATCCGGGGTTCGAGTCCCAGTCGAGGCATTATTTTCACTCAGTCGGAAAAATAAAATTTCAATAAATATAATATAAGTTTGTTGCTAAAATAGTTTGATTAAGACTGATAAGTTTCAAGGAATGTTGCAAGTGAAAGTTGTTTGTATAATTTTAAGAAAAAATTTAAATTTTAATAGCAGATTTAATTTCTATTTAAATGTAGGTGCAGTAATGAAGCTGTGGGTTGAGGGGGGGGGCAGCCCCCTCACACAGAACTAATTATTATAAAAAACTCTTCCGAAGCCTAGTCTATTTGTTTTAAGATAGGTTTACATAACAGTACTCATCCCCGTGGCAGAAACACGGCGACACGGCGACAATGTCGCAGAAACAGAAATGCTCTTGCAGAAAGATTTTACTTAAGTCAAATAAATTTTGACGTTGTGTTAAAAAAAAAAAAAAAAAAAAAAGAGAGAGAGAGAGAGAGAAAGAAAGAAACACAAAGAATTGTTTATAAACTCTTCTGCAGAACAAATTTTCGTTTCTGCAGATACGATCGCCTCAATCCTGAATAAGGAGAGGAGATAAAGTGGATGTAACTCACTTGGGCTAGCTTTGATACGGCATGCATTAGCGATTCTTGATGCGGTGATATGATTCGGTGTATCGACACTTTTCACTGGTAACCTCTTCACATCGGAACTTCATTTTCGTGTCTCGAAACTTTGTTTTCGCGTCGTGCCTGCTGCTCGTGTCGTGTGTATTTATTGTATTGCAAAAAGATTTTTTTTAGAAAGAATCTGGCTTTGCGACCATTTTCCGAATTTCATATTTCATGCATTTTCAGATTCATGCATAACAAAATAGCTGCATCCAGTGATTTTTTTTTTTTTTTTCTTCTTTTTTTAATAAGTGCGTGATTGCTGCTGTACCGATTTTCATACATTTTCTGATTTACTCACGACAAATTAGTTTTATCTAGTGATTTTTTTTTCTTTAATGTATGCGAAGCGTGCATACGTGCGTAGTAGTAAATACATGTAAATTTTTAAAAGCTGCATTAATTTTAATGTTTGGTTCAAACTATGCAATACATTTCACAAATATATACATAAATAAGATTATGGGGAAATTTGTAACGTCTGTAGTTATACGCAAAATAAAAAATGAAGCTGAATGCTTACCTTGCTTCATAAAATAGAAAAATAAGAAAATAATCTTAAAAATACTTTGATTTTTAGCATTTTACATGTAGTAAAAAATCTTAGCAATAAATATTAATGGGTATCTTAAGTTATAAAACTGGTAACTTTTCTAATTTTTTTCTTTACTAATCATTAATTATTTTAATTGTGATTAAAATTCTTAGCTTTAAATTTTGTTGTTTAAGCATATGAAGTCGTTAAAAAATTATTAATTTATTTTACAAAAATACTGTTATCATTAGTTTCTACAGTTTGTTCTACATTTTTTAAACATTTGAATTTTTAAAAAATGTTTATTTTTTTAAATGAAATATTGCAAATGAAATAGTTATTTTGAATAAAAATCAAATGAAAGGTTTTGTTGAATATTTTATTATTATTTTTTTTAAGCAAAAGGAACTTTATCTAATAGTAGTTGTTTTGAATAAATACTAATTAAACAGCAAATGCTTTTATTTATTTATTTTTATTTACTTATTCGTATAGATATCAATATCAAATATTTTTTTTAATTGATTTCTATTTATTTAATTCATCTGTAATCATTATTTTCTATTATAGATTTTATCCATGAAATTTGTTACAGTTCAAATTTCAACATTTGATTAAAAATTAAATATTTCACTCTCCTCAACATTTATGAAAATATTTAGACTATGTTTTGTCTATAATTGTGTTACTTAGATCTTGTATTCTCTTCTACTTTATGTATTTAAATGATGGTATAATTATACATTCAGAACTGTATAATGTCAAATAATATTTTTTAGATTACAAATACACTTCTTTATGCTTTTTGTATAGGATAAAAAATGAATCTTGTGTATTAGAATGTTATCTTGCATCTTTCTAATTATCTCAAAAACTAGAAATGTTGTAAATTATTTATATTTCATTATAATTCAGTATTCTATATTAATTTTTACTTTTAATTATGAGTATTAGATTTTATGTTGTTTGGTTTGCACCTTATGAAATAAGAGCATTTGTGTTTTTGAAATATATATATTTAATAAAAAAAAGTAATGAAATTTTAAAAGTATTTGTAACATTTGTTTAATTTATACATTTCAGGATTTAAATGCCTTAAAAAAATTTGTAGATTATTTTTGATGTGTTACTGCATTTTATGTTTGAATTCATTGAATATGTTATAAACAATATTGTATATTAATGTGAACAAAAAATCTGAAGCAATTAAGATCAATAGATTTATTTTCACCTTTCTTAAAAAAAAAAAAAAGTATTTTCTTGCAATAGTGCAGATATATGCATTTTTGCCTAGTTAAAATATAAATACATTGGTTATACCGAATATTATTTACTATTTAAAAATAATGTATTTTGAATTCGTAAATGTTAACTTCATAAACTACTCCTGCAGAAAGATTTTGGTGTTGATGAAGCTTGTCGCAGAAAGCATAATAAATTTCTGCCACAGGGGTACTCATTATCTTACCTCTTAATCTCCAACCTCTATTTTTAGTATGTTTCAGGGTAAGAGAAAATCGTGTGAGTGGCACACCAGATTATTTTAATAACTTTTATACCAATTATACGACTGAGCTAAAATATACAGCATTAGCTAGATTTTCTTCTGATTAATAAATGTACCAATTTTTGATAAAATCTAATAATCCGGACAGATAAAACTTTCAACTTTATATATTTGAAATAAAAACAAAAATGTTTGCACGCTCATTCAAGGTGTAATACAATAAATGACGACAATGCAAAATCACTGTCTGAAAGACATAGTGCGACCTGTCGTACTAAAAACAAGTTTTAATTTCAAAATGTACTGAAAGTTTCAGTTCAGCGGATGTGAATATTATACATATACACTAAGCGACAAAAAAAGCCGCACTGCAGAAAAATTGACTTATACCTTTTGAGTTTGTAATAAATCAAAAACTAATGATTGCAACAAATAAAATTGTTATGTTTGTATAATACGGAAGTCATAACATGATACCTAAGTACATTTTCGATTTAATAATTCGTTTTATTAGGCTCTACGAAGTATTTAATAAAAATCTACATTATTATTATTATTTTTTTTTTTTATGTAATATAATAAATATATACTTTGTATTCTATCATGATTTATTATATGAAATAAACAAGTGCTATTTTAATGTATGAAATAAAACTATTTATTTGTTAGATCTAAACAATTATTTAATAAAAATATGCATTCTGGATCGGATAATTCCGCCTTTATATGGAATTACTGCTTTAATGCGCAATGGCATAGTATTTTACAGTTTTTTAACATGAAACTCAGAAATTTCACTGTGCCAAATATTACAAATATTTTTTTCTAGTTCTTTCAAAGTTGTAGGCTACAAATTTCTAATCCCCACCCTCTTTTATAGACTAAACATTTCCCAGCGGATTGAGATTAGGACTATTTTCAGGTCTAATAAAGAAGAAATCCTGCGATTTTCTTTGTGGGATTTAATTTTAAGTAAAAAAAAAGTTATGATAACTTATAAAATTATAGATGCTAATGAGAATGGATAAGTAATTTTAACAACTTGAATCAAATAAATGCATCACAAGCGCCAAATAACAAGTTGCATTATCATCTTGAAATGCTGTTTATGGAAGAAACTGAATAACCCCCAAAGTAGTCGGTCAGATATAAATTTTTTAATGGCCAAGTTTTATTTCGTGTTAATTGATCCCTTGAACATGAAAATTTGCTAGACTCACCGAAAAATTATGCATTTTCGTATCGTAATGTACGGGGAATATGTTCTTGTTTTAAAAGTGCGATTTTCATTAAGTCAGTCACATTTTCGTGATCAGATCTGCTTGTTTCTGTCAGTTCGAAATAAGTTAAACTTGACTCATCAGAGAGAACAGCTTCAGCCCAATTATTAAATGATCATTTTTTAATTTTTTTTAACCCTCTCATGTCTTGGTTTTCGAATTCTTTTAGTTAAGAATGATTTTTTTTTTTTTTTTTTTTTCAGATTTTCTGGGAATTAAACCTGTTTTGTTTAATTGTTATTTCACTGTATTTAGAAAAATTATGTTACTAAACACTTTTTCTGAATCCCTGCTATGTTCTAAATGTAATACAAACTGATTTTTAAGCGCTGAATTTTTAACTTGTGGTCATCCCGACTGGATGATTAACGTGGCAGCCTAAGGACAAGTTTGCAGTTCAAACAGCCAAAAAATATTATATCTTGCTAAAAATAAGATCACTAATATTTTGTTAACATTTAATCATTTTAACATCCCACGTATTAAAATATTTTTTTGATTTTCGCTATAAAATTAATATTTTTTGTGGTATCGTTAACTGCCTTATTCTTGCCATTTGTGAAATACTTTCTAAAATTACAATTTTCCGAACAAGCATCTTGTTTTTAACACTTGGCTCAATCCTAAATTGCATGCGGAACACAACGTAATAAAATCTGTTCAAAAATTTACTTTTGAAACAATAAAATTAGCGATTACAGAAAGAAAAATGAAAAATATCCAAGTGCGGCTTTTTTTTTTTTTTTTTTAGGACTGAGGGCCTATTAGTCTCAATCTGGGATTTTTGCGTTGTCGTTTTCGATAGTTGGACATTTGTCGAAATCTAAAATTTATCGAAAATATAATTGAATAATTTGAAAGCGATGTTATAATTTGTAAAAAAAAAAAAAAAAAAAACTAATAGTCCTCCGTCTTAAACTAAATTCTGCTTATGCCAGAATTTCATCAAAATCTTCTTTTTTTTATATTATTATTATTGAAAGAAAAATAAAAGAAAATTAATAATAATCGGTATCGTTTCAAGCGATATCGAAAAAGTTTTTTTTTGTTTAATAATTTTGAATTAGGAAATAAGAAGTGCGCGAGCAATATGAAATAAAAATAAATAAAAAAAATGAATTTAACGGTTTAATTTTTATATAAAACAAGATCGCGTGCTATCTTAAAAAGTAGATGTAAAATTTAAAGTTTAATTTTTTTGGCAGCAATTATAAATTAAAATAAATAATTTAATGAAAGCTTAGAAGTTAGAATTTCTAATTTCATTTATCTGTTATTTTTTTGTTTTTGGGACGGGCGGAGGAGATGGGGGCAGGAGGATGTCTTATAGTTTCAGCTTAATACAACATATCGCATATTATTTAAAAGAACAAAATGTCAATATAAGTCACACAATAACCATAGTGTTGCGCCTGCATAAATAAACGGCTTTCTTCAATTCAAGTATACGTTCAAAAAATTCCAATTCTTATGCTTGCGAACAATTTAAATGATTAATTTATGATATTACCAGGATAAATTTTTGCTTCATCGCCAAATATTTTCAGAGATATGATATAAAAGAGGTAAAAAAATGCATTAATTTTTTACTGATTTTTCCCCCTATTTTATGAAGTTTGTCTTATTTCTCTATAAGCAAAATTCTAAATTATTATTCATTTTCTTTTCTACAAAGTTCCATAAACTTTTTCGCAAAACGGAATATATTTTATTTTTTGCACTAAAATTGCTAGTGGGCTATTCGGAATTGAATGTGGTATAAATGAACTGATTATAAGGATAAATTAGCTTATTTTTCGGACTGTGTAAGGGAGTAAAGTATATGCACCTGTCGCTAATATGTATAACTAATTTTGAAATCTCTATACCAGATTCTTTTTCAACACTTTCCAACAAAGTTGAAAAATGTTTATGACTTCGGTTTCTCTGTCTGTCTGCCCGTTTATCTGCTTGTTTTTTTTTTTTTTTTTTTTTTTTTTTTGTCGCTTAGTGTATACAAAACTTCTGCTCAGTCAGAGATGATGAAATGAACTGATAAAAGTGGATGCGATGTAAATGGGTTAAAATTTGAAAACAAATTTTGAGCTGGAGTTGGGGGTTTTCATGCTCCCTACAATTCCGTTACTGATTGAATATGTATTGTCGTCGGAGTTATAACCATATGCAGAAATTCAGCTCATTCGAACGATAAGAAGTGTGTTAAAATTCGAAAACAAATTATGAACTAGAGTTTCGGGCCTAGGACCCCAAGAACGCCACGCCCCTCAGTCTGTTACTACTTGAGCATGTGTTGTCATCGGAGTTATTCGTGTATGCATAATTTCAGCTCAATCGGATGATAGTAGGTGGGTGAAAATGTCCTTCTTAGATTTGATATACACCCCGCGACATAAAGATAGGAACAAAGGGCTTTTTCTTTGATTTTTCATAAAATAACGTTATCTAAATTGTGCTTATCATTTATTATTATTATAAAATAACACTATTCCTGGACTCATTTTTGTTTTAAGACTAATTTAGAAAAAAATTAAGACTAAAATTTTTCTAATTTAAGACTACACAGCGCGACAAAAAGATAGGAACAAAGGTTTTTTTTTTTTTTTTTTTTTTTTTTTTAATATGATTATTTTGAATATGAATATTTTGAATATGATTCAAATATTTAATATGTTTTTGATATGATAATATTTTGTTATGATAATAAATGATCAGCACAATTTAGATAATGTTATTTTATGAAAAATTTTAATGAAAAATTTTATTTGGGGCAAAATCTCTGCAGAAATATGTGAGGTATAACATGTTCTTTACACCCACGAAGTTTTACGAGAATCCATCAAGTATTTGTTTCTCTAGATATTCGACAAACATATAAATTTGAAATTGTTACATTACTTTGTGACTAATCTGTATTTCTGTGGGAAAATGTGTGTAGCTTATGTTATAAATGCTAGTACATAATAGCAGGTATTTTTTATCTATTTTCAGATATACAGGTTGTCCATAAATTATCTTTACAGCTTTGAAATTTAATAACTTTTGAAATAAAAAAGATATTCACATTCTGTGTTCTGCAGTTATTAGTGCAACTCATAAAGTTTTTTTTTGCACCTTGTGGACTGTTGATCTGGGTATTTCTAATTGTGTAGCAGCCGAACGAACTGATTTTTTTGGACTGCACTGGAATGCTTCGCGAACCCGCTCTCAACAGTTCCATCACTTGTGCTGGGTCGTCTTGCTCCTTTCTTATGTAACACTGAGCCTGTGGTCATGAAGCTGGTGTGCCATGCACGGATGGTGGGTCTGGATGGTGGCGCCTTGCCAAATTTGGTCCTGCAATTGCATTGAACTTGTGTGTCCGATTTGCTCTGAATGAACCATGCCACACATTGTGCTTTCTCCTGTGGGGTCCACATGCTCAGTTACAACTGGCTAACCAAAACAGAAAAAAAACTTTATGAGATGCACTAATAACTGCAGAACACAGAATGTGAATATCTTTTTTATTTCAAAAGTTATTAAATTTCAAAGTTGTAAAGATAATTTATGGACACCCAGTATTAAACAGGGATACAGAAAAGCAATTTATTTTATGTTTTACCTTTAAAAGTAAAGTTATAAATATAGATTTTGTCAATAATTCATCCATAATGAAAAAAAGGTTTAAATATCGCTATGCAAATTGATAAAATGGAAAGCGCTTATAAAAATATTACTTGTTTTATACGCGCTTCATTCTGTAAAAAACAAACCACATCGAATTGATTAAAATATCGAAATTTATTTATATAAACTGTAAAAGATGTAAAATTAAACGATAACTACAAAACAATAATCGAATTATAAAGATATATAAAACACATATTTTATGTCTTTTATAATTCAATTTTCAATTATTGTTTAACCTTTTGTATTACAATTCATTTGGGGTTTTCAATTTACGCATATTTGCGTGCAACAAACAATCATGGGATGAACGTATTGGACTGCGTCATCCACGATGCAGCAACTAGTAATTCTAAAAAAGCTTTTCTGCAAATTATGTTTCTTCACACACTACTTTTCTGAAGTTTTTTTGACAGCAGAAACTATTCGCTATCATCAGTATACCCTATTTAATTCATTTTATACCAAATCAAATTTTAGAAATGTGTGACGTTAAAAGGAAAAGCAATTTAAGTCGGTAATCTAAATTTTAATTATAAAAAGAAAATAATACAGTCTTTGCATGAATAACATTAAGAGTATTACAGTAATTAAAAATGTTATTTAATAAAAATCATCTGTGAATTCTAAGGATTATTTTTTTTCATCATTATTAAATATTTCGCAATTTTAAGCAAATAATTCTTCGATACAAATATTTATATGCATAAAAAAAAAAAAAAAAAAAAAAAATCTGGAGTGACTCCACTTGACTTTCTGAACATTGAGTAATTAACAGTTCTGTAGATAAAGTAAAGAAAGAGGAGTTGTTAAACAAACAAAAGAGAGAAAACCATAACAGAGTGTTTGAGTATTTTTCTTCATATATTAAACGATGTTTTATTTAACGCTACTGAACTTTGAGCCCATAGATCATAATGATAAAGAATTTTTCGTTGTGTCCCTGTAAAAACCTATAAATGCTAGATTCACCAAAATGCTTATAGTTAGTGCAACAGTGATTTATAATATTCATATAATTTCAGAAATATTTATTCCACTTTTTTATATATGCTGTTTTAATAATTATGAAAAAGTAATATACAAAATAACTTTCAGCATATCAATCCTGAAAACTTTAATAAATTTTATTTTATTTCCAACGTTCCAATATCACAAAGTTGTATTTGTGATATCAAGGAATAACCTAAATTATCTATGTTTAAGTTTTTTAAACATCGTTTCTTTCCTGAAGAAGGTTAATGAAGGAATTTAACCGAAACGTTGGAAATAAAATAAAATTTATTAAAGTTTTCAGGATTGATATGCTGAAAGTTATTTTGTATATTACTTTTTCAAAAATATTCATATAAATTTTCAGCTCAATTGAATAAGGCGTTTAGATACTATCGCACTTTTAAAAATTTGGTCCTATAAGCCATAATGATAAAGAATTTTTCTTTGTGTCTCTGTAAAAAAACTGTAAGTGCTAAATTCACCAAAATCTATACAGTTTGTGCAAGTGTAACCTATAACATGTGTACAAATTTTTTCCTCAGATTAATAAGGCGTTTAGACGCTATCACACTTTTAAAAATTTGGCGCCATAGGCCATAATGATAAAGAATTTTTCTGTGTGTCCCTGTAACAAAACCATAAGTGCTAGATTCTCCAAAATCTATACAGATTGAGCATCTGTGACCTATAATATGTGTATAAATTTTTTGTTCAATTGAATTAGGCGTTTAGATGCTATCGCACTTTTAAGATTGTAGTCCCATAGGCCATAATGATAAAGGATTTTTCTTTGTGTCCCTGTAAAAAAACTATAAGTTCTCGATTCATCAAAATCAATAGGATTCGTGCTACGGTGACTTGCAACATGCGTACCAACTTACAGCTCATTCGAGTAAAGCGTTTAGACGCTTGCGTGTTCACTCACACACATACACACACACATACATATATCATCGTAAAAATAGTGAAAATGGACTCAGGGGACCTCGAAACGAATAGAAACATCAAAATCTCAAATTCGGATTTTTGACATGATTACAATACTTTCCTCACTATAGTGTTCGGAAAGTAAAAAATGTTTTGACCTAATACGTTAGAACACAAAAAACATTTTCAAAATTTTCAATTTTATCACATCGTATTACAAAGACCTTTCCCAATGGCCCGAAAAAAATAAAAGCTTCGTAATAACGAGCGGTAACATTTGTTTCTAATAATGTTCAGGTCAATGCTCATTTGTTTCTGTCAAAGCACAGCTGCTCATACTCAACAGTACGAGAAAAAGTTACGGGAATGGATGTGATAAGCTTGTCCTTTAAGTTAATGCATTGAATATTATGCTGTTATACTTCAGGTTTTTTCATGATGCTCAATATTCTCTATTTGATGCCCTATATTCTCTACAAAAAGGGAAAATCATGCAGTATCGAAGATTATAAACCACTTTCAAACTGTATTTACACAACTACTTTCAAACTATATTTACACATTACCTCGTTTAACAGTCAACGTATTTTACCTAAGTGATGAAATCTTAAAATATATTTTGTGTTTAATTATGGAGGAAGAAACCTCCCAAAAATAATCTTTAAAGCTCAATTTTTAAAGGGAGAGCTTAAAGAAAGTTATTTTGTGTATCCTGTATAAAGCATGAAATAATGTACTAAAAGTTTAGAATTATCATTTCTACTTAGTCTCATAATATATCTGAATACCTTTGGGTGACTTTGCAAGCTAAACATATTAATTTAAATTAAACATACCATATTCTGTAAGAAATATACTTTTCTGCACCTGAATAATGTATGTTAATTTCATTATGTTTTGTGCATAAATATATATATATATATATTAAAATATGTTTTAAATACATCTCAAAAACCGTAATGCATCCGAATTGTTTTTACTAATCCCCATGCACAAACCAGTAGCACTAATTATACAATTTCAATAAGAACCATGCTATTGTGAACCCGAATAACATATAACAGTTTCAAGACATTCAAAAAATATTTACGGGAATTAGAAGATAGGCGAGCAGACATACTTGTGGTATTGGTATATGGGGGTTAAAGCCGGATGACTACATAGGCGGATCTAGATTTGGGTGAAATGCCATCCTGAGGCTCTTTTTAATTCGTATTCACGCACATTTTGGAGAAAACTGGTCCCATTTTTGCCTTCGGGAGAAAATCTTCGCCGATATATTAATATAAAATGGTGTAAATTTCAAAGAGAATGCATAAAGTGTTTTTACAGATTTTCGGCAAAGCGTAAAAATTGAACAGCGTATAAATATTTTTGTCTACATACAGACATTTAAATATATTTATGTACACACACACACACCACACACACACACACACACACACACACACACACACACACACACCTTTGTTCCTAAAGATACACATGGTTTAGTGTTTTTGTGTACACAGAGCCTGATTACCACCTGTTGGGGCCTAAGGCCCAGGACGATTTTGGCGCCCCCCCCCCCCCCCCATTCTCAAACAAATTAAAGTTTTTTTTTTTTTTTTTTTTTTTAAATCTAATTTGTGCACAAAGTTTGACTTCTGGTAAAAAAGTTAAAGCATCACCTTCATAAGAAATTAGTGTTAACTTCTTTTGCAACAAGACCTCAAATTATTATTATTATTATTGGTGCAGGGGTAATCTTTCTTCTATGACTGTTGGAATTCACTTGCATAGAAATGTAATTTTTTACAAGGTATTCTTTATAATACTGTTTTCTTTTTTAATCTTAATCTACCTCATTCATACCATACCATACGAAGTCAGCAGGTATGTAAATATGAACACATGACCAAATACTACTGAATATGTAAAGATATTTTCCATTAGGATGATACATTGGATTTTTTGATCCGCTGTAAAATGTTTTATCATTCGACCGATCTCCACAAAAACTGGTATATTTCATAATCTAGCTAATGTTGTATTTTTTAAAATTTAATCGGATAATTGGTTAAAAGATATTAAAAAATCCCTACTTTCAACTAAAGATTATTATCGTTAGCTAACTTTTGGTTAATTCTTTTTAAGGAAATCTTTTCCAAAAATAGCATTTTTTAAATTTAAAAATTATTTTGGTGCCTCTGGATAGAGGTGCCCTGGGCCGAGGCCTTGTCGGCCTGTGCGATAATCAGGCCCTGTGTCGCAGAAACAACTAACTGTAAATGAACTATTGCTTAAAATTTCACTTAAAAATATAGTTTAGAGTCGGTAGACTGTAATCACAGTAAAATTGTATATTACGATGTTTTTTAGCCTTTTGTGTTTGTTAATTGACAAAGTATATTAGTTGTAATAAGAAAAAAAAGTATATTATAAACTGGTGTGGTACTCACACAACTTTCTTTAAACCTGCATTTGAATGTACTATAAAGACAGATTACAGATTAAGGGGTAGGATAAGAAGCATTTGTGTATGAAAATACTTTTTAAAAGTTCGAAATAATTTTTGAAAGAAATGCATTTGATATTTATATCTATGGGAGAGGGGATATCTATCCTCACAACTTCCATCTTGAGTATAATACTACCTACATTACATTCATAAAAAAAATCAAGGCTGTTATTTAAATATAAAAGTTTATTCGAAATTATTCAAGTAACTTTCACACACACACCGCTTCTTGAAACTTATTAATATTGGTCAAAATTTTCACATGACATCCCCATTCCATCTTCGAAATACCCAGTTTGAATTTTCTACTACTATTTGTTTTTAAGTTGTGCAAGCATAAATACATATCAATCGCTAAAAACTTCAGTGCTCTGAAGACGGTACGCTTAAGGCTACCGAAACAGCTGTATGCATCGCAAATATTTTTCTTTTGGTGTTTCTGACGTAGTAGTTTATTCGGGTTTTAATATATTTAAATTGTCTTGGATGTCCTTGTACACGAACCATTTGCTTGATCTGAAAGAAAAGTTTAGTTTAGCATCACTATGTGAAACAGATTTAGAATACTGAGTGACTTCCTACTACTATTTGTTTTTGAGATATGCTAATAACAAACACACAGACAGACACACAGTCACATATACAGACTAACCGCTAAAAGCTGGGTTTTCGGATTCAGGGGACATAGAAACGTGTAAATATAACAAAAATTCAAATTTGAAAACTTGACCGAAAAACAATACGTTCTCTACCATATATTATGGATAACATAAAGTAAAAAATATATGTTCATTTCATTACGATAAGTGCAGTGTAAAGATGTTAATAAAAATTTTTGCTCATAGTCTTTTAGATGTCCCCGTACAGGATCGATTTGTTCGATTGAAACAAAAAGTTTCAAATAGCGTCTCCAAATAATTCCGATTTAGAGTATGGAGTTTGAAGTTCTTTTTAACACGCTTTTATTAGCTTCACTTCACCTGTATGTATGTTTGTATGTATAATGTATGTTTGTAAAATGTATATTTGTAACCGCTCTGGGAGCAAACAAAAAATCTATATTGTAAATAAATATAGTTTAAAAAAACTAAAAAACACGCTTTTAAAGAACATCAAACTAAAAAGTGAAAAATAATTCTTAATATAAGCTGAAAACAATAATGAACGAAAAATACTAGTATAACTGTGAAAAAAGCGTGGGTTGCTCGATGTACGAAAAATATGGCACAAAGCACCCCACGCTTTTTTCACTATTATACTAGTATTTTTCGTTCATTATTGTTTTCAGCTTATATTAAGAATTATTTTTCACTTTTTAGTTTGATGTTCTTTAAAAGCGTGTTTTTTAGTTTTTTTAAACTATATTTATTTTTCACTTTTTAGTTCGATGTGCTACGAAAGCATGCTTTTTAAACTATATTTATTATTTTATTATTTATCACATAAATAACTACAGTATGTAAGTTTTTGGTTAAAATTTACACACAATCGAAAATATCCCCATTCAACTTGCAGGCCTCTTAAATCTATCTGTACCAATTTTGAACGGCCTAACTGTATTTCTATTTGTTTTTGCCCCATAGCCCCCCCCCTTACACCATCACCCCCCTACCCGCCCCTCCTAATAATTTTACAAATTCAAAAATATCCGCATTCGATTTGTAAGTATCGAAAACCTCTATGTACCAATTTTGAACGATCTGACACTATTTTTATTTTTTTGCCCCCCCCCCTCCCTCCCCCCTCCCTCCCCCTCTTCTTGCCCCTCCTAATAACTTTACACAATCGAAAATATCCCCATTCGACTTGCAGACCTTTAAAACCTATCTGTACCAATTTTCAACGGCCTAACTGTATTTCTATTTGTTTTTGCTCCGTAGCCCCCCCTTACTACCCCACCCACTACCCGCCCCTCCTAATAATTTTACAAATTCAAAAATATCCGCAATCGATTTGTAGTATCGAAAACCTCTATGTACCAATTTTGAACGATCTGACACTATTTTTATTTTTTTTGCCTCGCTCCCCTCCCCCACTTCTTGCCCCTCCTAATAACTTTACACAATCGAAAATATCCCCATTCGACTTGCAGACCTTTAAAACCTATCTGTACCAATTTTCAACGGCCTAACTGTATTTCTATTTGTTTTTGCTCCGTAGCCCCCCCTTACTACCCCACCCCCTACCCGCCCCTCCTAATAATTTTACAAATTCAAAAATATCCGCAATCGATTTGTAGTATCGAAAACCTCTATGTACCAATTTTGAACGATCTGACACTATTTTTATTTTTTTTGCCTCCCTCCCCTCCCCCACTTCTTGCCCCTCCTAATAACTTTACACAATCGAAAATATCCCCATTCGACTTGCAGACCTTTAAAACCTATCTGTACCAATTTTCAACGGCCTAACTGTATTTCTATTTGTTTTTGCTCCATAGCCCCCCCCCCTTACAGCCCCACCCCCTACCCGCCCCTCCTAATAATTTTACAAATTCAAAAATATCCGCAATCGATTTGTAAGTATCGAAAACCTCTATGTACCAATTTTGAACGATCTGACACTATTTTTTATTTTTTTGCCCCCCCTCCCCTCCCCCCCTTCTTTCCCCTCTTAATAACTTTACACAATCGAAAATATCCCCATTGTCTTGCAGGCCTCTTAAATCTATCTGTACCAATTTTGAACGGCCTAACTCTATTTCTATTTGTTTTTGCCCCATAGCCCCCCCCCCCTTTACCCCCTCACCCCCTACCCGCCCCTCCTAATAATTTTACAAATTCAAAAATATCCGCAATCGATTTGAAAGTATCGAAAACCTCTATTTACCAATTTTGAACGATCTGACACTATTTTTATTTTTTTGCCCCCCCCTCTCCCCCCCCCTTCTTGCCCCTCCTAATAACTTTACACAATCGAAAATATCCTCATTCGACTTGCAGGCCTCTTAAATCTATCTGTACCAATTTTGAACGGCCTAACTGTATTTCTATTTGTTTTTGCCCCATAGCCCCCCCTTACCCCCTCACCCCCTCACCCCCTACCCGCCCCTCCTAATAATTTTACAAATTCAAAAATATCCGCAATTGATTTGTAAGTATCGAAAACCTCTATGTACCGATTTTGAACGATCTGACACTATTTTTATTTTTTGCCCCCCCCCTCCCTTCCCCCCCCTTCTCTTGCCCCTCCTAATAACTTTACACAATTGAAAATATCCCCATTCGACTTGCAGACCTTTAAAACCTATCTGTACCAATTTTCAACGGTCTAACTGTATTTCTATTTTTTTTTGCTCCATAGCCCCCCCCCTTGCTGCCCCACCTGGGGGCTGAATTTCTAAAATTCCAGAAATTGGTTTTTAGATAGTTGCCTTAGCTATATTTTAGAGTAAAAATTTCACGTATATCTATTTTTTTTTGTTTGGGATATATAGGATTATGCGAAATCACGTTTTACGCATGTTAAATCACGTTTTGCCCCCCTCCCACCGCCCCCCTTGGGGACCGAATTTCAAAAATTCCAGAAACCGATTTTTAGATATTTGTATTAGCTATATTTTAAAGCAAAAATTTTACGGATATCTGTTTTTTTGTTTGAGATATGAAGGATTTTGTGCAATCACGTTTTGCTCCAGGAGAAGTTACAAACAAACATATATACATACATACAGGTGAAGCTAATATAAGCGTGTTTAAAAAAGACTTTCCCTACGTGAACGCTGTAGCTGTGAGGTAAAGCTCCGCACTACGAACCTAAAGGTCGAGCGTTCGAGCCCAGTCGGGGGAGATTTTTTTAAAAATGGTTTTTGTTTAATTCTAAATTATTTTAATTAAAGATTTAAATGTATGTAAATATTATGGTGTGTCACTCACACGATTTTCTCTTACCCTGCATTTTAATACCATGATAGATATTTTGTGCTTTTTAGTTCACATTTCTATAAAAGCGCGTTCTTTATTTTTTTTAAACTATAATATTATTATTAATGTTCCTTTTTGATATAGGTTGACATCAGATTGACAAACATGCACACAGACCAACCATTAAAAATCGGATTTTCTGATTCAAGGGACCTCAAAACATGTGAATATATCAAAATTTCGATTTTAAAAATTTGACCCAAAAACAGTACTTTATAATAACAGCTAAAAAGAAAACGAAAAGAAAGTAAAGAAGAAAAAGTAAAAGAAAAAAAAGTGCTAATTTATTTTGCTAATTTAGTATGGTTTTTTTTTTTGTTTGTTTGTTTGATTCATTTCTGGAAATCAGCTGAAATCGGTAATGAAAACTGAGATGACTCATATATATACGGAATGAGCTAAACGCTATAGAATTATGGGATTTTGTAATCAATACATATTTGTTTTATTCGAAGTGCTTCATTTTAGTGTATAACATAACCGCAGAGAGCTGTAACTGTACACTTATGGGTGTGGTTTGTTTTAAAAGAATAGACAGAACTTTTTTTTTTTCACTCTCTGGATTTCATAATTTCCATTTACAAAACAAAAGTATTTCTGTGCCTACCATTGTATTTAATTTATGCTAACATTGAAGTAGCTGATCAAAATGAAAAACAAGAAGAAAAAATAATGAGTTCCGCGCAGATTATAAAACAATTTCAAAAATTGTTTGCATGTTACGTCGTTTAATTTCTAACTCTTCAATTTTGTTGAAATAGTGTTAAAAATGCACGTCAAGCAATTTTCATTTGTATCCTGTAATATGTTTGAATATTTTTCTATGATTCTAATAAATCAATCATTTATGAGGATGGTTTCCGCTATAAAAACTTTTGCAAACCTATGTTTTAGAGTTAAGAAAATGCTCATACATATGCATTTAAATGTAATTTAATATAACATTTATTAAAATTGTTCGAAAATAAATTAAATTAAAACAAAAATTCAGAGTTTTAAGTTTTTTGGGAAAAAAAAAAAAAAAGAAAAAAAGAAAAAAAAAGAAAGAAGAAGAAGAAGAAGAAGTAATAAATGCTTCTTACTACTAAATAATTTTTAATTTTTTCCTTCGATTTTCCATTATTAAAATTTAATGATATATTCTAAACATATTTGTGTATTTCTTTGTGAATTCATTGGTAAATTAATTTATTATTATTATTATTATTATACAGAAAAACTTTCAGCTAGAAAGACATATATATATATATATATATATATATATATATTAATTAGCTGACAAATTTTTTAAGAGACAGATATTCTACTTTATGTTAAACACAACAGAAATTTAAAAAGAATTGTAGTCTTTTTCTGTAATGTTGAGGAAAAAGAAAAAAATAATCATTTTACAGTATTAATTTAATAAAAAGGTATTAGAAGCGTAACATATACTGTAAATAATAATAATAATAATGATCACTCAATGACGTGTTTTTTAGCTATAGTAGAAAGGTATTTGTCAAATTTTCAGAAAAAGATTTTTCAAAGGTAGATTCTGGCAAAAACTGTATGTGTTTAATTGCTCGCTTCACAGAATTCCATTTCATAAAGGAAAAAATAAATAAATAAATAAATAAAAATAAAAAAAAGACTTTTTTTTCCTTTATGAAATGGAATTCTGCACAAAACAGAATTTAATTTTGTACGACAGGACTTTTCTTTTAAATCTATTCTTCCATATAAAGGCATTCAGTAACTGCGTTGCGTTCCTTAGCAACAGTTATTATATCTAATCCTTAAAATTTTTTGGTACAACTTTAGTATATGATCCCCTTGATAACTTATAAATTTTTGTTGCCATTTTGAGGATGAATAAAATGCCTGACGCAATTGTCTAATATAAGTAAAGACCTCAGCGAGAAACGTTCGAGCTCCTTCGGTGCTAAATTTCAAATTTTGTCAAGGGATCTTATCCTAAAAATTTTCCATTTATTTCACAAACAGATTTTTTTTTTTTCAATTTTATTTTAAATATTATTTTTACCTTAATGCGACATGAGAAAAAAAGAAAAACATTTTTTAATTTATCAAAATATACTAAAATGGTAAAAAAAAATAAAAAATAAAAATAAAAATAAATAACTGATTTTTTACCTTATAATATAAAACTGCGTTCCTATCTACGGTTACTACATTAATTTCTTAAAATTTCTTTTGTAGGTTTTATCTCAATTTCAATATATATACAGTAGAACTTGGATAATTCGAAGCTGAAGAGACCAGAGAAAATTTCGAAATGTCCAAAACTTCGAATTGCATATACTGTTTTGTCAAAAAGAAGAGATAAATAAATAAAACTCTACGATCAAAGATTTAACACATAAACTTTATAACTAAGAACACTGCCGCATCCCCCCCCCCTTCCCATTAAATCAATATTTTTTTACGAACTTAATTATTCAACCCTTTTTAAAAAATAGTCAGATATTTTCGATTGCTTCTTTAAGTACAATCTTTGTGTCATAGCATATGACTTCAACCTATCAATTGATGCAAAAACAGAATCTTCTAATCGGTAACAAAAGTATCCGAACACTAGCAAAAATTTCTATATAAAAAAAAAAGTAGAGTTAATACTGTTTTGTTAAATAAATCCTTGTCGAATCATGTTCTTAGACTCTCAACTGTACATTAGACATGACTTTCAATTAAAGCAAACCTCCAAGTTCATGGATATGGACCATATCTTCTTCTGATGCACTAGGTAGGAAATACTCTTGTATTTCCTCATCCTTCTTTTGAAAGACTGTTAAAAAAGATAATGCACTTTAGCTGAGAAAAATCTCGGTAACAAATTTTACTGTAACATTTTAAAGGTAATCGTATGAAAAATTCGAATTATCCAAAATAGAATTCGAATTATCCATGATTTTTTTAACATTATTTTAATACAAAATTCAAGAGACCGAGTAAAAAATTCGAATTATCCAGAATTTCGAATTAAACAAGTTCGAATTATTCAAGTTTCACACTGTATATATTAAACTTGTTGACAAAGGGATACACATTCTAACATATTGGAGGTGAAACACAGCAAATTATGACATTCTGACCAAAAGCAATAGCCGTATTAAACTCTAAACTTCACAAAATTAAATTAATGAAGAGGACCTCATTTTCACAAAATTAAAATTCATATAAAAATCTTTTTACAAAATTTTATTCCCCGTTTATAGTATTCTATCAAATTATTGCATATAATTGTTTTTAAAGTAACATAATTAGTTAGGTATTATGTGTACATTTTGATATTAAATATAAATTAGAGTAATTACTAAATTTGAAGGTTCTACAAAGTGATATATATATATATATATATATATATATATATATATATATATATTATTTTTTTGTTCCCAAAAAAGTATTTTTTTTTTTTCCCCAAAAAAAGTTTTTTTTTTAAAGATAAACGGGCTTCAAAAATTGAAACCAGGGACGACTTTTATTTTTGTAGCAAAATTCCAGTATGTTATTTATTGTTTATTTTCAGGTGAAACCAACAATCTGTAATGAAGTGACGCCCTATTGTCCTGCACTAGAATGTTCTGATCCTATAACACCAGTTGGTAACTGCTGCCCAATTTGTGGTGAGCCATATTCGATTACATATACGTATGCATTCAAATAACAAGCACTTAAAATGTCTTTAATTGCTTTAAATATTAACAAATAAGAAAAAATTAATTTATACACTATATGTATAAAAAAAATGTGTGTGTAATATAAATGTATATAATATGTTTCTCTGTGTGAATTAATATAAAAAATATGCATACAAGATTCATCGTCCATGTGCTTGTGTAATATAAATCTAATGTAACTAAATGTATAGTATGTAACTATGTATATAATATGTGTGTAATAATGTAAATGCGTCAATCTTTTCGACTTCATGGACCACTAAATTCACAATTCAAAATCCCACGAACCACCAAATTCATAATTTAAAATCCCGCTGACCACTAATAGGAGAAAAGGTGAAAATATTTCTCGAATGACTAGTGGATCTGCAGATCAGGAACCTCAACGTCCTATTTGCATCACGCATTATTCAACAGATCATTTTTATTTATTCCTTATTATATAATATATATGTATATTGATTCGATTAGCTTGTTACATAAAGAGACACGCTCCTGTGTGGCTACCGCCCCCTTCAACACTCCCGCTGTATCTCTCTTTCTATACCTATCTGTATATCATACATATGTATTCTTAATAGCTGACAGTCTTGTATCATTTCTCTGGAATTCATAAATATTTGTACCAAGTTTCACGTAAAAAAATTACATAGCATATCGGAATTATTTTGTGTAACCCTGTAAACTAATTACCAATTCTATGCCCACAATTTTCAACCGAAAAACATGCTTTTAAAGCTCTAATAAAATTTCTTTATATTTAATGGGGTATAACAGACGGACACCATACCCATTTTGATATTTTTGGATTCCTCACACCTGGAAACGTGTAAAAAAGTGAAAAAAACCGAGGTTGAAAATTTTCACGATTAGTTAAGTTCCCCATACCTATAGTATGATGGGGAACTAGAAAGATGAATGTGTGTGTGTAACTAAGTAAGTAAGTGTGTATGTGTGTGAGTATACATAGCAAACTGTATATGAATGCATTTCAATCAAAACTCATTTCTACACATTTTATTAAATCTAGTACTTTTCTTTAGATTATTTTTAAAATCATGTATGTTTCAAATTGTAATGTATCAAAAAACTTTATATGTGTACTGTCTCTTGCATGATTAATTAAATTTCTTATGTATGTTTCTATGTTACAGGAGCTAGATTAGTAATTAAACACAAAGAAAATTTCAAAATGAATAGATTGATGACGCTCCACGATAGTTTTCTTGGCAAAGTGAGTAAAATTATTTAGTTTTCACCTTATCTCTCCCGTATGGTAGTGAAAGTAACATTTGGGGGTTAAATTTGAGATGCAGAATTTTTGTTTTAATTATACGTTTTCAGCTAACCTAAATCCGAAGATCGGGTTTTTAGTGGTTAATCCACGTCACTAGCTGTGTGTATGCGAATCTGCGTGTGTTTGTTATCAACACAACTCAAAAACGTGTTTTAGCCAAAAGTCGAAAGTCAGAGTTCTTAATCTGTATCATATGAAAATAGTACTTGAAGTTTTTATTGCTATCAGATGAATGATTTAGGTATAGGGACAAATAAAAGAATTCAAATACATTACGTCTATCGAAAAATACACTGACAGAAATTTTCTGTAACAGAAAATATTAGTAGATAGGTGTTTTGTTAATGTATCGTGTGACTTGATGCTTCTTTAATACCAAGTTTTCCTTATGCAAAAAGAAAAAAAAATGTACTTACCAGAAAAAATCTTTTTCAATAATTGAAGATTATATCTTTGTACAGAAAAAATGTGTTTTTTGACAGATTGAGAATAATTTCACACTAAATTTCTGTATACAGATATTTTCTGTAGGAAAATTACTGATATTTTCTGTTTTACTTACAGCATTTTTTAGAGTATTTATCATAATTTAATATTGTTCATAAATAAAATAGTTTATTATCGATAGAAAAGCCCAGATAAAAATTCCCTTTGGGAGAAGGTTTAGTAAGAATACAGCATGTTAAGCTCTAGGATCATCATTATTTGCTAACATTTAAAATTGCATATAGGGTAGGTGCTCCAGTGATTGGCATGCTCCAGTAATTGGCATCTATTTCGAAATAATTAATAAATAAGAAAAATAATAAAGTCATATATTTTACATATAAGAATTTTAACATTTTATGTCAAACACTGGAGCATAAGGTGCTAATAACTGGTAAAATGAATAACTAGCAGTGTCAAACACTGAAACATAGGGTGCCAATTAGCAATAAAAGGAAAAACTGGCAGTGTCAATTACTGGAACATTGGGTGGGTGTCAAATAAAAATTCATAAAAAAAATAATATAATTGTTATCAAATGTATATATTTTAACATATGTGTGGTTCTGAATATCTTTCATACCATATGTATTAACTTAAGATTTCTAAAAATATTTTCTGATGACTAGAACATTAAAAACATCAGAGATTGCTCTAAATGTGTCAATCACTGGTGCACTTACCCTAGTAATGGATTTTTTTTTACTATTTTAAGCATTTTGTAACAACTGATTAAAACATTTATAAAATACTTATAAGTTAAAATGCAAAAACTAATTTTAATAAAAATATAGACAGGCATTAGTTTAAAGAAAATTATAAATGTTTCGAGTAATCGTACGTCGTTTCATGATGTACCATAATTAGCGCTATAACCGAACCAACCTCCAGTTTGAATATTTTAGTTATGTTCATAAAAAATTGGAACTTTTGTTAAGTTTAAAAGGTTATTTCAAATTATTCAAATATAATATCCCCCACTAATTCTTCTAATTACAGCCTTAATATATCCAAATTATTTTGTATGAGGTTAATCACCAAAACTAAATTCAAAACTGGTGTACAATCAATAAAAATATTTTTAAACTTCTTAACACACCATAAATTTTAAGCCAGCACAACCGGTTTCGAAAGGACGTCGCCTTCCTTCATCAGGTGCAAAAAAACACGTGTTACTGCCTTGGAGGCAAAAGCAGCTTTTGCCTCCAAGGCAGTAGCACGTGTTTTTTTGCACCTGATGAAGGAAGGCGACGTCCTTTCGAAACCGGTTGTGCTGGCTTAAAATTTATGGTGTGTTAAGAAGTTTAAAAATATTTTTACTTTGTATGGTCCTGTAAATGAATGATATATCCTTTCCACAGCCTATTCTATGAAAAACTCCAGATCAACTTCTAAAAATTGGACTTTCATATTCAGGGCACCCCAAAACGTGATATTATACAAGAAACTAGAGATGAAAATAGTACTTCAAAAAATACTTTGATTACAGTACGGGTATGAAAAATTAATTTTCCTACCTGGGCGGTGTTCGTCGACATAGTAAAATGTAGCAAAGTACTTCCAGTAATTACATTCAATAGAAAAGAATGTTTAGTTTAATTTTGAGCAGTCTTGTATATTGTCTATAATATACATCACATCGTGTACTTAAATTTTGTCCGGCATGAAAAACGCATAACACAAAATGAAAATCCCTTCCAGAAATTTCCAAGTTTAGCCACAATATATCCAAATACATTGGGTAACCCTGTAAACCAATGATAAATGATTTCCAAACCACAATCTACACAAAACATGCTTTTAAGCATATAATAAAAAATTAAGTAAAAGAAAAACATTTAACAGTAGAAGCTTTTTATTGTGGAGACCTGAAAAGCATAAAATAAAAATTTATACTTGCAAAGCCATGCTATAAGGAAATGAAAGTTTTAATACTAAGAAAATTTTAGAGAAAAATAGCGATATTTCACTTTTTCAAGAGATAAAATTTTTTAAATATTCAAAATATTTTTAAAAGGATTCGAGACCAACATTCTTAGTTATTAGTTTTTGTTTAAGTATTCTTTAAGCCATAAATTTCAAAGGCCTCGAAAGATTTTTTTTTTTTTTTTTTTTTTTTTATATTTCGAATTAAAAAAATTTTTCATCTGTTGCATAAGTGAAATATCACTATTTTCTCTAAAATTTTCTTAGGGTTAAAATTTTTATTTCCTTATAGTATGGTTGTTGATTGGTTGGTTGTAGGGTTTAAGGCCGATTGACTACGTTAGGGTCCTAGGCCTATAAGTGGAATGCTCTCTGTTCGGATCTTTCTAAAGGGTCCTAGCCCGTATTTACACGAGTTTCGGAGGAAACCATGGAAAAATCCGAACTGCTGGGTCAAAGAGGCGATTCAACCCAGCACTTCTCATTAACTTAGCATGGAGCGCTGAAGCGCTCGGCCGCTGGTATAACATGTCTTTGCGATAATAAATTTTTATTTCATGTTTTTTAGGGCTCCACAATAAAAAGTTTCTAATGTTAAAAAATGTTGTTTTATTGAAATTTTTATTTTGTGCTTTTTAGTTCAAAAAAAAAAAAAAAAAAAAAAAAAAAAAAAGAAAAAGAAAAAAGAAAAGAAAAGAAAAGCTTAAAAAAATATAAATAAAAATAAAAAAATAAAATAAAATAGAGTGGACACTGAAATATATATATATATATAATGCATTGACACCTTTTCTATTAATTATCTGCAAAATTAACACCTCCCTCAGACCTTCGAGGATTGGATTCACGACCATCACAATATCAACATGACGCTCTAACCAACTGAGCTAACGGCAACGAGTGGCGATAAAAGTCGCTTACATTTACATGAAAGTGGAGAAGTGGAGACGCCGTTTTTTTTTTTTTTTTTTTTTGTATACTGTGTAGACAGTCAAAGATTTTCTTTTATCAATTGACACCTTTTCTATTGATTATCTGCAAAAATTAATACACCGGCCCTTCGAGGATCGAAAGCTCACGACCATTGCGATATCAACATGGCACTCTAACCAACTGAGCCAACGAGTGAGAGAAAGAACTGCTTACATTTACCTTAAAGTGGAGGCCCTTTTTTTTTTTTAGCATGACACGAAGACAAAATCAAATTTCAATAAAAAAAAAAGCTTCTAAAAAACATATTCATTCCATTTTGTGTAGGGAAGTCTATAGATGTTATACTTACACTGTACTTATCAGAAATTTCCCCATAGACGTCATGTATTTGAATTCTCTTAGATGTCCCCGTACTCGAGCCATTTGCTTGATCGCAACGAAAAGCCTATTGTAGTATTGCTATATGATACACATGTAGAATACCGAGGTTGGACTTCCTGCTGATAACAAACACACAGACAGACATACACACACACACATACAGACCAACCTCTAAAAACATGATTTTTCTGATTTAGGGGACATCAAAATGCGTAACTATAGCAAAATTTCTATTTCAAAAATTTATTAAATTCCTTACTTTCTCTACCATACACGTGGATAAGAGAAAGTAATAAATAATAATAAAAATAAGTAAATAAAATGTATTCAACTATTTTCCAATAAACCGTTAACAATCTATTAAATGAATTATCAATGGTCATTTTCCTTCAGTTTTATATTCATTAGCCCATTACAACGCAACACCAGATGTAATTGCGTTTAACAGTAAACTAAAAAAGATATTTTATATTAAGTATTGTTTTTAAAAAAGGAAAGGATAGATGTTTATTTTATTTAAAAAATAATAATCATCATCATCTGAAAAATAATTTTATATTTAAAAATAAATTTCAAACTTGAAGCACTAACCAATCCAAAACTTATGAAAATCATCTTATTTGAATAAGTTTACATAACTTGTAAAAAAATGTTTCACAATAAAATAATTACTTTTGAAGTCATCTGTAGTGTTTGCTGTTTTATAATCCCGCAAGGAAATTTCTGTAAGCATTTATTTGTCTTCATTATATACTCTTATTCCACTGAAGTTGTATAAATACAACACCCTGTATTTAGTAAGATAAGACTAATTTTAATAGTAATTTTATTTTAAATTATTGTTATATATGATCAAAATAATTGAGTATTACTGTTTGTATTTAGAAAAAATCATTATTTCTAGTTTTGGCGGTTAATGGGTTAAACTAATTTCTCGAAAAAATTCAATAATCATGAGAAAAATTATTATTATTTTTTTTTTTCCCCTGAACTTTTTCTTTTGAGAGAGAGAAAGAAAAAAGCGAGAGTTCTTGTGCAAAAGCAGCAGAGTCACTTGTCAGAGAAAAAAAAATATTCTCAGAGATGATTGTTGAGGATTTTTAATTATATCTTAGCGTTGCGAGGCAGGGCCTCTCGCTACAACTGCCTTTACCTGAACCTAGCCATAACACTTTTTTTACTCTACTACGTATATCTATAAATTGTATTCTATTTTTTCCCATCCTCTTGTGGTTAGAACATCCAGGGAAATGGGAAAAGTTATCTAACGAAGAACGTTTATTCACAGGATCTAGTAAACTGCGAAGAGATTTTATTTTATCACAACTTTTTTATCGCCTATTATGTTTGAAGAAATATAAATGGAAATTTAAGTTTACTTACACAAAAATCTGAATAATTTTATTTAAAAATATATTCATCTCATGAATTAAAATTTAATATTTAGACAATACAGGCGAACATTAATCTTTGTCAAAACTGAATAGTTCTATTAATTATGTTGTTGTTTGTCAGTAATTTTCATATGCAACATTTTTATTTAAAAAAATAATGTTATCCATACGAGTTTCAAAAAATGCATCTAAAAAATTTTGACTTTTATAAATTAAAGCTTTTTAATGCATTGAATTCCAGCTATACAGAAAAGGCGAGAAAAAAAAAAAATTCCGTGGCGAAATCAAAAAATTTTTCGTGACATAGCAATATTTGCCTAAGTTACTTAAAAACTGTCAGTGTTGTGGGATAATGTTAATTATCTACATTAGAGACATAAGTGTGAGTGGGATGACCTCCGTGGTAGTCTTTCTAAGGGATCCTAGCCTATATCCAGGCTTATTTCGAAGAGAATTACGGAAAACTCCTAATGGTTATGTTAACCAGTGCTTCTTTTTATCGAAACCGGCACAACATCTTCCAGTTTTAAAACAGAACCTCTCGTCCACTGATAGTGCCATTACTTAAAATGATTGCTTAACGTGGAGTGAAAGAGTTAATTAGAAAACCGGTGTTTGCGATGTTAGAAGCTTTAGCGACGCTTTGCAATCTTTATACGGTAGTACTTTATGCTTGCCAATTTTTTTTATGCTTAGACACTGCAGTATATTGTTTGTAAAATTAGCGACTTCATCCGAATGACATTCTGTAATCACGCACGCGACAGCTCTTCCAAAGAGTTTTAGTTCCCCATCATACTATAGGCATGGGGAACTTAGGTAATCGTGAAAATTTCGACCTCGGTTTTTTGACTTTTTTACACGTTTTCAGGTGTGAGGAATCCGAAAATGACAAAATTTGTATGGTGTCTGTCTGTAGGGTGTCTGCTAGTGTGTCAGTCCGTTAGTGTGTTAGTCCGTTAGTTTGTTAGTCTGTTAACACGATATCTCACGAACAAATGATCGCAGAGAGGTCAGATCATTTTTAAATTATTACTTTCGATACTGGCAAGAACCCTATTCATTTGCAACATTCGAATTAAAAAACTTCGTAAGTTATGAGAAATTTACGATTTTCTTAACATGGGAGAATAGGACAAAAATTCACTTAAACGTGCATTAAATGGAATCTTTTTACTGTAAAAATGTCGGACCAATTTTAAAATATCAGTTTTGATGCCGGAATGAACATCAGTAACTATAAATAAGCTACTTTGAAAATTTCGCGAGTTATTGGAAATTTACGAATTTCTTAACATGGCAGTATCGGGCAAAATTTCACATAAACGTCAATTTTTAGAGCTATTTTCATCGTAAAGATGTCAGACTACTTTTGAAATATTATTTAGAACACTGGCATGAATATTAATGACTATGAATTTTCCAATACAAAAATTTCGTAAGTTATTGGAAAATTACGAATTTCTTAACATGGCAGAATAGAGCAAAATTTCCCATAAACGTCAATCTTGAGGGATATTTTCATCGTAAAGATGTCAAACCACTTTTGAAATATTATTTTGGATACTGGCATGAATATCATAGACTATGATTTTTCCAATTTAAAAAATTCGTAAGTTATTTGGAATTTACGATTTACTTAAAATGGCAGAATAAGGCAAAATTGAGCATAAACTTCCATTTTGAGGATCCTAAATACATTAGACAACTTCAAAATTACGTTTATGATATTTGTTTGAACATGATTGAATACAAATATTCTAATAGGAAAATTTCGTAAATTATTCGTAATTTACGATTTTATCAACATAGCGAAATTGTAATTTTTTCATATAAATATGAATTTTGAGGATTATTGCATTGGAAATAGTAGCATGAAAACTAAGCAACAGAATTGACCCTGATAAAATAAATTAATAGATTAGAATAAGATAAATATATCGAAGTGAACGGTGGATAGCCCATTAGGCGGGGATTTCATTCTGTCACTGTATCAAGCTTTGGTCAAATTCATTTCCTTTAACATGGTTATGATATGCCTCGTATTAGAAATTTATGAGAACATAAATATGATGGGGAACTGAGCAGAGTCCACCTATGCCAACTAGTTTTTTTTTTTCTCTTCCTGTGATTTCTGGTGCTTCATTATGAATGATTTCTGCTTTCACGAAGCTTTTTTCATATACAAGATTCTAAATTTAATTCATTTTGTCTCATTTTATATTTTTAAACTTTATTAAGGGGAAATATGGCACGCTGAAATTGATTATTTTTGTTTTACATTCTGTTGCTTCATAAATCAATTACAGCCATGATATATATCCTTTTTAAGAATATAGTGTGTTTTAAATTATAAATTGTCTATACATACCTATGCATATGAAATGTTTACATTTTGTTTAGATCATCTACGCATGTTAGATTTTCTTTTTTATAAGAGGTGAGTGATACAATATTTTCTACAACGTCTTTATTTATTATAGACAAAAATAAATAAATAAATAAAAATAAAATAAAATAAAATAAGATAGTGAACCAAACATAACAAGTTTAACTCAAAATAGATAGATTTTCTGACCCATTTTCGGTTATAAACAGAACTTTCCAATTTGGAACATTGCTTTACTCAAATATTTTAGATTTTTTTTTTTTTTTTCAATGTACGAGCACAGCAATTTCCTCTAAAAGCGAATACATTTTGAATAAAAGACTGCGCAATCTCTCCTACCAAACTGGGAGAGTTTGCAGTTTTGCTATTTAGGAGAGACTGCGCATTGATTTTATAAAATTTTATTTTAATAGAGATTTCACAGCTTATTTGTAATCACAAGACAATGAGGATGAGTTTGTTGAATGTCTGGAACTGTACCATGAAATAACTTCGACAAGTGACTGGACTAGTTCCACCCATTCGAGAGGGCTCATCTTTCTGTAGACTGTCCCCAGAATATAAAATTGAAATTTCAATTGAATATGAATTTCTCCAAATCAAGGATAAAAGTTAATTGTTTATGCATCAATACATATGATTGTAGCTATAAAGTTGATTGTATATTGTTGCAACTATTGTACTTATGATGTTATCGTTATCCTCATGAAACTTGCGCTTTTATTAATAAGAAGATTAAGGCCTGTTTTGTCAAATTTAGCTCATGTACTGCGATCAGTGGATTACGATTGAATAATATTTGCTTAATAACACTAATTGTTAAACGTGAGAAAACATATTTGTTTTCAAATCTCCCGTAGACATATAAAATATGAAGATTTCGTAAAAATATCCTTATAATAGTAAAAAGTATACTGGGTTGCAAAATGATATGAACACCTAGTAATTTTGTGATATCAGGACAAAAATTCATAAATAATTATTGGAAAACGTTATTCTCGGGACAAGAATGATAATCTCTAAATAACGACAAAATAATTATAAAATTTTAATTTTTTTGAAAATATAAATTATCTAAAAAAAGGGTGTTGTAAAATAATATGAACACTGATCGAATTTATCATTAAACGAGTATATAAACTGATCAGGAATATTGAGTATAAGACTCTGAGAAGAAGGAATCGAAATAAGCAAATTAGTTTACCCTATAAATGTTCTTCGCAGGCTTGGAAACTTTCAAAAGAGTCCATAAAGAGAGTTGTAAGAGTATGAGTCGTAAAAGCACTTTAAGTAGTTTTGAGAAAGGCAAAATTAGGGTTTTTGATGATCAAGAACTTTCATCAAGAGATATAAATAAAATGAAAAGGTCCCCAGGTATAATATTGAGTTTTCTTTGATTGCAAGAGGATTATGGAGCAAAGAAATCTTCGGGACATTCGCCAAAGCTATCGAAAAGGTAAAAAAGAGCTAGTACAAAAAGAATGATCGATGGGAAAACAACTTTAGATGAGTTCACGAGAGATACAGCGATAGTGGTGTCAAAAAATACTTTGTCCAGAACAGTCAATAACTCGAAGGTACTGATGTACAAGAAAATCCCAATCACGTATGACTAAAAAGCATTAGCAGAATCACCTGGATTGAGCGAGAGATACATGTCCTGGAAGTTAGAATATGAAATAATGGTATTTTCCTATTATATATATATATATATATATATATAAATCAATTTAGATGGTCCTGTTGATTTTTCTTGTTATTTGCACGATCTGCCCAAAGAGCCTGAAACATCTCCGAAACGGCAGCAAGGTGAAACGCAATGGTTTGGGCTGCATTTAAATTTTGTGGTAAAGTCGACATTACATTTCCTTCTGGCAGAATGAATTCAATAACCTACCAAGATCTACTTGAAGAATATTTATTGCCTGTTGCCGAGGGAATTTAAGAACTTTTCTGGATGTTCCAAAATGACAGTGCATTCATTCACACGGCAAAGAGCACTAGTGTGCGTGTAATATCATGTCCATCTGTTTCTCCTAATTTAAACCCGACGGTAAAAGTGTGGAGCCTACTGCGGTTAGCGCAGTTTATGCAAATGGAAAGCAATATTCCACAATTTCAGAATTAAAAGCTTCTATCATCTCCCACTGGGAAAAAATCGACCAAATTATATTAAAAGGCTTTGTCTGCTCCATGACTGAGTACGTCTGTACATTAATTAGAAAATCTGGTACATACGCTGGCTACTAATTCATATTTTTCGTCCGTGTTCATTTCATTATGCAACGCCTCAAAAAGAAGAAATGCAGTTATCTTTATATAAAAATGTCTATTTTAATTATATTTTGTTATAAAATAAAAATATTTGTTCTATTTTTAACATTGATAAGTTTTAAGTTTATTTTGTAGCATTGTTTTCTTCTTCATGCGTGAAAAACTTGGTGTTTATTTTATTTTCAAACCCAGTGTATTTCATAATCCATGCATTTTATAAAGCTCATTTATTTATTTATCATTATTATTTATAAGTAAATGCACATTTTTTCTTGGCAAAATTATGAACAGAAGGAAACTTTCTTCTATTACAATATGATTTTTTTACTTCTTAAATTAAAAAATGATATATTTATTTATCAAATGTTAAAAAGAAAATCTATAAAGAAAACTTCAAATCGAAATTAAAAAAAGAATTGCAAAACATAAAATTTATATATACAGTCGGTAACAAAAGTGTCCGAACACTAGCAAAAATTCCTATGTAAAAAGAGTACACTTCATACGGTTTTGATAAATAAATACTTGTCGAATCCTGTTCTTAGTCAGTGTAAGAACATGATTCGATAAAGATTTATTTAACAAAACCGTATGAAGTGTACTTTTCCTACATAGGAATTTTTGCTAGTGTTCGGACACTTTTGTTACCGATTGTAGATATATATATATTTTTTTCTTTTGTCCTATTATAGGAAGAATACAAAGAAATAGAGAGTTTCACGGCCAAAACTTTCGAAGGTGATATCCAGTCCGTGTTTGTTGATGGGGCACAGTACAAAGGACTAGCCAATAAAGTTGCGGATAAAATTTTCCACGTTTTGAATTCAGGTATGACGAATGAATTGTTCTTATATTTACAATCTGCCAAAATAAAAAAGTCTGTACACTATCAGAAACATATCTCTGGGTGTTTTTATTGCTTTATTTTTTTGTCTTCTCGTTATTATCTTTTTTTTTTTTTTTTTTTTTTTTAAGAAATGTCTTTATTTAACCGTTTGAGTCCCAGGGAGTATTGAAAAAACACTGTCAAAGAATCCCAAACAGCGCAACCGCGCTTTCTCTAAATGAGTTCGAAGAAACCCAAGCAGCGCGTTAGCACTTTGTTTATTTTACATCAATGAATCCCAATCGGAGCAATAGCGCTTCTTGTATTTGTTAGGTAACGCGATTCTCGTCTTTTTCTCATCGCTCCGTCACATTTACTGCAGTTTGCAAAGCGATCGGACGTATTCTTGCGTAAGTGTTTCTTATTGTTAATAATTGTGTGTTTCAAAATGATTAGACGTATTTGCTTCATATGTAGTACTTGCTTCAGTAAATCTAAGCACGCGACTTCAACAATCGGTAACGCACCGTCAGTTGTCCACAATGTTCGAAATGTACTGGGTTTTCTCGACATAAAATCTCAACAGCGCGATTGCGCTGCTTGGAACTCGAACGGTTAAAAGGCGTATATGTATGTTTACATAAAATGGGCTTAAAATGCTATACAAAAAAATATTTTTACTTTCTCTTAACTATAGGGTCGAGAAAGTATTGTTTCAGGATCATATTTTCGAAAGTGAGTTTTTGTTATATTTACATGTTCTGAGGTAACCTGAATACGAAAATCATGTTTTTAGCGAATGGTCTGTGTGTCTGTTATCAGCATATCTCAAGAACAAATAGTAGCAGAAATTCCAAACTCGGTATTTTAAATGTGTATCATATAGGGATGCTACACTAAGATTTTCGTTAAGATGAAGCAAATGGTTCGTGTACAGGGACACTCAAAAGTATTCAAATACATTACGTCTATGAGGGAAATTGCAGGTAAGTAGAGTTTAACATCTATAGACTGCACTAAACCAAATTAAGCGAATATATATTTTTTGTAATAGAGATAGTCAACTGGGAAAAAAAAAATTGTGTATGTAGGAGCCTTGCCTCCCCCCTGGGGGGATGTCCCCCCTCGAGGGGAATAAATTTTCATGATGTGTATCTTTCAAAAGAGCTCGCCAATACCTTTAAAACGAATGGTTGAATCATCGATCCGCGATAATTTAAAATAAAGTTATCGATATTTTCCCTTTTTAACATTTTTTTTTTTAATGTAATATTGAGAATAAATTCAATTTTTTTTTTTTTTTTTTTTTTTTTTTTTTTAATATATATATTTAGTGTTATACTACTTCTGTAACATGGAAACTGTGTGAATTATCATGGAAGATAATTTTTTTAAATAATAATTTTTTATAAATTATTTTTACTGAGTGAATTTGTATAGGAAAATATAGAAGAAAGTCGTGTGGTGGCCACAAAACACTAGTTATTTGTTGTTAGTGGATGTGCTTTACTAATAATATTTTACCATTTTCAGGAAAGCTGTTCGGGAATTGAAATAAATTCCTCATAGAGATATGGTAAATAATGTATGTTTTAAGCTAAATGTTCATCACTTGTTTTTTGTACATTAATGAAACGGGGGGTTGAGGGGGGCGGGAAACCCCTCACACAGAACTAATTATCATATAATACTCTTCCGAAGCCTAATTTGAATTGTTTAACACAAGTTTACATAACAGTACTCGTTATCTTACCTCTTAATCTCCAACCTGTACTTATAGTATTAAATTTCAGGGTAAGAGAAAGTAGTGTGAGTGACACACTAGATTATTTTAATAATAATAATAATAATAATAATAGCAGGATGTGCGTAGACTATAAATTTTGCAATACGAAATATGAAAAACCAATGTTAATAGTAAATTATTAAATGTGCAATGTTAATGGTCCATTTTGTTGGCCAGTCATTAAATGGATGGACAACACTGAAAGCTAGATGGAGGAAAGACTCTCTATCTGAGGTTTTACTGAGCATGCTAGCCGATTTGGCCTTTTTTTCATGTCTCTGGCGACAATTTCACTGAAACGTGTAATAACCCTCACGGAAGTTTTTCCTCCGATTTTTTCTTGCTTTGCTTTTTGCTAGCAGCGCCATTTTTAAATTAAATTGAAGTTCGAAGTGACACAGTTGAGAATTTGATAGGGTCTATATACATATTAAATTTCGTGCAATCAGGTCGTAAATACTTCTTTTTGAGTGAGTTTAAAATTTTAAAGTGGTCACCATTTTGAAACCATATGACGGATTGAGTTGAATACTAAATTCTGCAGTGACCTTGATATGAGCTATGTACATGCGGAGTAAGAAATTCGATTCACAATTACTGTATTTATTAGAATTCGACGAAACAGAGAAGCCATCTCCTCCGTGGAATCAAAACTGTGATGGCATGTCTCCAGGATCATCTTTGGTTATAAGACCCAGATCATCATTATTTACCCATAGCACTAGTGCGACATAAAATCCAACCAACCTCAACTCTTAGAGTTCAAAATTTTTAAGTAGCCGTCAATTTTTTTTTTTTTTTTTTAAGAAGACGACGGATAAAGTTGGCCAACCAACTTCTCAAGCATAAGTTTACTGTCCAAATATGTTTCGAATTAATTTATAATTTAAAAAGTTATCGTAATGATAACGTCTCTTTCAAGTAGCCATTTCAGTTCAGTAGAAAAAAAAATTGTGGATGAAGTTAATTTATAAATTGGATTAAGACCCAGATTTTAAGATGCGATTTTCGAGTTTTCATGTAGCCGCTCCTTGAAAAAAAATGACATATCAAATTGCCTAGGAAACGTATTCAAGATATGTCTAAATGAAGTAAACTGTGCAATTTTAGTTCGGATTGAATCAATATTATGGAAGTTATCGCGATGGCATTTTTTCTAGTGGCCGTGTTATTTCAATTATATGCCACATTGAAACAAAATCGGGTTGATTAACACATTCACTCCCGCACGGGCCACCGGTGGTTTACAGCAAAATTATCCGAACACTAGCAATAATCCTTGTCCAAAAAAAGTACACTTAATACTGCTTTGTTAAATAAGTCCTTGTCGAATAATGATCTTAGTCAGTCTAAGAACATGATTCGACAAGGATTTATTGAACAAAACAGTTTTAAGTATACTTTTTTGATATCGGAATTATTGGCTAGTGCTCAGATACTTTTGAGAAGAATGCGCCAGCGTGAACGTGTTAATAAATTTATTTGTGATCTTGATATGGGCTATGCATATGCATATGCGGAGTTTTAAACAACCCGATTTAGAAATGTGTTTTTTGTGTAACTTTTAAATTTTCAACTGACTATGGTGCACTCTAAAGATATTAAAATGTATCAATGAGAATTTTTGCCTTTTGATGTTGTGTATTTAAATGCTTTTGTATCCCTATTTTTGCCCGATTTCAATGAATATTTTCAAATAACATCGCAATATTATAAAAATTTAGATTAGATTCCCTGCTTTAAGAATTATGTTTCTGAAAAGAATCCCAGACGCACACATACACAGAGAGAGAGAGAGACAGAAAGAGGGACCAACCACTAAAAACCTGATTTTCGGATTCAAGTACCTTAAAACTTGTAGATATAAGAAAAACTCACTTTCGAAAATTTGACCGAAAAACAATACTTTCTTGTCCATACATATGGGTAAGAGAAAGTAACAAAACACATTGAATTCATGTCAAAAACTTTTAAGTAAAATAAGGAAGATGATTACGACTAGATTGTGATTTCTTGAGAATCTGTTAACAATAAAAAAAATTTAATTTTAAATAATGCCACTTTTTTCCCCCTATTCTTATTTGAAAGTTGAACATTTAAAAAGCGAGGAATGCTATAAAAAAAAACTTGAATTTAACAAAATTTCTATTCTTAAACAGTGCTATATACTCTCAATATAATTTTCCAAAATGTTTAGCTTAATTCTACGTTTATAACTCAATTCTTTTTTTGGTCCTTTTAAATATTAGGCAATGAATTTGAGAAAAAAACATGCCATGTTATGAACACTTTTATTTTTAACAAAATGTCCCCAAAAAAGCCTGAATTCTTTTTTTTTCTCAGGTGAATTTCTCCTATCTGATTTGTTTTATACCGTTACATAATATGTATTACCGGATTATCCTTTAAGAAAAGGTATTTAGATGTGTGGCCAAATGAACCATAATCGATTTCTATGTCAGAATCTTTTTTTTTTTTTTTTTTTTTGCTTCATAAAGATAACAGAAATCTATCTATATACTATCACTATAAAAAATATGTCCTACTTGCTGCCAGAAATTCTCTGTAATTTAAGAAAATACGCGTAATTTACGAAAAAATTGCGTTTTCAGAACGTATTTTCTCAAATTACAGAGAATTTCTGGCAGCAAATAGGACATATTTTGTAGCTATTTTTTGTATGTGATTTCTTTTTAAATAAAAAATAAAAGTTTATAGTTTCTTTTTTCTGTGTTTGGCAGAGTTTTTCTTTCATCAAATTTATCCTCTTTGTGTAGAACAGATATAGAAAGATTATACAATGTTTCAAACTGTCCTTTTAAATATTATTTCATCGAAAAATTCGATATCATGCTACACACATACTTGCTAACATTTTGAATTTTTAATACAGATTTACCACCAGTATTTTTTAATAGAAATAAATATGTCCTATTATTATTATTATTATTATTATTATTATTTTCGATTAAATAAAGCGAAAATTGCTGTAGGAAATTTCTGGTAGGAAGTCTCCCTCCGAAATCGGGAGGCAAGTATGCTATATAGTAAAACGAAAAATAAAGTGGATACATTTATTTGTACTTTTAACCCTTTAACGTTCATTGGTTTCTCAGCGAAACCAAACATTTGACATAATTCAACAATTTTTTATGCAGCAGTTTTTTAACATTTTCCCCTTGTTTTAATCAGGTTTTAAACTTTTGTTCCTTTTCTGTTTGATAGAGAGCAGCATTATCCCAAAATTTAACAAATAATGTTCCAAAGGAAGCTAAATACATAAGTCACTTGAAGTTCCTTAGTGTGCGCGAGGGCGAATTGCTGGTTTGATGATGCACTCACTTCTAGTTTTTTTTTTTTTTTTAATGAAGAGCAGGACTATTATTTTCTCCTGAAACAACTTTTACGAGTTTTTGTAGTCCATAATGTTTACTTACAAAGTGTTTTATTTATTAAATTAAATATTATTTGAATTTAATAAGGTTAACTTATAGATATTTCAAACCAAGAATTTCTTGAAAAGAAACAATGTTAATTTTTTATTTTTTAAATATTTATGATGAGCTATGTGTCCAAAATCCATTTTTATTTTCTCTTACCCATAAGGTAGAGAAAGTATTGTTTTTGGGTCAAATTTTCGAACACGAGATTTTGTTATATTTACACGTTTTGAGGTCCCCTGAATACGAAAATCATGTTTTTAGCAAATGGTCTGTGTGTATGTCTGTGTGTGTGTCTGTCAGTTATCAGCATATCTCAAGAACAAATAGTAGCAGACATTCCAAACTTGGTATTCTAAATGTGTATCATATATAGATGCTACAGTAAGCTTTTCGTTAAGATCAAGCAAATGGTTCGTGTCCAGAGACACTCAAACGTATTCAAATACATTACGTTTATGGGGGAAATTGCAGGTAAGTACAGTTTAGCGTCTATAGACAGCACTAAACCAAATGAAACGAATATATATATATTGTAATAGAGATAGTCAACTGGGAAAAAAAATTTGTGTATGTAGGAGCCTCGCCTCCCCCCTGGGGGGGGGATTCCCCTCTCGAGGGGAGTAAATTTGATGGGTATCTTTCAAAAGAGCTCGCCAATATCTTTAAAACGAATGGTTGAACCATCGATCTGCGATAATTTAAAACAAAGTTATCGATTTTTTTTCACTTTTAACGAAAAAAAAAAAAGAAAAAAAAATCGTAATTTTTTTTTTTTTTTTTTTTTTTTGAGAATAAAATGGATTTTTTTTTTTGGATATTTTGTGTTATACTACTTCTCTAACATGGAAATCGTCTGCATTTTCATAAAAAATAATTTTTTAAAAATTTTAAGAAATAATTTTTTAAAAACATAATTATTTTTTAATAACCGAATTAAATTTTATGTAAATCTAGGTGCATTAATGAAACGGGGGGTTGAGGGGGGCGGTAGCTCCCCTCACACAGAGCTAATTATCATAGAAATATCTTCCGAAGCCTAATTTGAATTGTTTAACATAGGTTTACATAACATCGTTATCTCATCTCTTAATCTCCAACCTGTATTTATAGTATTAAATTTCAGGGTAAGAGAAAGTCGTGTGAGTGACACACCAGATTATTAAAATTAGTTTAGTAATTTTTAAAATAAATTAAGTAGTGAACGTTAAAGTGTTAAAGGGCACTTGAAGATATAGAGAGATGAAAATATAATGTAGTAAGACTGTTTCTCAAGAATAACAAATATTTATCCAAACTATTTCGTTTACTTTTTAATCCTTTTTTTTTATTTAAAGGAGCCTGGCACCACAGATGTAGGTTTCGTATGAAAGCTTATATTTCCATTTAATATTTATAAATTGAATTATGTTAGGTTTGCTCAGTAAAATATATATTCAGGCAACAATGTTCTTATGGTTTTCGATAGATTTTTTACGGATATGAAATCTATAAATAGAGTTTTCTCAGTTTGCATTTTTACATGAATTCCTGATCTTCAAATGCTAAGACTTCTACAGATGTTTAAGAAAAGACTTAATGACGTTTTTATTTTACTTTATTTTTTAATAGAACCTATTTAAAAGAATTAGGGATGGATTTACATTATAAATAAAAATAAAACAAAAATCATGTTTTTCTGCAAATTTTTTATATAGACAGGAAATTTTTAACTTTTTTTTCTCAAAAATTAAATAATAAATTTCGAAATGCATCCCTAATTTTTACTTTCCGAACACTATAGTGAGGAAAGTATTGTAATCATGTCAAAAGTTCGTATTTAAGATTTTGATGTTTCTATACGTTTCGAGGTCCCCCGAGTCCGTTTCCACTATTTTTACGATGATATATGTATGTGTGTGTGTGTGCATGTGTGTATGTCTGTGAGTGAACACGCTGTCGTCTAAACGCTTTGTTCGAATAAGCTGAAAGTTCGTACGTATATTGTAAGTCACCATAGTAGGAACCCTATAGATTTTGGTGAATCTAGCACTTATAGTTTTTTTACAGGGACACAAAGAAAAATTCTTTATCATTATGGCCTATGGGGCCAAATTTTTAAAAGATCGATAGCGTTTAAACGCTTTATTAATCTGAGCGAAAAATCTGTACACATATTATAGGTCACAGTTGCACGAACTGTATAGATTTTGGTGAATTTAGCACTTACAGTTTTTTACAGGGGCACAAAGAAAAATTCTTTATCATTATGGTCTATGGGGCCAAATTTTTAAAAGTGTGATAGAATCTAAACGCTTTATTCAATTGAGCTGAAAATTTATATGAATATTATAAATCACTGTTGCACTAACTATAAGCATTTTGGTGAATCTAGCATTTATAGGTTTTCACAGGGACACAACGAAAAATTCTTTATCATTATGATCTTATGGGCTCAAAGTTCAGTAGCGTTAAAAAAAACATCGTGTAATATATGGAGAAAAATACTCAAACACTCTATTATGGGTTTCTCTCTTTTGTTTGTTTAACAACTCCTCTTTATTTACTTTATCTACAAAACTGTTAATTACTCAATGTTCGGAGAGTCGAGTGGAGTCACTCCAGATTTTTATAAGTAGGTACTATTAAACACATACACATACATATATATGTATTGTCTTTTCTTAAATATCTGTAGTATCTGTCAGTTTATAAAATAAATAAGAAATTTAACATAATATCATTGCCGGCTAATTTATCATTCATTTATTTTGTTAATGAATTTTTCTTTTTCTTTTAATTTGATCGAAACGATCACATGAACTACAGTTTTGTGCGTTTAGCGATTATCACTTTTGTTGGACATCATGTGTTGAGGATAAGGCTCTTTCTTATATATTCAAACTGGCTTATCCGACATTTTTACTCTCTTCTATATTCAATAGATGAAAGTATTGGATTCGTAAAAATTTTCGACTTCCAGTTTTCGATGGATTGATCTAAATTAGTGCTTATCAACTTCTTGTGTCAATTGCTCAACAGGTGGCGCTGCTGCACCAGTATTTCCACAATTTCAGGGAAAGCTATATCTCAGGAATTACTGCATGAATTTGCATATAAATTTACATGCAGATGCACTTTGACATAAGTTAGTGCCTCCAACTTTTGGTGTTAATTGCTCAAAAGTTGGCGTTGCTATGTACCGCGATTTCCACAATTTCAGGGAAGGCTATATATGTCAGGAACTACTGCACGAATTTGCATACAAATTTATATGTAGATGCGCCTCAACATAAATTAGTGTCTAACAACTTTTGGTGTCAATCTCTCAACAGATGGCGCTGCTATACGTCGATTTTTGCAATTTCAGGGAAAGCTATATCTCAGGTTCTATTGCGTATAATCAAACAACACTTGATATGTAAGAAGGCCATTATATGACATGCTGATTCCATTTGGGTGCATATCAGCCAACAAATGGCACTATACTGAAATTTTCCCCGAGAACGGGAAGGCTATATCTCAACTTCTATGGCATATAACTGTACGAAACTTGATGTATGAGATAACCATTATGATAGCGCATTTTTTAAGACGATATTTATAGAGAATAAAATGTCTTTCTTTTCTTATATTTAGTGTTAATTTTTTCTAAGATGAAAATCATCTGCCTTCATTATGATAGATAATTTTAATAAATAATACTTTTAATAGAATATTTTTACTGAGTGAATTTCTATCGAAAAATATAGAAAATGTCTTGTGGTGGCCACAACATACTAGTTTTCTTTTGCTTTAGGGTTGTCACATGTACCCAATGAGTCCGTAGATTATCAAAGCGGTAGCCACTACTTCGGTTATCATTTGTTACTTTTGAGTTACGTTGTCTATTTTTTTATATTTATTTATTTATTCATTGTAATTTTAGCTTAACAAAATGTGATGAAAGAAATGCAGCAATAATTTACTCAAATCACTCCAGGGAAAGAAATTATTTATATAGCTCATATTAGTCCAGTCAATAGGTATGTAAAAAAGGGCTTACTTAGCAAAAGGTGGGGTAGAAGATTTTTCTTTTTTAATTTGTACATATTAGTGTCAATATGAAAAAAACGAGTTATCCAACATGAGCTACCCCGGGAGAATTTTTGTCGGCTGAAAAACCTCGAAAATTTACTACTTTTTTTTTTTTTTTTTTTTTTTGAAATATCTCAGAAATGGCTAAATTTAGCGATATTTTTCTATTATAAAGTTTAAGATTAAATTTCCTACAATTTTCTTCATTACAACTTTTTTGTAGTACTAATAGCAAGCGTGTTACAGCCTCTTGAAAGTCGGCATTTTTTCTCAAGCTAATAAAATTCAACTTAAAGAAATGGGTTGGTGCATGATTGTTTTTTAGAAAACGGAAAGAAAGGAAGGGACATATTCAGCTGCCTGACCTTAAAAAATGACATCTTCTTCGTAGTAAAGAAGGTATATAAAAAAAAACTGCCCCCCCCCCCTTTCACACAAAAAGCTCTCCCTTTCCTCCCGCCTCTTCTCATCCTGTAGTACGCTGCCTCGGCTGAACATCTATGTTATTCAGTTCAGTGCGAACGTACAGTTTCAACCTGTGAGCTTTTTCTATTACAATAAGTGGAGTGTTTGTTTTATTTTCGAAATCAGTTTGAATAAATGTGAAGTAAAGATTCTGAAGGAGAAAGGTATAGAAAAAATCTGTAAAAGTGCAATGCAAAGCGTCAAAATGAAGAACATTAGTGTTTTTTGAAGAACCTAAAACAAGTAAGAATTCACAATGCCTGTCACAAACGATACATCAATGAGCGAATGACTGCAGCATATGTACGGCGTCATACAACTGGTGATGGAGCTGGTCCAAACTGTGCGGCTCCATATCTTCCATCAAGAACTGAAGGTTTCAGTTTTAAAGATCAGTGTTTCTTGTGTGGAGAGGGGATACTTGAAAATTTCTTTAAAAAACAGGAACGACTTCCTGAGCATGAAAGAAATTTTATCCACCATGCTATGAAACTGGTGTGAAAGAAACACATGTAAATGGTGCCGAAAATCGTGGGGATGAGAGAAGAAAAAAGTACTCGAATGCATCGGAAATGTAAAAGGTTTAGTTGCTATAAATGCTGGGTATCACAGGTTTTGTCATCAAAATCTGGATTGGAGGCCAAAAAGTGAGATTAAACGAGGATACTACCCTGCAAGTAACGCTGATGAGGCAATGGAATCAATTTACTCCTAACCTTAAAATGACTCGGAGGAGTGCCAGTCGCATAAAGTATTTGATGAATAAAATAGAGGGTGATTTTCGTCCTGGCATCAGAACGGTTACATCTCGCCTTTGCAAAAAAAATAGGTGAAGATGTAGATGTTGTAATTGCCGAAACTGCCAACAAGAAAGAAGTTTGCTTCCAAAATGTTGGCTAGAAAATACTCAGTGAAACTGGTATAGTAACAAGGACTCTGATCCTCAACAGGAAAATGTCATACTAATTTCATCATTTGACCAGGCTGAAGAAGATAAGCTATTCTAAGAGCTTTTATAATTACTGCAAGACGGAGAGGAACAATTTGAGGACGACACACCTTCCTTCTACCTCTGATGACTATTGAAATTTAAGAACCCGGGCTTTCAAAATATCCACGAAGAAAATAAACATGTATGTTATACATTAATGTACGTTTCTGTTTCAAGGCTAAATGAATCTCCCTATAATTTATATATAAAGTTAAATTTCTACAATTTACTTTTATAATTATTTGCTATTGTTCTTCAAACAAGTTTGCCTATTTATGAAGTTCATTTAAAATTAAGATTGTATCTTGTTATTATCATCAATATTAATATAGCAGTTATGAATGTTTATTACAACATTATGTATTATATCTAAATATCATTAACGTTTTATAATTTAATAAATAGTAGAATTAAAATATTTATGTATCAATGCATTGAGTTTTTGCTTATTAGCCCCCTAATATTTATTCATTTACATTTATGTACAAATATTTTTTATTTTATTTATTTTTCTTTGTGTGTGTGTGTGTGTGTATAATGTGTTGCAGTGATAGAATACTATACATTGGCAGTTATTGGAGTCTGATGATGACTACTGTTGTTACGCCAGAATTGTCAGTGCGTGGCCGGGGGGAGAGAGAGAGTTAGTAAAAAGGGGAAGGGAAAAATTAAAAGGGAGCAGATTTGTTATCTGTCGTCCTTAGTGAAAATAAAAAAAAAAAAAAGAAAGAAAGAATCTCCAATTTATCTGGCGATTTTTAATTCCTTTCAAAAATCACGATTATTTTAACAAGGCATATGTTAAGAGAACAATCAAGAATATAAAACAGTATTTCTTACAATATATATTGTAAAAAAATACATCTGGCGTGTATATTTTCGTATTACGTTTTTGATCACCAAATCCAAAAATCTCAAGGACGACAGATATCACAGCTATACCATTAAAAGTTGTTAAGCTTTCTGTAAATAAAGCTTCTAATTCTAATAATTACTGTACATTATTTATAAGGAGTAATGCACTTTTTTTTACGAAGTTGAGAAATCTGTTTATTTTCAAGAAGCTGTTACGCGCTTGCTATTAGTACTACAAAAAAGGTGTAATGAAGGAAATTTCAGGAAATTTAAACCTCTTTAAACATTACAATAGAAAAATATCGCTAAATTCAGCCATTTCTGAGATATTTTGAAAAAAGCCAAAAAACTAGTAAATTTTCGAGGTTTTTCAGCCGACAAAAGTTCTCCCGGGGCCGACCATGTTGGATAACTCGTTTTTTGCATATTAGTACTAATATGTACAAATTTAAAAAATAAAATCTTCTACCCCACCTTTTGCAAGGTAGAATGTATTTATTGACTGGACTATATCCTACGAGATGAAAAACATAGCTGTGATAAAGGCGACAAGCGGGAAAACTGGCGTCTTCTAGCAAAAAGATGGCGGCTGATGCGTCGGCCTGTATTTTTATAGGGGTTCTAGATGGCGAGTAATTATATTCCAGGTTTCAAATTACTCACGTTCTTGATCAAAATAAAAATATAACCAATCCGATAATTGAAGAATGAAGCTATTTTACCAAAATTAATAGAAAATATAGTAATATAATAATAATAATAATAATTATTATTATTATTATTATTATTTTAAAAATAAAGAAACAACTGTATACTTCAACCTTAAATACACGTCACATCATCCCCAAATCAAGACCTTTAATAAACGAGTTTGTCTGTAATTATTTTTCTTTTACGTAATCAAAAATGCCATGGTATTATAGTAGGAAGTAGAATTGAAAATTTTTTTTATAGAATTTGAAAAATTAAGTATTTATAGGTTTATTTAATATTTTAATTTATGTATTTCAATTTTAATTTTTCAGATTTAAATGGTGCTCGTTTATATTCTATCCATTCTGTTGAAATTTATAAATCAGAAAATTGGAATAGTGACGTCGCAACTTACGATCGTCTCACTGGAGGTAAGAAAATTGTGACTAAACTAGATAAAAGTAGAAGGGATGAGGTTTTTACAATACAGGTTAAGTAAGAAAAATTAATCTTACAATTATATAAAATAAATTTCAACTATGTTTTATCTTTAAATATATCATGCGTTACACAATATGTTAAAGAAGGAAAAAAAAAAAAAAAAAAAAGCTTTAGCAATCTTAATGGAGCAAAAAGAACTTTAACATGAATAGGGATGCACTGATTACTATTGATCGCTTGACTTCATAATGGATTTAACGAGGTTCTTGGCGACTTTGGTGATAAAATACAGAAATCTGGCTATTCTTTTTAAGCTGTCGAATATAGAATACTTTTCTCTAAAGAACATTCGAAACCAACTTTCATTTAACTAAAAAACGGAAAATTTGTCAATAATATGTTTTTTTAAAATAAATTTTGTTTTCCAATGGAAATAACAGTATTAATCTTAAATTATTTAAGATTTCTATATTTGTTTCAAAAACCATGCATTAAATTTCATCCCTGAAAAGTATTTAACTTTTTTTATTTTTTATTTTATTTTATTTTATTTTATTTTTTATATACCAGTTAATTAAACGTCTTTTAAAATTTTAGCGTGATTTTAGTCAATACATTTAGAATTCTTTCGAAAAGTACCTTTATTTTACTTTAAGTTCTAACCAACTTATCCAACATTTTTGTGCCCATACTGTGAAATTTTTTTTTTTTTTTTTTTTTTTTTTTTTTTACGATTATGGGGTGGTATGATTTATTATGCAAGGCGTGGCTATTTTGGCAATTAGCATTTTCTTTCAGTGTTATTTATTTATTTATTTTATTTTTTAGTACGACAGATGGTACTATTTCTTTAAGGCAACGATTTCGTTGTTGATACCAATTTTCATCAACTGCCTTAAAAGAACGTGTAAATATTTTTGTTTTTATTTAAAATATATAAAGCTGAAAGTTTGTTATTGAATTTATCTGGATTTTATTATAGAATTTATCAAAAATTCGTACACTTATTAATCTGGACAAAATCTAGCAAATGCCGTATTTTTTAGTTCAATCTGATATTTGGTTCAAATGACATTAATTAAAACCCCCATTTTAACTTTGAAATTATTAAAAAAAAAAAAAAAAAAGATACCAAAAATAAATAAGTAAATATTTTTCTCTTTGTACCGAAAAAAAGAAGGAAATGGACATGCAAACATTTTTATTTTTATTTATTCATTTATTTCGCTTATTCGCCTCGTTCGGCGTGACTAGCAGTGCGGCCGAATCCAAAAGTTTGGAGGGATGCAAAATTGGCCGAGAGATAGTAACTTGGCAAACATCCAGTTATTCGGTGTTCCTTTATCGCTTGTTTTCTCTCAGTCACCCCTATTTTAACACTGGACTCGTTCAATCCGCACTTGCGCAGAAGCTTCCATGGTCGCAAGAGATGTGGTTAAAGAATAAAAGGAACAATATATTTCTTCGAATTTTTTTAAGAAACATTTTCAAATCGTAAGATTTTTATGAAGGCTGCGTGTTGAGTTTTCCCATTTTTGTACAGTGCGGCCACATATCCTAAAACTAGCAGTGAGGACGCGTCCAAAATGTTGGAGGGATGCCAGCTTGACTGACAGTTTCAAATTTGGAAAACATCCAATTATTCCGCACTCTGTTATTGCTCATTTTCTCTGAGTCAGATGACTGTCACCCCTATTTTAGCATTGGACTCGTTGAGTTAGCACTTGCGCAGATGCTTCCATGGTTTCATGAAATGTGGTCGAAGAATAAAAGGTCCATTTTATGTTTGGCATTTTTGAGTGTGAATTTTTTATGCGTTGAGTGATTTTTGTGAAAGATCCATTTCAGTATTGTCAATTTTTTGAAGGGTGCTTTTTTGGACTCAAATTTTTCCCAGATAGATTAATGAAGATATGATTTTCCCACAGTCAGTTCGTAAAATTTACACTTTCTTTTCTTTTTCTTTTTTTTTTTTTTTTTTTTTTTTAATGATTGACAAATAAACCGGGATATTTTTGCGGTAGATTGTTGAAATATAGAAATATGTTTCACCTCTGATTAAGATATGTTACCTTTAATCGCAGATATTTGCTGAAACTGTTCATTTTTTGTTCATTTTTATTTTCGCTAACAAATGCTGAAGTAGGCATTTAACAAAATAGCTTCTCACATACATGTAAGATTTCTATATTTTTGATATCTTTGAAAAGAATTCGCCGATAGCTTTAACAGGAATGGGTGTACCATAGATCTGTTATAACTTGAAATAAAATTATTGATTTTTTTCATTTATAACAAAATAAATAAATAAAGCACTTTTGTATAGCACACATACACAAAAAATTTTTAGGGAGTGGGTGAGGGGGGATGAGCATAGATATAGAATTATATATAGATCTGTCATCCCCATGTTATCGTGCAAAGATTTTTGATACCGAAAAAAAAAAGCTTTGGTATCAGCCATTAAGTTGTACGGAAAAAAGGAAAAAAAAAAAAAAGAAAAATGAATTTTAAATTGGATCTGGAATTCTTCATTCACCTTTAGTAAATAAATTATTCATAAATTTTATTTTCTAAAATATTCGTGTGTATTTCCGTGTGTATTCACTCGGGGAAAGACGGCCATATTTTGGTAAAGTCGCCGTCTTTTCCCAAGTGAAAAGGAATCACTTTTCCCTCCCTGCAAGATCACTCTGTGTCTTATTACTTAGAGCCCTCTATTTACGAGCCCTCTTATTACTGTAAATCGAGGGCTCTATTATTACTATATCTATAGGGATGAGGGAGAGGACATTTAGTGTTATACTTCTCTATGATGAAAATCGTCTGCCTTCTTCATGGAAAATAACTTTGATTAATAATAATTTGAATATATCATATGTATTGCATGAATTTGTATGGAATAATATGGAAGAAAGTTTTTTAATGGCCCTAGCATACTAGTTAATTAATCGAAAAATATCACCTCTTATTTGTCAAGTGGCCCAAAAAAAGCATGATTTTCCTATAGGGATTATTGAAAAATGACATTTTCATTGGTCTATAGAAATATCCGAACTCGATAAAGGGTTTTTCACATAAATCAGGGATCTCAATATGGACACTGTATAATAATAGAACTTAAAATGGGCCCATAAAAAAATCGGCAGATTTAAAGTGAATCCTTTACAGTAATCATGCAAGACTTTTAAAATTTTCGAACAAGAAAATTATTTCTATAATCAGTCAAAACATTCGAGGAACATTGTCGAGTAAGCTAAAAAAAAATCTACCAACCATTGGCTAGTGATTTACAATCTAAATTTTCAGTTCTATATCGATGCATGATGCGTCAAAGTCATTTATTCTTGAAATTTAAAGTTAACACAATAGCTTGCCACATCCAAATAATATTTCTACGTCTAGCAATCCCAAACTTCTATTTATCCATTATTGATATTAATCGCAGGGTCAGAGCCATTTATACTTGAAATTTAAAGATAAAAAAATAACTTCTCACATTTAAATCAGATTTCTACATCTAACAATTCCAAATTTCTGTCCATTCATACATGAATGGACAATCAAGGATGAATAGATAGAAACATGTAGTGTCATGTAGCATGTAGTGCAGAGCTGCCAACCTAATCCGGCAAATTGTTAGTACCGCCCCTTTTTCTACACCACTTAATATTTAGAGTATTTGTTTTCTCCATTCATCTTAAATATATTTGAAGAGAATTACTCTAAAAATTAAGTGGTGTAGGAAAAGGGGCGATACTAACAATTTGCCGCATTTGGTTGGCAGCTCTGGTAGTGTCAAAACCATTTTTACTTGAAATTTAAAGTTAACAAAATAACTTATCACATTTTAATCAGATTTCTACATCTAGCAACTCCAAATTTCTATGTATTCATACTTGATGATAATCAAGCATGAATAAATAGAAACATGTAGTGTCAGAACCATTTTTACTTGAAATTTAAAGTCAACAAAATAACTTTACACACCCAAGTAAGATTTCTACACTTAGTAAACCTCTCTTTATTTGATTTTCTATTTTTCGATGCATTATGCAAATAATAGCGTCCAAATCCTACAATTTAAAATTTAAAATTAACAAAATAACTTATCGCTTCCAAATTATAGGTTTCTTCGACTTACTACCTTTCTTTACTTACTTCTATCGATCAACGCATGATTCTAATTATAGTGTCAAATTTATTTATGTTTGAAATTTAAAGTTTAAAAAAAATATATATATATGTATTTATATCTGATCCAAGTAAGATTTTTACATTCTATAAACGACTTTCTTTTCAAAATTTTCTATTGAAATTTAGTTACATGTGGACTATATATTTTCAAAAAAATTCCTGCAGGTATGTCTTCTGGTGGCCTGGCAGCCTTAATTATCCTGATAATAGTTGTATTTGGATTAGGAACAGCTTTTTTCATATACAAAAAACGACAGTAAGTAATCTTTTCAGAATTTGAGTATTATTTATTTTAAGGGAAATTGGCACCTTTGAAAACACTACTGATGTACGTTTCATATAAAAGCTTATGTTCTTATTTAATATTTATAAATTGAATTATATTAGGCTTGTTCAATAAAATATATATTCAGGCAACAATTCTTATGTTTTATATATATTTTTTGCAGATTTGAAATCTTTAAATTGCGTTTTCTCCGTTTGTATTTTTTCATGAATTCATGATCTTCAAATTTCTTAAACTTCTACACATATTTAAGAAAAGACTTAATATTTTTGGTTGTTTACACGAACTTACCTCAAAGAATTAGCGGTGCAATATCTTTAAAAGAAAAAAACATTAAAAATAAAATTATAGCAAAAATCATACTTTTTTTTTTTTTTCCAAAATTTTTACATAGACATGCACTTTTTACTTTCTTTTCCCTAAAAGCTAATTCATAAATTTCGAAATCTATCCCTAATTCATTTAAGTAGGTTCTATTAAACATCCAAAAAATTATTAAGTCTTTTCTTAAATATCTGTAGAAGTTTAAGCATTTTGAAGATCATGAATTCGTAAAAAAAAAAAAAAAAAAAAAAAAGCAAACTGAGAAAACATAATTTTAAGATTTCAAATCTGTAAATATATATAATATATATAAATCAACTATTTATGCACAACTCAATCACAATATTAACAAATAAAACTTCTAGTTATAAAAGAGGAAATAAAAAATCTGATTTATTAATTTCTAAAAGTGCCATTATTAAACATTTATCAGATTTGCAGTCTAATTACATATCTAACTTTAACTGGTTCATTATTCGAATATTCTTTTTTGCAATTAAAAAGAAATATTTAGTGAATTATCTAAATGTCTTTCAAAGCTGATCTTAAAATAAACATTTTTCAGACATTTTTTATGATATTATAATCTATTTAGTGTTACAAAATCAAACAATTCAATTTAAAAAACAATAAAAAAAACTAACAAAATTAAGACAAACACTCAAATCATTATTAATTTTTCCAATAAAATATTAAATAGAATTAACATTACATCTCTCTTAAATGACAAAGAATACTTGTTTCCAACCAAAGATTAGCAGGTATCTCGTATTTTCAAATATCCTCTTCTCCTCTTGGTAGAAAGATATTCAATTATAATTTTGTTTCTAAGTCTGCCTCCTTCACTAGCACTGTTTCGTGTAAATGCAGTGATTCTTCTACGGAAAAATATATTGACAGAGACCATGAACACATTATCACTGGTAATCTCAATATTATTGATAATTATACAAGAAATTTATGGAGTTTGGCACCAAATTCAGACTTTCCTACAAAACTATAACATTCCCCAAATAATTCAACAGTTTTCTTATGACCTCGATTTATTTATTTATAAAATTTATATTACGTATAATAAGCCTATTGCCTACTTTACTCAGTGGAAATTTTTAGTGTTACTCAAAATTCAAAATGAATTATACCTCAATTATTCGATTCTGGTGTAATTTAAAAAATCTGAACTTCTTAAGAGTCATTTTTTTTAAAGTTGGACACTTTTGATAGTTGACATCTTCAATTTTTCCGAAACTTTCAGGATGTGTTAGTAGTACTGTGATAAGAAAAAGTGAGATTTAATTTTTTCTGAATTTGATTTGTTCGACCTAGAGAGGGGGGTCGAAGTTTGAGGCCGTAAATAAATGGTGCCATTTTAATATCATTTTACTCCTAAAGCCATGAGTGACCCATGTCAATTTTTTTTACATACGGATACTACTTGATACTAAGTACATTTTAGCATAAACAGTTTGGTGAGTTATTCATGGCTTTAAAGGCCAGGGTCATTCAAAAGTGCAGTTTTCGTTGATTTTTTCCATGTTTTCAGTCTGAATATCTGCTAAGGCCATGAGTGCCCCATAGAAATAATTATGGGGTTAATTACACACCTTAGTACAGAACTTAAAAATATTTAAAACTGCATGGGTCACTCTTGGCTTTAGTAGATAAACGGTCTCAAAGTTGAAAATTTTCAAAAAAAGGTCAAATTTGATGGTAAATTACTCTATAAGCCATGAGTCAATAACTATGAGAGAGAGTTTTAATTATACCCTAGATGGTCTAGTTTTAGACCCAGGTTACAAACCTATGGGGCTTGCAAGATTTATTTAGATATAGTTTATTTTATATCGCCAATGTGTACCTGTTCTACGTAGTACAAAACGCTTGAGACCCAATTTTGTAATACATTAATGCTTGTTTAAAACTTCACATTTTACATTACAGAGGTCAGCATCAAAATAAATATAAAATAAATATAAAATTAAAAAATCTGGAGTGACTCCACTCGACTTTCCGAACATTGAGTAATTAACAGTTTTGTAGATAAAACCTATAGATACTAGATTCACCAAAATGCTTATAGTTAGTGCAACAGTGATTTATAATATTCATATAAATTTTCAGCTCAATTGAATAAGGCGTTTAGATGCTGTCGCACTTTTAAAAATTTGGTCCCATAGGCCATAATGATAAAGAATTTTTCCTGGTGTCCCTGTAAAAAAACTGTAAGTGCTAAATTCACCAAAATCTATACAGTTGGTGCAACTGTGACCTATAACATGTTTACAAATTTTTTCTCAGATTAATAAGGCGTTTAGACACTATTACACTTTTAAAAATTTGGCCTCATAGGCCATAATGATAAATAATTTTTCTTTGTGTCCCTGTAAAAAAACCATAACTTCTAGATTCTCCAAAATCTATACAGATTGAGTATCTGTGACCTATAATATGTGTATAATTTTTTTTACGCAATTGAATGAGGCGTTTAGATACTATCGCACTTTTAAAATTTTGGTCCCATAGGCCATAATGATAAATAATTTTTCTGTGCGTCCCTGTAAAAAAACTATAAGGGCTAGATTCATGAAAATTAATAGAGTTTGTGCTACGGTGACTTCCAGCATGCGTACCAACTTGCAGCTCATTCGAGCAAAGCGTTTAGACGCTAGCGTGTTCACTCACACACATACATACATACATCATCGCAAAAATAGTGAAAACGGACTCAGGGGACCTCGAAACGTATAGAAATATCAAAATCTCAAATTCGTATTTTTGACATGACTGCAATACTTTCCTCACTATAGTGTTCGGAAAGTAAAAATTACATAAGGGAGACAGGGGCAAGTTGAAGTACGGGGTAAGTTGAAACATGGAAATAAAAAATACAATTTTTAAGTTCTTATTCATTGCCAATAAAGGGAAGTACAGACACACAAAACCTACTTTACAATGTAAAAAAAGATGTCATACTTGCCAACCATCTCATTAATAACCGTACAATTGCTAGCGCCCCCTGAAAAAACGCCCCTTTTCTCACACCACTATATTTTTAGAGTTATTCTCTCCAAATGTTGTTACGATTAAATACGATTAAAATTACTCTAAAAATTTATTAGTGTGAAAAAAAAGGCAGGTACTAAAAATTGTACGGTTCATAATGAGAATGTTGGCAAGTATGAGATGTGTATGTGAACATTTGTCGATTTTATGAGGATAAAACTGTTTTTGAGTACTGTTTTTTACTGTGAGTAAAAATTCAAATTTTTAAGTGATGTTGCATTTTATGTAACAAAAATTGGTGAATGTTTCTGATTGATTCAGCGTTTATAGTTGTTAGGTGCAGCTTGCTAATCATATGATTTGAAACGCCCACGAGCATAAGTACTGGTAGCTTAACATCTCGTGAAGTGCAAATTGTGGGCAGGGGCCAGCTGAAACAAATATAGGGGAAGCTACTTGAAACACCTGTTTCAATTAGTCTCATGCGCAATTTTTATTTTAATTATTATTATTATTATTCTTTTGTATACAGTCTTGTTTTCATCACCCTATATATGCTTTACATAATATAACAATATGCACATTTCAGATGTATCTTAGGTTATTACTTTCCGAACAGTATAGTGAGGAAAGTATTGTAATCATGTCAAAAATCCGAATTTGAGATTTTGATGTTTCTATACGTTTCGAGGTTCCCTGAGTCCGTCTTCACTCTTTTTACGATGATGTATGTATGTGTGTGTGCGTGTATGTGTGTGAGTGAACACGCTAGCGTCTAAACGCTTTGCTCGAATTAGCTGTAAGTTGGTACGCATGTTGCAAGTCACCGTAGCACGAACCCTATCGATTTTGATGAATCTAGCACTTATAGTTTTTTTACAAAGTGCTAGATTCACGCAAGAGGGACACAAAGAAAACTTGTTTATCATTATGGCCTATGGGACCAAAATCCTAAAAGTGCGATAGCATCTAAACGCTTTATTCAATTGATCAAAACATTTATACACATATTATAGGTCACAGATACTCAGTCTGTATAGAATTTGGAGAATCTATCACTTATAGTGTTTTTACAGGGACACAAAGAAAAATTCTTTATCATTAGGGCCTATGGGACTAAATTTTTAAAAGTGCGACAGCATCTAAACGCCTTATTCAATTGAGCTGAAAATTTATATGAATATTATAAATCACTGTTGCACTAACTATAAGCATTTTGGTGAATCTAGCATTTATAGGTTTTATCTACAAAGTTAATTACTCAATGTTCGGAAAGTCGAGTGGAGTCACTCCAGATTTTTTAATTTTATATTTATTTTATATTTATTTTGATGCTGACCTCTGTAATGTAAAATGGGAAGTTTTAAACAAGCATTAATATATTACAAAATTGGGTCTCAAGCGTTTTGTACTACATAGAACAGGTACACATTGGCGATATAAAATAGACTATATCTAAATAAATCTTGCAAGCCCCATAGGTTTGTAACCTGGGTCTAAAACTAGACCATCTAGGGTATAATTAAAACTCTCTCTCATAGTTATTGACTCATGGCTTATAGAGTAATTTACCATCAAATTTGACCTTTTTTTAAAAAATTTTCAACTTTGAGACCGTTTATCTACTAAAGCCAAGAGTGACCCATACAATTTTAAATATTTTTAAGTTCTGTACTAAGGTGTGTAATTAACCTCATAATTATTTCTATGGGGCACTCATGGCCTTAGCAGATATTCAGACTGAAAACATGGAAAAAATCAACGAAAACTGCACTTTTGAATGACCCTGGCCTTTAAAGCCATGAATGATCCACCAAACTGTTTATGCTAAAATGTACTTAGTATCAAGTAGTATCCGTATTTAAAAAAAATGACATGGGTCACTCATGGCTTTAGGAGTAAAATGATATTAAAATGGCACTCTTTATTTACGGCCTCAGACTTTGACCCCCTCTCTAGGTCAAACAAATGAAATTCAGAAAAAAATAAATTTCACTTTTTCTTATCACAGTATTACTGACATATCTTGAAAGTTTCGGGAAAATTGAAAATGTCAACTATCACACCTCCGTAGACTTTGTCCAGCTTTAAAAAAAATGGCTCTTAACTCCATCAAATCACTGCAGAATAACTTTGTGATTACTTATGTTGACAAATCACAAATTATTATGCCATTATCTGTAAATCCTACTATCTCTGTGCTTTAAATTCTTGTATATCTAATAGTAACATCTTTAACTAATAATAACCTATTATTAATAACCGCAAAATACATAATTACTATAAACTTCTTAAAATTCTCTTCAATAAGTTTAATTATGATATTTTGTTCTCATATCTAAGTTTTACAAATTTCCTATTAAATTTCGCACAGTCGCTATAGGATGTAATACCTATAACAACAATGCTAATAAAACTCTACTGGATATACTTAATATGCAATTATACTTGCAAAGTTGATAATTTACACTGCTTTAAAAATAGCTTTCAATTAATTCATTACATTAAATCGCTCGATAAAATAGACAATGTTATGAGATTTGACTTACAAGACCTTTTCAATAATATTGAGTTATCAGATCTAAGTGGCATTATTTATAGTTTTGTTTTTAATGAATATAAGACTCAAATTAATCTTCCTAGCAATTTTAAAGCAGAAAATTTCAAAACAGTTTTTAACTTTCTTATCGATAATTATTATATTTTCCACAACAACAAAATCTATTTACAAAATGTAGGAATCTCACAAGGGGGATGTAGCTCTAGTATTTTGGCAGATTTATGCCTTTATTTATTGAAATTTTATTTTTCCGACTGAGTGAAAATAATGCCTGGACCGGGAGTCGAACCCCGGATCTTTGACTTACAAGGTCAAGGCTCTACCAATTGAGCTATCCAGGCCGACAACCGGTCGGAATTACTCACTCAGACAACCTTTAGGCAGAAACATCTGGTCTATCATGTAGACAGCTCGACAGAAATAAGCCGCAGGTAATGAAAAACACCATTAAACAATGGGAGAAAGAAATACAAATTTTTAAATTACAAAAAAAAAAAAAAAAAATAAGGAGAAAAAAAAATTATACAGACACGACATTATTTCATTATTTAAAACATGAAAATCTGACATTGACAGATTTTAATTTAGTGCCAGAGACCTACTGCTAAACTTGTTAATATCGACAAATTCTTCTTTAGTTAATTCGTGACGATCTAAATTCCATGATAAAGTTTTCATTAAATCAAACCAATGTGTTTCAGCTGCAGATATTGTAACAAATAACGTTGGAAATCCAAACTGTCTTATAGCCGCAAAACAACGTTTTTTCTCTTTTTCCCAATGAGGGGGAGGTGTGCCTTGCGGGGGACTCATGTCAAAGTTGGGCCTGGGGGGGGACTCATGTCAAAGTTGGGCCTGGGGGGGACTCATGTCAAAGTTGGGCCTTGGGGGGGACTCATGTCAAAGTTGGGCCTGGGGGGACTCATGTCAAAGTTGTGCCTTGGGGGGACTTGATTCAATAAATCCCCATTCATTAAACCGACTGAAATAGGCCCTTAGCACTATTAAGAGTGTATTATAAAAATTCGACAACGCTGTACCGACTAAAATAGGGGTACCTTGGGGGGCCTCATGTCAAAGTTGGGCCTGGGGGGGACTCATGTCAAAGTTGTGCCTTGGGGGGACTTCATTCAATAAATCCCCATTCAATAAACCAACTGAAATAGGCTCTTAGCACTATTAAGAGTGTATTATAAAAATTCGACAACGCTGTACCGACTGAAATAGGGGTACCTTGGGGGGGACTCATGTCAAAGTTGGGCCTGGGGGGACTCATGTCAAAGTTGTGCCTTGGGGGGACTTCATTCAATAAATCCCCATTCAATAAACCGACTGAAATAGGCCCTTAGCACTATTAAGAGTGTATTATAAAAATTCGACAACGCTGTAAAGACTGAAATAGGGGTACCTTGGGGGGGACTCATGTCAAAGTTGTGCCTTGGGGGAACTTCATTCAATAAATCCCCATTCAATAAACCGACTGAAATAGGCCCTTAGCATTATTAAGAGTGTATTATAAAAATTCGACAACGCTGTACCGACTGAAATAGGGGTACCTTGGGGGATGGGGACTCATGTCAAAGTTGGCCCTTGGGGGGACTTCATTCAATAAATCCCCATTCAATAAACCGACTGAAATAGGCCCTTAGCACTAATTAAGAGTGACGTATAAAAATTCGACAACGCTGTACCGACTGAAATAGGGGTACCTTGGGGGAGACTCATGTCAAAGTTGGGCCTGGGGGGGACTCATGTCAAAATTGTGCCTTGGGGGGACTTCATTCAATAAATCCCCATTCAATAAACCGACTGAAATAGGCCCTTAGCATTATTAAGAGTGTATTATAAAAATTCGACAACGCTGTACCGACTGAAATAGGGGTACCTTGGGGGGGGGGGACTCATGTCAAAGTTGGCCCTTGGGGGGACTTCATTCAATAAATCCCCATTCAATAAACCGACTGAAATAGGCCCTTAGCACTAATTAAGAGTGACGTATAAAAATTCGACAACGCTGTACCGACTGAAATAGGGGTACCTTGGGGGGGACTCATGTCAAAGTTGGGCCTGGGGGGGACTCATGTCAAAATTGTGCCTTGGGGGGACTTCATTCAATAAATCCCAATTCAATAAACCGACTGAAATAGGCCCTTAGCACTAATTAAGAGTGTATTATAAAAATTCGACAACTGTACCGACTGAAATAGGCCTCTAGCACTAAAAAAAAAAAAAAAAAAAAAAAAAAAAAACAATTACAAAAAAATAAAATAAAATAAAATAAAAATTGTATTTCTTTCTCCCATTTTTTAATGGCGTTTTCCATTACCTGCGGCTTATATTTCTGTCGAGCTATCTACATGATAGACCAGATGTTTCTGCCTAAAGGTTGTCTGAGTGAGTAATGCCGACCGGTTGTCGGCCTGGATAGCTCAATTGGTAGAGCCTTGACCTTGTAAGTCAAAGATCCGGGGTTCGATTTCCGGTCCAGACATTATTTTCACTCAGTCGAAAAAATAAAATTTCAATAAATATGATTTTCTTCCAATCAGTTGATTGTGTGATTTTAATAAAAATTATGCCTTTATTATTATGAAAAGCAATTTTGTTATGACGATCTCTAGCTTTATGGTTACATAGATGATATAATTGTATTTTATCTTAACAAGAAATCACAAATTACATATTCCATTAATTATCCATCAGTCGAGATGTCATCAACGATCATTATTAGTCGGTCTAACTGATAAAGTATAAATGTAGAATATCCTTCACATACACACGCATATTTTTATTACATCATGTATATTAATATGCAGTCGGTAACAAACGTGTCCGAACACTAGCAAAAATGTCTATGTTAAAAAAGTACACTTCATACGGTTTTGTTAAATAAATCCCCGTTGAATCCTATTCAAAGTCAATGTAAGAACAGGATTCGATAATGATTTATTTAACAAAACTGTATGAAGTGTACTTTTTTTACATAGGAATTTTTGCTAGTGTTCGGACACTTTTGTTACCGACTGTATATGTGTTAGTGTTTGTGTGTGCACACAAAAGTTTATATATAAAAATATGCATATACACACATATTTTAATATACATGTATACACAAAAACACGTTTTACGTATACACTAATAAACGCATATATTACACATACACACATATTATACATATACATATGCACAGATATTACGCACGTTTAGGCATAAAAACATATGTTTGATTCAAATAGCATGCTATGCATATGGTTCAACACTTCTACACGCATATAGTAACTTTTAACAGTAATAAATTTAACAATAACATTTTTACTTTCCGAACTTACATGTAAGGAAACTATTGAAGTCAAAATTTGCGAAATGGATTTTGTATCTCGCATAGCTCAAAAAAGAATAGTTATCGAATGTTGTAAATTTATATTTGAGATTATCATGATGTCTAATTCTATCTTTATGAGTTTCGGAGATATGACAGCCAGAAGATTCCCCACATGCATATACACATACATACGTACACAATGACCAATTGCACTTTCAACTTTAATTTTGATACGACTTTTCCTTTCAGAAATATATACGATTTTTTGTGATGCATGTATGTGTGTGAGTGAACACGATAGCATCTAAACGCTTTGTTCGAATGAGCTGGAAATTGGTACGTATGTTTTAGGTCACCGTATGACGAACCTTATTGATTTTTATGAATCTAGCACGTACGGTCGTTTACATGGACGCAATTTAAAATTCTTTATCATTATGGCCTATGGACTGAAATAATTTGAAGTGCAATAACGTCTGCATTTTGTAGGTCATCATAGTCCGAACCCAAATAATTTTGGTGAATCTAGCATTTTTTTTTTTTTTTTTTTTTTTTTTTTTTTTTTTTAAACAGGAGCACACAAAAAAAAAAAAAAAAAAAAAAAAAAAAAAGAATCTTTATCATTATGGCTTATGAGTTATCATTTGAAGTGTGATAGCGTCTAAATGATTCGATTGAGCTGAAAATCTATATACATATTATAGGTTACCGTTGCACAAACTGTGTGGCTTTTGGTAAATCTAGCACTTAACAGTTTTTTTTTTGTTGTTGTTTGTTTTTTTTTGTTTACAGGGACACCATAAAAAATTCTTAAATCTTCCATAATCTTCCTTAAATCTTCCATAAATCTTCTTCTTACACCAAAAAGGATTATGGCCTATGGGCTGAAATTATTTGAAGTGCGATAGCGTCTAAATGCCTTATTCAATTGAGCTGAAAATTTATATACGTGTTATAAGTAACCGTTTCATAAACTGTGTAGCTTTTGATAAATCTAGCACTTCCAGTTTTTTTTTTTTTTTTTTTTTTTTTTTTTTACAGGGACATAATAAAAAATTCTTTATCATTATGGCCTAAGGGCTGAAATTATGTGAAATGAAATAACGTCTAACTGCCTTATTCGATTAAGCTGAAAATTTATATACATGTCATAAGTCATCGTTGCATAAACTGTGTAAATTTCGGTGAAAATTACAGTTTTTTCAGGGACACAACAAAAAATTCTTTATCAATATGGCCTATGGACTGAAATCATTTGAAGTTCGATAGCGTCTAAATGCCTTATTCGATAAAGCTGAAAATTTTTACACGTGTTATAAATCTCCGTCGCACGAACGCTTATAACTTTTTTTTTTTCTTTTTACAGGGACATAAAGAAAAATTCTTTATGATTATGTTCTATGGGAATTTTTTTTTTAATGGACGATAGTGTCTAAGTGTCTCATTCGAATAACCTGAAAATTTATACGCATGATATAAATCACCGTCGTACGAACTGTATAGATTTTGATGAATCTAGTACATATTTACAATTTCTTTACAGGTACACAAAGAAAAATTCCTTATCATTATGGCTCATGCGCTGAAATTTTTGAAGTGCAATAGCGTTTAAATGCCTTATTCGACTGATCTGAAAATTTAAACACATGCTATAAATCGCTGTTGTACGAACTGTATAGAATTTTGTTAATCTAGTACTTATAGTTTTTTTTTACTGAGATACAACGAAAAATTCTTGATCATTGTACCCTATGAGCTCAAATTCTTTAAAATGCGATAGCGTCTAAACATCTTATCTGATTGAGCAGGAAATTCATCTTACATGTTATAGATTACCGTCACACAAACTGTATGAATTTGGAGATATCTAGAACTCATAGATTTTACAGGAACACAAAGAAAAATTCTTTATCATTGTGGCTTACGGACTCAAATTATTTAAAGTGCTATAATGTCTAAACGCCTCGTCCGAATGAGCAGAAAAATTATATACGTGCTATGGGTCACCGTCACAAGGACTGTATAGATTTTGGTCAGTCAACCACTTATGTGTTTTTACAGGGACACAACAAATTTTTTTTTATCATTATGAACTATGGACTCAAATTATTTGAAGGGCAATAGCAATAAATTAAACAACATACTAAAAAAAAAAAATTTGTCATTTTTTTTTTTTTTTTTTTTTTTTTTTTTGGCGGGGGGGGGGGGGGGGGGATTGTATTTTTTTTTTTTTTTTTTTTACATTTTGAGTTCGCTTTAACCTTTTAATCTACTGACAGTACTTTAAAGTAAAATTTAAAAAAAAAAGTATAAAATCAAATTTAGGGAAGAAACATCAAAGATATTTATAAGAATGAAACGTATATACCTCGCTTTAATCTCCTTACATGGCAGTAGACGGTACATGTAGCTTTTTTTTTTCCTACACATAGAGAATTTTAAAAAGTGCTTTCGATGTTTTTGCTTGGCATTTTTCACGATCTTTACCTGTGTTATAATTAATTCCTATACTATTTCAAGAATCTTAAAAAATATATAAGGAACACAAGAAGTAAAAACTTTTTTACACTTTTTTAAGATCGAAATATCTTTTTCGACTTCTATATGTTAGTGGTATGTTGGAGAACCACCTCAAAATATCTTCATTCATTACTAGGCTGAGGTGATATGCATACTTTTTATTGCATACATCTTTTACAAATACGCTTAAGCAGCTAAAAAAATCTATAGTATGAAACAACCGCAAGACTTACCCGCCATTACACGTACTCTATGTATTTTTAAAAACACTTTTTTATATAGCTTGCATTCTCTGTCATAAACCTTCTGCCGAATCCGGGTAAAAAACAGAAAAAGGAGAAATAAATTAGAAATATCAGTTCAATCGTTACAAATACGGCACCAAATGAAAGAAGCGATTTTTCTGAATCCAGGGGTGCAAACAGTTTTTCGATGCGACAATTAGATTTTTTTTTTTTAATTAACTAAAGTATGAAATTTAGGTGACAACACTTCATTTTAATTCCTTTCAGTCATTTTAAAAAGTACGTGGCTCATAACAAATTCGGTACCAAATGAAAGGGCCATTTTTCTGAATCCAGGGGTACAAATATAGTTTTTCCAAACGACAATTAGGTTTTTAAAATTTAATAAAGTATGAAATTTAGATGGAAACATTTCATTTTAAACTTTTCATATTTTTTAGTGCGAATCAAGCTAATGGAAAAAGTCTCTAATTTAATTTTTTTTAAATATTTTATTTCGGAAATAATGTAATCAGAAAAGATAAAATTGACATAACAAAATAGACACCTAAAAATTTTCCGGTAAGAGAAAGTTGATACTCGTGTAAAGATATGTAAAACCGATTTACATAGTGAATTAAAAAATAAGAAAAAAAGTTATTAGTAGAGTTATTTTTTGAAACACCAATTTCTGATACCTAAAACTTAATCTAAACTTCTGATATCTGACCTATATAAGCAGGATGAGTGTTAATTTTCCTGTAATAACCACGTAATACATGAGAAAGGATATCTAAAATGGATTTATGTAACAATTTTCAAGAAAGTCGTCAGAGCCGTTTTTGAGATACCGACTTTTACCAAAACCTGGCATGCTTAATTATAGACCGAAAACAATAATTACATACAAAGGGATATTTAAAAGGGAGTTAATATGGCGAGTTTAAAAAAAATCCGTACAGCCGTTTTTAAAGAAACGCACTTGCGAGACCTGGAATTGAGTTATATATACAGGAAACCTATGAATTTTTCTGACCTTACCAATTATATCATCCGAAAGGATACCTAATAGAGTGTTTATATGGCAACTTTGAAGAAAATCTTTAGAGCCGCTTTTGAGATACGGACTTACGGTCCCACTTACGGTTTCCGTCATCCTACTTTTGGTTTTCCGATTTTCACTAAAATTTGGAAAATTCATTTATACACCAGACCTGTCTCAATTCTGAAGTTTCGTAGTTCTATCTTTATTAGTTTCGGCGATATAATAGACAGAAGATTCCTTACATACATATACACATGAACTCACACACATATACACACACACTGACCAATCGCCAAAAACTAATTTTTTGGACTCAGGAGACCTTAAAACGTGTAAATCAGATGAAAACTCGATATGAATTTTTGGACCGATTACAATACTTCCATTACCTACGGTAGTTTGGTTATGGAAGTAATATGTGTTTCAAAAACAATTTTTGTCTCTTTCGTAATGCAGTAGATAAAGGATTAATTAATAAATGTGAAGTCAAAAATGAAGTGTCACGCTAAAAAATTGAATTGTAAATTGTTTACGTGTCAGCGAAATTTTCAAAGGAAACATAACTTTTCCTTTCGCGACCGAGATCAAAAACCGACATCCTTAAAACTTTTATAGTAAATTTGATAAGATTTTGCTTTGTCATCAATATACAAGCAAAATTTGATACAAATCAAGTTTGCCAAAAATGGGTAAGATTTTAACGCTACTCAGAAACCAAGTTAAATAAATGCATTTAAAGAAGTTGTATAAGATCAATATGCATTAAGAAGTAGCATAAGCAGATCAAGTTGCCTTAAGAGGATTATTTGCTTCACTGCTTTTCTAACTGCATTCTCTGTTATTCTTTGAAAGGTGAGCGATAAATCATTTGGTTCATGTCCATAATTAATTCAGATTAAAAGGGACAAAATGCTTTAAAATGAAGGAACTGCTTATTTATTCATTAAAAATTTCTAGTTATAGAAAAGCATGTGATATTTTAATTCCAGATGCAAGCACATTGAAAGGTTTGGCGTAAACGTGCCAAAAAATTTTAATATGATATTTAATTAATATATATGTGTGTGTGTGTGTGTGTGTGTGTAATAAAATGTAATTTAATAAAAATATCAAATGCTATTGTATACGAGTAATTTAAACCTGTTTCAATACTTTAAAGATTTTTAGGATGCCTGAAACTTATATATGATATTTAGGTTCGCTAGGCTTCCTACACTGAGAAAAGAAATATATACGGTCTTCATATAGTAGTCATTTACAAAATCTTTAATATATATATATAGATTTCTGAGTTATGCATATAAAGTAAACAAATGAAATAACCTAGATATACGAAATGATCGAGAATTTCTAATCTACACTTTTCTAGTTGCTGAAACAATATTTTAAATATTATGGATCCTTTGTATTGCGAGAAATTCTCGCTTGATTTTCTAGAATGGGCTCGTAAAATAAAATTATAGTTACTAAAACTCGCTTTCTGTGTTCGCATTTATTTATGTTTAAATGAGATTGACCACGATTATATAGAAAAACGCTCTAGCTGGGAGGTAAAGCTCCGGGCTACGAACCTAAATGTCTAACGTTCGAGCCCAGTCAGGGAGATTTTTTAAAAATGATTTTTGTTTAATTCTAAATTTTTCTATAATCACCCTGTAATAGGGTGTGTCACTCACACAATTTTTTCTTACCCTGCATTTTAATACTATAAAGATAGATATTTTGTGCTTTAAGTTCACATTTCAATAAAAGCGTGTTCTTTAATTTTTTAAAAGTATAATTTTATTTTATTCGTTTTATTTTTTAAGTCGGGGCACGTTTAAAATCGAGTAAGTCGCATTATAAACAAATTTCTGAGAAATATTTTATAATATTTTTGCAGTGAGTTATAATAATTAATAATGAAATTAAATATTAATTTTTATTCTTTTCAAAAAATTTTATTGGACATTCAGTTAGCTTGAAATTTTCAATGAATTTGGATTTTTGTACATTCACATGCTGCAATCATTTATTAAAAATCGGATTAAAAAAATTTATATTGTTAATTAGAATTCCTACAACACAAACAACTTTTTATTAAATGTTCGTGCTCATTGTTCGTATAAATCAGTTTTGTCTCGTGTCAGCTTTTGATCTCTTTAAGTTAATGCTATATTTAACGGCCCTCTTCATTTTCCGTCGCCGGAAGGCCGAGCCAATGTTATTCTATGGGGAAATTTTCTTTACAATTCACTCATTAACTAATACATATTTTTAAATTCCGTTTTCCCATTCAGAAAATACCCAACTGTTAAATTGACGGACCTTTTTTAAAAATGTATTTTTTTAATTTTTAATATTTTATTTTGAAATTGCAAAATGAAAAAAATTCACATATTCAAAATTCGTATTTTGCAGCTTTAAAAAAAAATAATAATAATAATAATAATAATAATAATAATAATTTTTTTTTAAAAAAAAGGTCCGTCAATTTAACAGCTGGGAATTTTCCGAATGTGAAAACAGGATTTTAAAATATGTATTAGTTATTAAGTTATTTGTAAAGAAAAATTCCCCATAGAATAACATTAGTTTCAAATTCCGGCGGCGGTGAATGAAGCGGGCCCTTAAGCTTTCAAACAAAGGGCAAAAAAAGTGACGCGCATATGTTGCTGTTATGTTGAAGTGTGATTCATAAAAATCACTTTTCAACCTAGCAGTCATTATTTTGTGTATGCCTGTTAATTATTCATACATGTAATTTTCATTTTTGGTATAGTCTTTAGCACTGCAACCTAACTAGTATTGCTGAGATGATATTATACGAATCATCTAGCAAAGCAGCTGGCATATGTTTTTACGAGGAATTAGTAGAATTTAGAATACGCAATAAAATCGATGCTGTAAATGGGAAAGAATGCGCCGTAAAAATGGATATATAGAAACGTATACAAAAGAACAGAATGTAGGGAATGAATTGCGAAACGTTACACAACGTAGTGAAAATATTTAGGAAAAGGCTTCGATGCTGTAAATGAAAAAATGCGCCATAAAAATGGATATATAGAAATGTATAAGAAAAGGGTAGAATATAGGGAATGAATTGTGAAAGGTTACATAACGTAGTGAAAATTTTGAGGAAAAAGGCTTTAGAAATTATTTTATAAAGGAATCATTTAACTGCGAAGCAGCTAAGGTTTTAGAAATTATTTTATAAAGGAATCTGCGAAGCAGCTGCTCAATTTTAGTGGGCAAGGCAACGAGAGTCAGAAAACTTGTATTGAACATGGAATAAGAAAAGGGGTCAGAATATAAAAGAATCTGTACATGGTCAATGACGCACAAACTAGGTGAAAAGTTATATAAAATTATTTAATCGTCCATAAAAATCTCGCTGACCATCTGCTCGCCAGGTGTCTGAAAAAGGGACGCTGAAAAAAAAAAAAAAAAAAAAAAAAAAAAAAATTAAAGAAAAATAATCACAAGAAAATAAACGGGGAATGTAACCCAATAATATCGATCGTAAAATCACGAGAACCTCTAAAGATTTTACAGGGGCGTATACGTAACCCAACGATTGGAAGAGGGAATTGAAAAGAGACATAATAAAAATAAAGAGTTGAAAAATAATATAAGGAGGGAGATGAGAAATCTTGGGCATCATATAGTTTGAATTTTGGTGGTTGTGTTTTCCTTCCTAGTATAGTGTGCTCTGGAAATTTTACTGCCCTTCCTTTTCCCGCAGCCCCTGCACGCTGGTGGACAACAATATGTACCGGTTAATGGGTAAGCAAACTTTGAAATAATTCCTAGGGTATGGATGGGTTTATATAGAGAAAAAAATATATAGACAATGGGAAAAGAATTGTAATTAAATATATAGAACCCATATAATCATTTCCTCGGGGTAGTTCCCTGTAAATATTTTAACAATGAAACAATTTATTTTAATTTGAATATTAAGCTTATATAATTTATGATGTATATTATATAATTCAAATGTCTTAATAAATAATTTTCGTAGTAAACTTATCTTTGTTTATTTTGTCTATTCTTCTCCAGTCAATTGTCTTTGTTAATGTTTTTAGTTTTCTTGCGAGTTAGGCCTGTAAGAACCTGTAGGAAAGATTTAAATTTAAATTATGAAATTATCTATATGTAGAGAAATTAGTAGGTCTACCTTAGCAGTGTGTGTTGAACGATATATAAATTTTAACTTTGTTTCCATTTGTAGTTTCTATTTTCTACATTTTCTGAATTTATCGAAACATTCAACGCAATAAATTTTATGATAAAGAAGAAAAAAAAATATTTTAGATCGATTTGATATGAAAAATTCAATGAAATATATAAAATATTGGATATTCTATAGTTATATAGGGATGGACGATTATCAAATGTAGTACTTTTCCATCATCCACAGCACTAAAATCAATAAACATAACTTAGTAATTTTCATCTGTGAGCTCCTTCTCATTTGATGGCAGTTAAACCTTTCCTCGGGGAATTATGTGAATGTTACGCGTCAAAGAATATGACAAGAACAGGAAAAGTTATATGCTGTCCGCATCAGAGAGTTATATAACTGGTTTTCCTTTTGAATTATAAAAGGAACGGCTGTTTCCTTTGTGTGTATATCTTAGTTAAACGTATGAGGCTTCTAATAATAAATTAGATGAAAATGACTGGCGTGTGGCTTACTGTTCAATCTTTGGAAATTTACGTATATATCAAAAACAGCTATGTTCAAACTCCTTACATGTTAAAAGAAAATCAAATATAACACTGGTGTTAGCAAACTGTGATTAATAAATGTCTATAAATATTGAAAAATAAATAAATAAGAAATTCTCTACTTTTTCAATATATATATATATATATATATATATATATATCATTTTTAATGTTATTTTTACTTTCCAAATATATACCATGTGCGAAAGTATTTAATCATCTGAAAACCCTGCTATGAGACTTTGTTGTATCTACACGTTCTGAAGTCTCCTGAATTCATTTCTACGAAGGATCAAAATTGCGATGGTGTGTCTCCGACAACACCTATAAATAAATCCCAGACGGTTGCCAATTTTCCATCGGGTAGTTCTAATGAAACGTATAACTCATTCAACTTCGACCTGAATTCATTTTCCCTATTTTTACGAGATGTATATAATGCAGAGTGAGTGAGAGAGAGAGAGAGAATGAGTGAACATGACAGCGTTAAAATTCTTCATTTTGTTTACCTGAAAATCGATAAATATGTTATAGATTACCGTCGCACGAACAGTATAGATGTCCATGAGTGTCGGAATCATAATTCTTTTACAGGGATAAATGAAGAATTCTTTATCAGTATAGTCAATGGGCTCAAATTATTTAAAATGCGATAGCCTCTAAACTCTCTATTCGATTAAGATGAAATTCGATAGGCATGTTACAGATCATCATCGCAAAAAACTTAGTAGAATTGATGAATGTATAACTTCTAGATTTTTACAGGGATACAAAGATGAATTCATGCACATTGCGGTCTGTGAACTCAAATTGTTTTATAATCATTTTAATACTGTTAAATTAAAGAAACAAAAAAATGCCGATATATTGCTTTTACAGGGAAGCATGAAAAATGTGCACACATCGCACTATAGCGGTTATTCATTTGAAGTCAATTAAATTATTTAAAAGAGAAAAACTAAACTGATGTATGTTTTAGAGTTTTGCTGCAAAATAATTGTTCGTTAATAGAAATTGCATACTTACCATTTACATTCTCTTTCAGGGATACACGAAAGAATTCGTATAAATTATGATACAAGCATACGAACTAAAGGTGGAATACTCAAACAATTTATTATACTTTTCACTTTTGTTTGTTTATTGAATTATTCACTGATTGAAATTTGTTTCAACGTCTGATAACTGCTAAGTGTCCGGAAAGTCGAACAGAGCCACTCCATATTTTGTTTTATATAAATGTGTTATTACATTTTGTTTTATAATTCAAAAGATTTTCGAATTTAAATTTCAATAATTCCTGTTTTATGTTGCAAGTTTTCGAAAATAACGGACTTTTGCACATGATTTTTCAACAATATCTGTATATACAAACCATGATATTTGTACATAGCACAGTGTTAGCAAATTCAGATTTATAGGTATTTCAATTTCGACATACATTAAAAATTGACTAATATCAGAATCAACTAATTTCAGAAAAAATAACTAATATCAGAAATTGCTAACACCAGCGTTTCATTTCACTTTTTATTTGTTTCATAATTCAGATTATTTTCGAGTATTAATTTCCCTGTTCATGCTTCATAATACATTTTTTTTTAAATAATTAATAAAAGAAATAGGTTGTGTAACAATCACACGAATTCTATTTTCATTACTTACAGTTGTAATAAACTCTTTTTCGAGATTGTGTGGACAGGAGACATAAAATCCACATAACTAATCAGACGCCTACCAATTCTCCTATACTAATCAACTAATAGATTCGTTGTAAAAACATATTAAAAAAAAAAAAAGTTAAAACAACAAAATCAACGAAAATCGTCAAAGCCGTTTTTGAGACACCAATTTCCGATATCTAAAAATGATCTGAACATTATCACGACGACTATCAATTTTCCGGTTCTAACGAACTAATACATACAAAATACTAATTAAAAGGGAGGAGTTACATAGCAAATTTGAAGAAAATAGTTAAGAGTTATTTTTTTAATACTGACTTAAGATTCCTCTTACGATTTTCACTAAAACTTCGTAAACTCATCTATGTCCCAAAAAACAACTAATACATACAAAAGGACATCTATAAAAGAGCTAATTTGGCGAGTTTGAAGAAATTTCGTAGGCCTTTTCTTAGAACACCTATTAGGGGGACTGGAAAGTAATGTCGTTTTCTTACGATAAATTTAAACAGTTAATTTTTTAACAAGTTTTACTTTGAATCAATTATGTAATTACCCTCGTTATCAACAGCATTTAAGCATTTGGTGTGAAAGTTTTCTATGCCAGATCGATAAAAGTCGTTTGATTTTGGGGCAAAATCTCTGGGGACATTTTGGACATCATCCAAATATTCAAATTTTTTGCCACTTAGAAAATACTGTGTGGTCAAAATAAATGGAATAATTCCGATGTCGCAATATTGGGAGAGTATGGTAGGTGAAGCAATACCTTCCATCCCAATTCATTATTATTATTATTGTTGTTGTTATTTTCAGGTTTCGTCTTGCGCAGTGCAATTTTACATTATCTTTTTGAAGAATTATCCTTGCATTATCCTTACTCGAGCCAATTGTTCATAGTAAAGGTCTGTGTCCACGGTTTGTTTAGACTTCAGCGCTTCAAAGGAATACCCTGCGAATTACTCCCCTAGACACAAAAAAGCTCCTGTTTGTGGTGTAAATCTCGTTTAGTTGTACTTTGTGGCTATTCATTCGAAGAAAGCCGTTGCCTTTTGCATTTTGGATTATCATAAAGGACCCATTTTTAATCTTCGGTGCCCAAGTGATCAAAAAACACTTCTGTGTTGTGTTGCTGAAGCAATAAGTTCCATAGGCTCGATCGTTTAATTCTGTTCCCTTCCAACAGATTACGCAGGACTCAAACACTTGCTCTGCTTACTTTACCAATTTGCTGCAAATGTTCTTAGGAGGTATAACAACGTTGGTTAAGAATGTTTGACAGTTTCTGAATTGTATAAAGTATTGTTTCTGTATTGTTCTGAATTGTATAACATGTCATTGTATAAAGTTGTTTGTCTTCCTGATCGACACGAGTCAAAAGAAAATCAACATTACCGAATTTGAACATAAAAAACCATCTTTAGCATTTACAAAGTTTTAATGCCCTTGAATAAACATCGCAAATGGTTTTTGTAGGAACTGTTGCGTTATTACCCTATCGAAACTCAAACAGCATACAATGCCGGATATGTACCTCTTCTGTTATTTGCCTGGCGATTTCACTGTAAATTGCAAATAATAATAATGATAATAATAATAATTAATAAATAAAAATAAATAAATAAATAAATCAGGATTTAATAATTTACGAGTAAACAAATCACTCCAATCAAAAAAGTCTTTGGCACCAGTTGAAGCACAAAATGAGCTGATGAATGACAACTGAATATAGACGTGTGCAAAAACGACATTTACTGCCAGTCCTCCTAATACTTCTGCGATTTAAAATGGGTCTACCAAATTTCGGACACTTATCTATTTTCTTGTAATAACTAATACATACAAAAAGATATTTTAAAAGATGTTTTATACAGCAACTGTGAAGAAAATCGTTTAAATCATTTCCGAGGTACGTACTTAAGTCCTAATTACATTTTACTATACCACTTTTGGTTCTTCAGTTTTCACCAAAAGTTGTCAAACTTATCTGTACACCAGGTTTATCTTAATTATAAAATTTCGTTGATATATCTTTTTTCGTTTTTGCAATATAATAGTCAGAAGTCTCCACACTCACACAAACACACTGACCAATTAAAAAAAAAAACAAAAAAAACGTACATTTCTTTTCTGGACTCAGAAAACCTTAAAACATGTAAACCAGGTAAAAACTCGATATAAAATTTTTGACCAAATGCAAAACTTTCATTACCTACCAGGGTTCATACTATTCAGAGACAACCTGGAAAACCTGGAATACTCAGGGAATATTAAAATTTTCATCAAAAGCCAGGAAAAATCAATTATAAAACCAGGAAAATCAAATATTTCTTTTCTGTCAAATTATATTTTTCTTGTTTAGCTTCATAGCAAAATTCAAATGATTAAGTATCGTGAAAATATTCGGTGAACAATGATTTCTACTTAAATGTCTATCATAATCGGCAGTAATATAACACCATACAGTGGAAGTAGATGTATTTTCTCCTCTCTAGAGAAGCATTTTTTGTAATATGTCCCAAATATTTTCTTGAAAATTGTCTGGAAAACTCAGGGAATTTTTTTCCCATATTCGAGTATGAACCCTGCCTACGGTCGGTTGATAATGGAAGTAATAACAAATAGGGGAGACTGGAGCTAGTTGGTATTAGATTTTAGTTTCTTATTTTATTTATTTAGTTATTTATCTGCAGTACTTGGAGAAATTCTGGGTAATGCGGGGGATAGTTAAACTTTTCAGCTACAAAATCGTGTAGAACCCGACCCATTACTTAAATCCGTATTTAAGTAACCCTAAAAACACCTAAAAGCTTGGAATAATGTCAACTAACTCCGAATCCACTAACTCCGAATACCCATCCGTGTGAATTTGACATAATGTGATATGTATAGGGTTTAGTTAGGCAGAATACAGCAATTTTTGAGGAAAAACATTTTATTTTATCACAGCATCTCATTTTAATAATATTTGTAGAAAAAACAACCTGCTTAAAAATATGAAGAAATAATGAATGAATAAGTACAAAACTTTGAATAAACACAATAAAATGCAATAAACTCGCAACAATTGTTTCAGGTAGAAAGAAAACATGACCCTTCGTCAGGCGAACGAAGTAGACACGAGTGCTGCAATCAAAGCGGTAACGCACAATTGGTTCATTGCATTTTATGGTGCTTATTCAAGCTTTTGTACTATTACTTTAAAATTCTAGTTCTTTAATGCTTTCTTATCATAAATAATGAATCACTCTGATTATTACTATAGCTACCTATTGTTATTCAAATAGAGTTAGCTCAATATTTAAAATTAACCACGAATGTAAGAATTGGATCCTCGTTTATTTCCACAGGTGGGTTCAATTTTTGCACAATTTTTCTTCAGTCTAGTCGTATCGAATTGAAACATTTTTGTCTGGGCAATCTCCAGTTTTCCCCGTCTTTACCATAATAGACACGCAGATCTCGTTCTCATCGGTATGGACAATTTCTCCAGTATACCAAATCAGAATATTTTACATGGTATTCAGTGTGATCAGGAGGTCCTTCCTATTGTGTTGAATTCGTTGTTGGTCTTGAATGACGTGACTTGTTGGCATCTTTTTGATATTCTTGTTCTCAAATGTTTGTCTCAAATGTCGAAAGAGAACCCTCACCGTCCTCTTAGCTGGAAGCTGAGGGTGTAAGCTCTTCGAAATGAAGATGTTCTTTAACTTTGAACTACCATTAAGGACAATCAAGCTATGCAATATCTATGTTATAGGTATACCAACTCACCTATCAATGATTGATTAGAATTTCATAAACACTTGAATGTTGGAAATTTGCATGAAATTTAAGCATTCAAATTATAAATATTTTTTCATAGCTAATTTATTAATTAATCTACAAAATAGTACCCAAATATGTTTAGAATATATTGTTTACTAACAACAAAAATATAAAATCAAGAGGAAAAATTAAAGCTAGTTAACAGGAATATTAATTTTTTTTTTTTTTTTTTTTTTTTTTTTTTTGTAGTTTTAAAGTCCGTCGTCCCCTTAAACATAAAATTTTAACTCGCCTTTTGAACTACATTTTGAATAATAGCAATAATAATTCAGATATTCTGTGTAAAGAAAACAAAAAGATTTTTGGTACTTTTGTATTTTCATTAAACATTCAAAGGATTCATTAATTTGATATTCTTATAAAAAATGCTTTCTCTTTCACAGCATTCCAGGATTTGATTTTGCACGATTTGATTTACGAGGTGAAAAGATTGAATTGGAATTAGGAACAACACCCCACGACGAACTCCAGCCAACGGATCCTCCAGAATCAGCTCACGGTCCAGACCAAAAGAATAGAAGTTTCGACAATCCAGTTTATGGAACTTCGGTGGAAGATGTAAGGACAGTATATATTTTAAATTAAATAACTATAAATATCGTGTTCACTCGTGTAATAGTCGCATGTCCGTTTTGAAGCAGAAAAAATCGTTCAAATACTTGCCTCGTGTAAAAGAAAAACCTTTAAAAATGGCTCTTTTTTTTTGTGTATGAAACTAATGCAAATACGGTATTTCATAAACAGTAAATAAACTGCAAACATTTCGTAAGTTACTAATTTTATTATGTTTTAATATACCAGTAATATTTTAGCATTAGAGTGTATCATTTATGTAATAGATTTCCTCGCATAATAGTCGCAGTTGGGCTTTAAGAAATAATTGGGCTTTGGCAAAGAAAAGTAAATATGGTATAAACGGAAAAAATAACAGTAAAACCAGAAAGATAATTCACGAAAAAAGCATTGAGGCCATCATCAGGTAAACCCCTCAAATGCTGGGTGGAGAAAGAAAGGCAATACGTTTCAAGAGATACTAGCAACTAGATACTACTATCTCTTGAAATGCCTTGCTGATCTTTCTCCACCCAGCATTTGAGGGGTCTCCCTGATGATGGCTTCAATGCTTTTTTGGTGAGTTATCTTTCTGGTTTTACTGATATTTTTCCGTTTATATTTTTAGTTATGTTTACATCTCTTATAATTGCTAATTTTTATTGCGCATTTAATATGTAAATTCTGATTTAATATTGCTTATTTTATTAATTTTTGATTTTTTAACCTTTTGATATTTTTCCTCTTCATGTGTATAACACATATAATTTGAATCTACAGATCTAAAACCTCAACATTAGGGTGGATCCTAAAAAGACGAAACTCCTCTTGTCGGAAGTAGGTACCAATTAATAGTTGTAGCTTGGCCTTATGGACATTTATACAAATTGTCATTATTGTTGTTGTTATTATTATTATTATCATTATTATTGATATCATCTTGAGCCTGAGCAAGAAAACAAAATAACTAAATTGAGATTTTTCTTTAACTTTTCTCCTCGCAATTTATATTGACAAAATAGGCTTCGGGTAGTGTAAATATAACAAAAATAGATTTGAAAAATAATTTACATTTTTTTCTTCTTTTTACTCACTAATTATTTTGGGCTCGCGTGTGTAATTTAAATTTTGAAACCTTTTTGGGGTTTTTAAGTTATTTTCGAGAAAAAAAGAGCATTATATTTCATATGTATTTCTAGCATATTAACATTATCCCAAATTTATTTTGTGAATACCAATAAAGAGGGCGGGGGGATTACTGAAAAATAATGCAATAAAATTCCATATATTTCAAAATTTAAGCCTCTTGCCCAGTCTGAAGACAATAATAATAATAATAATAATAATAATAATAATGTTTTTCAAATATGTTCATAATGCTAAGTCCCAACTACACATTTGTGATGGGTAACCGTTTTCAATAAGATGAGTTTCGATATTTTCGATCCACTCTAATGAACATCTTATTTGTATTACTCTTTAATCAACGGCATTTTATTTAATATTACATAAATATTAACGATTAATACCTTTAATATCGTGATAAATTTCTGTATGAGCCTCCTCCCCTCCTAAAAGCCCCGTTAACCCCGTATAGAATTGAGTATTATAGTATAATATTGAATACTAGCAAACCCATGCGAAATAGTTGCACTTTATTTCTTTTCTTATTTACCTTTAACATTTGAAACTCATAAATGTTATACCAATTTCACCACCTAATTAAAATTTTTACTTACCAGAAGCCAAATTATTATTAAAACCAAATGAATATTGTACAATAGTGAAGCCAAAATCATTCAAAGAAAGGTTTCCAAATAAAATTCATGGTTCACGACCCAATTTTCATACTTCCACAGGCAGTACAATTTTTATATAGGTCTCCCACGACTCCTTTTAAATTTTTGCCGTCATTTTGGTGATGACTTTTTATTAATTTTGATATATATATATAATTTTTTTTGTTTGTTTGTTTGCTTAAAAATAAATAAATAAAATAAAATAAACTATTTCCTATTTTAATTATATTTTTTATGATTGTGTTTTTTAGTCAATTTATGACACAAAAGTTCATATACTGTATATATCTTTAAAATATTGCTAGGTTTAAAATGACGCAAAGATTCTGAAGAAACAACTGTTAAAAATACATTTTTTCGTAAAATAATCCCATCAGACAAATGTTCTCATTTTTTCTTATTAGTCCATTGAGCTAAGTCCGCGTGCTTAAATATTGTCCATGTATAAATATTATTTTTTTTATTCTCGCATATCGTATCGTTTCGACAAAAAATAATGAAACTGGTCCACTGGTCCATATTATATAGATTATGCTATTGAGTATTATATTACTGATTGATTTTGATTAATATAGTATTGAGTATGAGTATATACAGTGTGTATGTAGCATATATGTAGCATATATGTAGCCACCGCACTTAAAAAGGTTAAAAACGAGGGGGGGGGAGGCAAAAATCCTTTGAAAATAGCGTGGAATGAAAACGAAAGACACTCACAATCACAAGTGTGTTAAAAAAAAAAAAAAAAAAAAACAGGTTACCACCGGAAGGAATATAACGTCAAAACTGACTAAAAAAGGTAGTAGAAGCTCGGGAAGGGAAGGGAATGGGCTCGGGGGGCCTGAAGTTGCCATCGAAGGTTAACTACTTCTCACCTAATAATAATAATGCTTAGTAGTATATTATAATACTCAATTATACAATAGTCAATAGTATATTATATTATTCAATAGTATTAATATTCAACATATACTATAACCCTTAATAGTTTAATATGATAATATTCATATACTCAGTACATGAATATTATAATATAAAATACATTAATAAAAATTATACTATATGATTGTATAACATTTATACTCATACACAATACTATAATAATCAAAATCAATCAATATGATAATAGTAGTATAGTATTCAATAGTATTAATATTCAGTATATTCTGTAATCTATATTAATAAAATCAGAGTTTTGTCTGTAAATTTGTCGGAATCGAAAAATTTTGCGATATCTTCACGTTTTACACCCCATGAAAGCCGAAAATGACTTCAGAAAATTTTGCCTGTGTGTGTGTGTGTGTCTGTGTGTGTGTCATCGTGTCCGAATGTCGCTTTTTTTGTCCGGGCATCACTTGAGAACGGCTGGACGGAATTCAACGATGCTTGGCAGGAATTTAGGTCTTCACCCAACTTAAAATTATATCTATCAACTTTTCAGAAATTCCCCCCCGTTGTCCCCCTAGGGGGTAAAAGACTAAAACACGTTTGTCCGGGCATCACTCGAGAACGGCTGAATGGAATTCAACGGCGCTTGGCAGGGATTTAGGTATTCACCCAACTTAAAATTATATCCATCAACTTTTCAGAAATTCTCCCCCGTTCCCCCCTGGGGGGTAAAAGACTAAAACACGTTTGTCCGGGCATCACTCGAGAACGGCTGGACGGAATTCAACGGCGCTTGGCAGAAACTTAGGTCTTCACCCAACTTAAAATTATATCTATAGAAATTTTCAAAATTCTGATTAGTGTTTAAATTGTGGGTAAAAAACGCCTCCGCATGCGCCATAAATATTTTTTCACTAAAACGCTTTGAATGGAAAAATAAAATGCAAAAATAAATTTTTAAGATAAAGACTTTTTTCATTCGCGTGAATCGCACTACAAATTATGAAAAGATTTAAATGAAGTTTTGCCATCTGAGTTTCATACTTTAGTTAATTTTAAAACATCTAATTGTCGTATCGAAAAACTGTTTACACCCCAGGATTCAGAAAAATCATCTCTTTAATTTGGTACTGAATTTGTAACGATAGGTCTGATACTTCTAATTTATTTTCCCCTTTTTCCGTTTTTCCGTTGCCACTTAAATTTCATACTTTAGTTATTTTTTTAATATCTAATTGTCGCATCGAAAAACTGTTTGCACCCCTGGATTAAAAAAAATCGCCTCTTTCATTTGGTACCAAATTTATAAATATAGGTCTGATATTTCTAATTTATTTTACCCTTTTTCCGTTTTCAACCTAGATTCGATATGGAACAGCTTTAGTATTGGATCCCTTTGGCAAAATTTGAAATTCGGAACCGAAGTAGCTCGGACGTTTCTCGCCAAGATCTTTGATTGCACAATTGAGATAGCCAATTCAGTTCATCGCAAAAATGGCTTAAAATATTTAAAGTCACCAAAGGGTTCCCATACTAAAACTGTGCATTTTGTACTTATTTATTTATATTTTCTATTAAAGACTTCTGTGGTCACGAAATTTGGTGCGTAAATTGTTTGTTTGCATCCGGCACTTATTGTAACTGGATTTCACGAAATTCGAAATCTCCCCCCCCCCCTTCTCGGAGTCGGAGGGCAATAAACGGTATAACTTCTGTATAACCCCACAGCTGAATTTGGCGATTTTTCTTTGGCGTTGTTTTGAAGGATAACGATGTCGTTCTGGACTGTTTGCGATATAATATGGCAGCCTAATATTTTGTTTATTTTGGATTTATGATTTAGATTATGATTTTATCATTTATCATATATGATTTATGATTTTTAGATTTATGATTTAGCCATAATCGCCAACAAAAAAAATCGCCAAATATCGTTGTGGGTTTATACTGAAGTCGTTCCCAATAAACATGTGTAAAAACATGTTTTTCCGTTTGAATTCGCTTTGAATTATCTTAGAATGGCGAATTTTGGTGTGCAGATATTGATTAAGTGTACGCATTATGTACGTTAGTGGGATTTTGCAAAACTTCGAACTCACCCACTGAGGAAGGGGAAGTAACAAGTGGGTAAGTTGTGCCTAAGGCAGTGGGGACCCAGACTGTATATTGATTAAGTGTACGCATTATGTACATTAGTGTGATTTTGCAAAACTTCGAACTCACCCGCTGAGGAAGGGGAAGTAAGAAGTGGGTAAGTTGTGCCGAAGACAGTGGAGACCTAGACTCCTCACTTTGCGAGCGAGAAAACCTCTACCAATCACAGCGAGAACTTGGGTTATTAATAAAGATATGGGATTTTGACAACTCATTTAAGTTTAATGTCCAGCGAAGCGGGCAAAGCCTGCTAGTACTTAATAATATAATATTATAACATTCATAAACGCAGTATATGAATACTATAATATGAGCATTAAAAATATTAATAAGTGAATATTATACTAATAATATTAATATTAATGTTATAGCATGAGTGTATAAGCATTATACTATTGTAGTATATATGTGTTACCACTAAAGCTCGAAATCCGTTAATGTTCAGATTACCTAGCTAATCTGCAGATTAACTAAAACGACCCGTTAAAGTGCGGAATCAAGAGTTTTCTGCATGTTAACTAGGTAATCTGCATATTAGCGGCTCCTGTATCGTTAAAGTTCAAATGTTTGTTCTGAGCCTTACAAGGGAAGTATGAATTAGTAAAATTGCTATTGAAACCAAACCACGCTTAAATTAAAGAGCATGGTCGAAAACATTGGGTAGCGTACAAATTTGCTGCAACAACTCCCATGGGGGTGAGATATGCCCTCTATTAGTTTTAGTTATTTCTATAAAAGCCAACAAAACATGCAGCCTAGTGCGACCAAATGGTGCAGTGCCAGCGTGCTTGACTTCGGATCTGCAGGTCGTGGGATCGAGTCCCCGCGAGGGTGTTTTGTATTTTATTTTTTTATTTCAACTGCAATATTTATTTTCGACATTTTTAATTAAATTAAATCATTATTGTAAGAGAAAATATATTAATTATATTAAAAGAAGTTTTTTTTTTTTTTTTTTTTTTTTTTGCAGCGCGGGTAATTTAATATATATTTTTTTTTTTTTAACCAATTCATTTACTTTTTTATTAAATTTAAAGAAATTAATAATTTAACGGGAAATACTTTTATATTATATTTAGGTAAGATTTTGTTAATGATTACATTCAGATAAAATTTTGCTAATGATTGTTTTACATAAATTATCAATTACTATTTTTTATCGGCGACATTAATAGCAAGACTTAATCGTCTGCTCTCAATTGTATTATTTATTAATGCTATTTTTTGCATGAAAAATCCTGAATGATGAACAGCTGTTGCTTAACTATTAGACGTCGCATTTAACTTTTATTTCAAATATTTCATTAAACAACTATCAAGTTTCGTGGAAGAACTGACAATAATATTGAAGACAATGACAGATTTTCTCAAAATGATTTTACTAATTTATAATTAATTTACCTGTAAAAAAATTCAAAATCTCGGTAAATATGAGTTTTAGAAATCAAGTAATCTCGACGAAAAGCCAAATATTTGACAAAATATTCGTGATGAACAATAATTGACGGTGAACAAAATTGAAATTCAAATAATTGTGATCAATCATTTTATAATTCTTGTTCTAATTGTGAAAAATACTTATGGTTCCATGATTTTTCTACTTTTAATCATAATTGTTATAAATTAGAAACTATATTCGTAGCTTTAAAAATGGTTTTCTTTTTATAAATACAAAATAAAAAAAAATGCATTTCTTACATTCATTCTCAATAATTTATTTATTAATTGGAATACTCAAAAAAAAAAAAAAATCTTCTGAATGTAATAAACATTTTCTCTTAAATTAATAATTTAATTTAATTAAAAACGTAAAGAGAAAAAAAAATTGAAAAAATTAAAATACAAAACGCCCTCGCGGGGACTCGATCCCACGACCTACGGATCCGAAGTCAAGCACGCTGGCACTGCACCATTTGGCCACACTACGCTGCGTGTTTTGTTGGTTTTTATAGAAATAACTAAATCTAATAGAGGGCATATCTCACCCCCATGGGAGTTGTTGCAGCAAATTTGTACGCTACCCAATGTTTTCGACCATGCTCTTTAATTTAAGCGTGGTTTGGTTTCAATAGCAATTTTACTAATTCATACTTCCCTTGTTAGTTTTTTTACATTCACTATGACGTCAAACAGTCATCTGATACAGATACGCGAATGAGCTTCAAACATAAACTAAAACTTTTAAATGTTTGCTTCACTATGATAAACGGTAAACGCAAAACGTGGAGGATCGAAGCAATTTAAAGTAACAAGTAAGTTATAATTGTTTTAAGTTTGATTTTATTTCTTCTCTTTTTTAATTTTGTCAATATAAGTGTTGCGTTTTGTTGGTTCATGCAAATAATTCACGTACTTTTCTATTTAACACACACAATATATTATGGTTCATATTTACATGGATTATACATATTTACAAGTTAAGGATACAAAGCTTTACAGACAACAACCTTGTTCTCAGAGTCAATACTCTCGAACACCCATCGTACGCTCCCGCGCACCGTTTCAGTTCGATCACGATTCAGTTCAGAGTTCGATTAGTCAGTTCGATACACCACATTCCTCCCCCTTTAATTACAAGTCCAGTCTGTTAGGTGGTCGCCGAACTCTGGTGGACCTACGCAAAGGTGGGTCCTCAGCTGCCGTTTTACGTGCTCTAGATGTGGTTGCAACAGATCCTGCAGATGAAGATTCTGGTAGAACTCTAGCTTCGGAAGAAGGCATGGAATCATCACTCTGTTGGCTATCATCATTGGGTGGTTCAGAAATTTCACTTTTATCGGCTTCTGTTGGAATTGGAACTGTAAAAGCTGCAGGATAACGACTGAAACCATCCTCAACGGTTCCTCCATCTCGCATTTGGTCGACGTGTCTCCGCCATAGTTGACCATTTACATTTATAGTATAATGCAATTGTCCATCTTTACTTTGGACGGTCCCAAATCTCCATCGTCTGTCCCCCGGACGATAATTCCTCACTGCTACCTTATCGCCGACATTGAATCCTCGATCTGCAAACTCGTAGGTTCCTTTGCGTACTCTCTCCTCAACCCTGTTTTTTAAGTCTGGTCGCAACAAATCAATTCGGGTGCGAATTTCTCTTTTCATCATTAACATTGCAGGACTTTGAAGAGTAGTTAAATTTGGAGCCTTTCTGTATTGCATTAAAAATGTACTGAGCTTTTGCCTTAAAGTTCCTGGATATTTCTGCATGGTTCTTAAAGATTGTTTCACTGTAAATACATATCTCTCAGCCTGGCCATTACTCGAAGGTTTGAATGGCGCTGTAGGCTTGTGCTTAATTCCATTATTCAGTAGGAATGTCTTAAACTCTTGTGAAGAAAATTGTGGACCATTATCACTAACTAGCACTAGTGGCAGTCCAAAACGTGCGAAAAAGTCTCGTAAGCATTCAATTGTTTTAAAAGCTGTACTCACTTTTACTGGATATGCTTCCAGCCATTTTGAGTGAGCATCTACAATTATGAGAAACATGTGCTCAAAAATAGGTCCTGCGTAATCAACGTGTATACGTTCCATTGGAGCGCTCGGATACTCCCAATGGTGGACTTTTACTTTCGGAGGATCAATCTTGTGTGCAGCACATTCCATACAGTTTTTTGAAGTATTTTCAATGTCCTTGTCAATACCATTCCAAAACACGTATGACCTAGCAATTGCTTTCATTTTAACTGTCCCTAAGTGTCCATGGTGTAATTCTTTTAAAACAGCCTCACGGTATCGTTTTGGAACACATGTGCGTTGACCGTACATTACACAGCCGTCTTGTAGACTATACTCCATTTCTCTTCCTTTTAACTCCCCACCACTTTGTAAAATTCTTAGGAGAGGACTAAGCTCGGTATCAATTTCTGTTTCTTTAGCTATATGTCTAGCAGTAATTGGAAGAGTTTCTATTTGTTGCAATTGAAATAGAGTAACATCATCCTGAATGGGAAGTTGGTCTGAATTAGTCGGTAATCTTGAAAGGAAATCGGCATTACCATGCTCTTCGGTTTTACGATATAAAATATCGAATTGAAAAGACTGTAAAGTTAAAGCATAGTGCAGGAGTCTGGTAGCTGCCAAAACTGGCATGCCCTTCTTCGAGCCAAAAATCGCTACCAGAGGTTTATGATCTGTAATTAAAGTAAATTTCCTGCCTTTCAAGTAAAGGAAAAATTTTTTAGTTCCCCAGATGATGGCTAATGCTTCTTTGTCGATTTGAGAATACTTTTTCTCAGTTTCAGAAAGAGTTCTGGACGCATATGCGATTGGCCTTTCAGTACCGTCAGGAAGTTTGTGGGAAAGTACCGCTCCCAATCCCACTGGCGATGCATCAGTTGCTAACGTGAGGGGTAATTTAGGGTCATAATGTATCAAAAATCGCGGTGAACAAAGTTCATTTTTTATGTTTTGAAAAGCCTCCTGACAATCCTTTGTCCATACCCATTTTATATTTTTCTTTGTCAGATTGTATAAGGGGTTAGCTATTGTCGCTAAATTCGGACAAAATTTTCCGTAAAAGTTAACTAATCCTAAAAAACTTTGAATTTCCAGAACATTTCTAGGTCTCGGAGCTTTAGCAATAGCGAATATTTTTTCGTCGGTTTTGTGTAATCCCTTGGCATCAATCACATGCCCTAAAAATTTTATCTCATCCTGAAAAAATTTACTTTTCTCCAAATGTAATTTCAGTCCATGTGTTTGACACTTTTGGAAATTTTTTAAGGTATTTAAATGTGTATTATCATCCGGGCCTGTTATACGCACATCGTCCATGAAGACTTTACATCCTTCCATTCCCTGGAATAGTCCGTCTATGTAGCGTTGCCATATAGCCGGAGCCGCATTGAGCCCGAACATTAATCTATTACACTTATAGAGCCCTTTCTGAGTGTTTATGGTTAATAGTCTTTGAGTTTCAGGGTCTACTTTCATCTGAAGATATGCATGTTTGAAATCAATTTTAGAAAAATGCTTTCCCCCACTCAAACAACAAAATATTTCTTCAATAGTCGGTAAAGGGTGTTGATGCGTAATAATATTTGGGTTTACTGTTACCGAATAGTCGGCACACAGTCGTATTGAGCCATCCGGCTTGACTACTGGTACCACCGGAGTTGCCCATTCTGATGTTTCCACCCTTTCGATTATACCGTCCTTTTCCAAGCGATCTATTTCTTGATCTACTCGGTTTTTCAACGCGAAAGGTACAGGTCTAGCTTTGCAAAATTTTGGTGAAACATTTGGTTTCAATTCTAACTTAACCTCATAATTGTTTATCTCCCCTAATTTTCCGTCAAAAACTTCCTTATATTGTTCTAACAATGCCTTTAAGCTACCTTTTTGAGATACAGAAACGGCCTTAATTGAGTTCCAATCTAATTTTATTTCTGAAAGCCATTCCCGGCCAAATATTGTATCGAGGTTTTCTTTCACAATATAAAGATTTAAGTTTTTATTTTGACCCTTATATTCAACATTAACTGTTGCAAACCCCAGTGGTATCAGTTGTTCACCACTATAAGTTTTAAATACCAAACTTGTATTTTGAATTTTGTTATTCGAAATTTGCCGGAATGCTTTTAAACTCATAACTGAGACCGCACCCCCCGTGTCTAATTCCATAACTACCGGTCGACCCTCAATTTTTACATTAAGCATTATTGGCGGTTCTCTGTTTTTTATCTCACGTGAATTCAAACTATAAAGAGGAACGGAGTTTCTGGCTGTTTCTTTGTTTTCTACCTCAAGTTGTTTTTGTTTTGCTTTTTTACTTTCAGCGTTTTTAGCGTTATAGCACGCCTTTTCAATATGACCGATTTTTTTACAAAATCTGCAAATACTATTCTTAAATTTACAAGAATTTCTATCATGATCCGTCCCCGTACATCGCGTACATATTTTACTCCTAGCATTCCTTGTTGAGAAGCTTTGTTTTTCCACACTTTGTTTCGAAATGACCGATTTAGGTTTACCCTTATACTTGGCATTAAATTCCTTAATGTCCACTGGTTTGCCAACTATTTCATTTGCCCCTTTTAGCGCTTTCTCCATAGCCAAAGCTATTTTTAAAGTATCCTCTAAAGTAATATTATCTTGCTCAAAAATTCTATCCAAAATAGCCTTATCCCTTAGCCCACTTACAAAAACATCTCGGAGCATTGTATTAAGCATGTTCTGATCGTAAGCACATGGTATAGCAAGTGATCTTAACTCAGCCATATAAACACTAATGGTTTCACCTTCATGCTGCTTACGATTTAAAAATACATGCCTGCTCGGTATAATAAGCGGCTTAGGATTTAAATGATTTCGCAACGTATTTTTTAACAAATCATAATCTTTATCGGAAGGATTATCAGGAGACAGCAGGTTTTTTAACAAACTGTACACTTTACCGGACAAACTGGAAATAAGTACTTTCCCACGCTTATCCAGCGGTACCGATTGTAAATCTAAGTAGCTTTCGAACCTTTCTAAAAAAGTGTCGAACTGTTCTTCAGTTTCATTATATTTTTCAAATTGAAGTGAAAAAGTTTTACTATCACTTTTTGGCATCATTAAACTTATTTTTTCCATAAGAGCTTTATTTTGCTCCATTAATTCAGCAACGAGCTGCTCCATATTTAATTCTTCCGAACAATTAATTAGATAGAAATTTTTACCTTGAGCCGACTTCGGGGAAACCCCTAATCCAAATCGAAACTGTTTTTACTACGCGTTTCTTTCTTGTTCTCCAACATCTTCGTCGCCATTGTTGCGTTTTGTTGGTTCATGCAAATAATTCACGTACTTTTCTATTTAACACACACAATATATTATGGTTCATATTTACATGGATTATACATATTTACAAGTTAAGGATACAAAGCTTTACAGACAACAACCTTGTTCTCAGAGTCAATACTCTCGAACACCCATCGTACGCTCCCGCGCACCGTTTCAGTTCGATCACGATTCAGTTCAGAGTTCGATTAGTCAGTTCGATTCGTCAGTTGATAAGGGTCTGCATTTTGTTAATGAAATCTAACCTTAATTAAAAGCTCTCTCTCGTGAAACTCCATTTTGAATTATGAATATTAAATTTACAACACAGTAATTATTTCCTCCCGAAATAAAACTATTAAACCACAACTTTTTAAAACTAATTTATTTTAAAATTGATTTAAATTACTATTGCTTACTGAAAAAAAAAATATGTATTAATTTTTAACCCTGAAAAATATTTATGATATTCAGTATTATGACATAATTTAATTAATACTTAATATGAAATTTTTGTGCCTTTTTTAGCATTTGATTACGTTTTTTTTTTTTTTTTCTTTCAATTTCAAGTTTCCTTTATCTATTTTATATATCATGATTATATTTTTATTGTATTTTTTATTTTTTGTTATTTTGTTCGCTTTTTCAGATAATTTTGTTGTAGTTTATTACATAAAATGTGTTAATAAAGTTTTTCTTTCTTTTTTTTATTGTAAAATTAATATATTTGCTAAACTTATACGGATATATGTAAAATATATATATATATTTTTTTTTTTAATGGTTAAATATTTTTATTTTGAAAAGAAATCGTTACTCTATTACAATTCTAACATTCCTTTATAAAATAGAATTTATTGAAAGCTATTAAAGATATTATATTTCCTATTAAAAATGCATATCAGCTTCAAACTTATATTGAAAAACAAAAAAGGTGAAATAAATAAAAAAAATTAAAACAAATATTATTTTAAAACATATAAAAATTAAAACACATACAGATTAAAATAAGTAAAGAAAAAAAAGAAAAGTATTTTTTTTCCGAATGAAAAAAACGATTATTTTCACTTTAACAAGTGCCTATTAGGTAATGTGCAGATTAACGAGTGTCTAGTCGGAAATGTGTAGATTATCTAGGTAATTCGCAGATTACCTAGGCAATTGGAGAAATGAAACAATTTTCCTCAATTTAACGGATCACCCTAGTTAATGTGCAGATTACCTAACTAATCTGCAGATTAACTGATTTCTGCGCTTTAGCGGTAACATATGTATGCATGTATAACATGCACACACACACGTATATATATATATATATATATATATATATACATATATATAACATGTATATACTGAATATTAATACTATTGAATATTATACTATCGAGTATTATAATATTGATAGATTTTGATTATTATAGTAATTGTGTATATGAATATTGTACTATCATATAGTATACTTATGGATGTATTTTATAGTATAATATTTATATGCTGAGTATATGAATATTATAATATTATACTATTAAGTGTTATAGCATATGCTAAATATTAAAATTATTGAATAATTTGAATATTATGTTGTTGAGTAGTATACTACTGAATATTATACTATTGAGTATTATAATATTGTTTGATTTTGATTGTTAGAGTACTAAGTGAATGAATATTATATTACTAGTATATAACACCGTCAAAAATGACTGGATGTGAAATCAGTTAAGGTAGTGAATCAACGAAATCTTTGCCAGCTTCGCTGGACACTATATTTAAAGGGGACTAATGTGCAAGTTGTACCTGACGGGACTAATATGCAAGTTGTACCTGACAGGACTAATATGCAAGTTGTACCTGACGGGACTAATGTGCAAGTTGCACCGAACGAACAAACTATTTCTTACCTACTAACCCTGGACGATAGGTCTAATATAACGTATCATAATATATATCGTATTTATCGTAATCCGCGATTGTAATGAAATGCTCTCCCTCTGGTGGGCTAAGGTGAAATTACAATTAACATGCATAGCTTTCGAATTCATCTAGACGCCATTGCTGGCCGATATTTAGTTTCACATATATTTATTGAATAAAAATGAATAAATCCGGTAAAAAAGATAACACTTACTGTTGTGTGCTACAGTGTAACTCCAAGAATAAAAAAATCCAGAATTAAGCTTCCATTTATTTCCAAATGACAAATTTAAAATTTCAGTTGCTTCGGCTAATGGAAGTAAAAAATTAATCAGATGATTTGAAACTAATATTTGTTCAGCTTCAGTTAAAAATCTACTTCCGATCGAACGTTGAATAAACTGAAATAATTTTTCCAAAAGCAATCAATTTTCCATGATGTAATGGCGAAGAAATTATAGCACGAATATAAGTAGTAACACATATAGAACAAAAATTAATACATGTGGCCATTATATTTACTAACAACAGAAACTGAAAAAGCGCCATCTATCGATCATTACAAACGCGGATATAACTCAGTACTTATTTCGCTTCCTTCTTCGACTCATTTTAATAAGTATTTTTTATATGCATGAGCAAATTTAATATTTTTTAATTTTTAATTGTTCGCGTGAAAACTTATGCGCCTTTTTTATGTGAAATATATATACAATCGGTAACAAAAGTGTCCGAACACTAGCAAAAATTCCTATGTAAAAAAAGTACACTTCATACGGTTTTGTTAAATAAATCCTTGTCGAATCCTCTTCTTAGTCAGTACAAGAACATGATTCGATAAGGATTTATTTAACAGAACCGTATGAAGTGTACTTTTTCTACACAGGAATTTTTGCTAGTTTTCGGACACTTTTGTTACCGACTGTATATATATATAAAACAATAACTGGTAAATTTTTTTGGCAACAATCATAAATTTAAATGTCCAGTTTTGAAATTATTTTCATATTTTAATTAATTTTAAAATATCTAATCGAAACTGCGTTACAAATAAGGTATCAAATGAAAGGTACAGTCGGCTGCAAAATTATTCGAGCACTAGCAATAATCCTTGCCAAAGAAAAGTACACTTAATACAGCTTTGTTAAATAAATCCTTGTCGAGTCATGTTCTTAATCAGTCTAAGAATATGATTCGACAAGGATTTACTTAGCAAAACAGTCTTAAGTGTACTTTTTAAATATAGGAATTATTGGCTAGTGCTCGAATAATTTTGCAGCCGACTGTACCATTTGTAACGAAGTAACCATAGGTACCTTATTTGTAACCTAATTTATTTTAACTAATTTGATAAATATGACGTCACAATCAACTGTTTGTTTATACCAGATAAGTACATTATCATGATTGCAAGAAAATGATGTTAATAACTATTAGGTTTTATGATTGAATTTTATATTACATTTTAATGGGCTTTTCCCACCTGACGTCAAAGGTCACATGATAAAGGAAAAACAAATAGCAGACGAAATCTTGTTTATCTATAGCGATTGCTGAATTAACATATTTTCTATTCTTATTTTTGATCAATCGTATTTAATCTGTTATTTTTTCATACATCATCATTTTTAATCCATTTTATATCATTATTCATCATCTTTTGTTTGCTGTATACCTTTACAATCATCATTTAGTTTATATTTGTTATTGATGTTCATGAAAAACATGCTAAATACTCTTGATTTTTGGTACTTAAATCAGTGACAGTGCAATATCGTACTGCGTAAATCCATTTAGACCAGTAACTAAGTTAACTTGTTGTAACACCTTTATGCAATAAATTAAATGAAAACATTTTAAAATTTCAAATTATATCCATAAACATTCCACAAGAACAAGCTATTATTTATTGCTAGATCAGTTAATGTAACAGTTACAAAAATCGATTCTTACAGTTGAAAATAAATAAACACATAAAGTGTTTTTAAAAAATTATTAAATTTACAAATACAACTATTCTACAGTTTACAAATTCACAAAATTACTTTTATTTTATTTTATATTAAATATTAACATTTTTGTTCTTAAGAACAATATTTAATTGAATTCGATTCTCATAATTCGATTGTTCGTTTTCCTCTATCACGTGATTGAGCAGACGAAGGTGGGAAGAGCCGATTTTATCCTCCATGGGTATTTTAGAATTGCAATGGTAGTTATAAACTTTCGTTGAAATCTTTTTACATATTGAGATTAAGGGAAAAGTGTAAGCACAAAAAATGTTCAGTTTTGAAAGATCTTTCTAATGATGTAACATTTATGCAAATTAATTAAAAAATAAATAAATAAAAATAAAATAAAAATACATTGCATTTCTAAGAAGAAAAAAAAAGCTACCAAAAGTCTTTGTTTTGAAGCGGTCTAACCGGAATTGTTTCTGACAGAAGATGGTCATTAGTATTATTAATTATACAACACAATACTTATTAATCTATTTTATAGTACAATATTCATATACTGAGTAGTATATGGATATCATAATATTATATTATTAAGTATTATTGTATATACTGATTATTAATACTATTCAGCATAATAGTATACTTTTGAATATTATAGTATACTATTGAAGACAGTATAGTACCTAATACCTCGTTCAATATTATATGCTTTACCTAATACAGATTTAACACTATCAAAAATATACACATTCAGTAGTTACCATACATTATAATATATTAAAATTCTTTTGCGCCTCCCTGCAAACTAATTGTTAATCCTATACACACTATTTTCTAGACAAAACATGCTTTTAAGCATAATAATAATATATATTAATTTCATCGTACTGAATATAATGTAACTATGTTAAAATGCATGTAAATGAAATGCCGTCTATGGAGCCTAATGTTAGGAAATAATTTCGTCTGTTTCTGCACGCAAACCAAAAATACTGTTATATGCATTAAAAACTAAAGAGTTAATTCCATGCCCCTCATAACTATTTCTACCAAATTTCCAGTCAATCGGATGATTTTTGCTATTGCTACCATGGTATCGACAGAAGACAATGGGAGAGACCAGAGACCGAAACAAAGACAACAAAATCTCTTTTAAGTTTCAGAAGGGTAATCTCATTGACATTTCCGCTATTGATAAAGTTTTATTTTATGTATATATATATATATATATGAAATATAAGAGATAAAAAGAAGTAATAATTAAATTAACATTTTCAGAGTTTTAGGGTATTCTGGTTATATTTCAAAGTAATATTGCAAAATAAATTAAAGGAGATTTCATATTAGGCTGTAAGATTAAAATCATAAAAAATAATGGACGGAAATTGCAGTCGCGATCATGTGAAATAAACAAGTTAATCACTTAACTATTTTGATGTCTGGAAATAGCTTTATAATTGGCCTAGAAAGAAATTTAATAAGCAATAGGCATACAAAGTAATAAATAATGATTTTAACAAGTCTAAATTGCGGTTTGATTATTTCATGTCAGATATAAAGCAATAAATAATGGTTTTAATGACTTGGCGAGTTTGGCAAAATAGGGCGCCGATCAGAATCGCGAGGTCTGCAGAATACAAAAATATAACCAATAAAAAACAATGAAAAGGCAGGAAGAGGCGTTGATTTTGAATAAACTAACCAATTAAATAAAATGGGCTGGAACTAGAACTACGCCAAATTACACCAAAAATTACGGGTATAAAAGCCCAAACAGTAAACAAACGGAGCGATTTGACACGATTTTGACTTGTTAAACCTTTCCATGTGGCCATTCCTCCTGAAATTAACGTAAATCTTACAATTATCCCCCACCGAACGCGGCGGCCCGAGGCCCGTGCGGCCGGCGCGAATCGGCCGCTTGTCGGATTAAACTCCATTCGTCTTGCCTCGTCCCGACTCTGAAATGATGAAGCAATAAAGATGTTTGCCTGAACGAACGCCTCGTCTTCATTGTGTGCTGCGACTGTCATCTCTCTTTCAGCAAGCAATTAATTACGTTACATCAGAAATCCGGTAGGATCTCTATGATATGCTGGGAAAAAACTGATATTTGTGAGATTACGTTAAGAGTAGGGGGGAAGGCATTAAAAATATAAACAGCGGTAAAACAGCATTTAGGCTAAAGGAAGAAACTTTTAAATCATAAAAGAACACAAATGAATTAAAAATCAAGTACCAAGAAAATCAGCTTAATAATTACATTATCGCAATTTCCGAACACTCTGCAACGGAATTGTGATGAACGGATGAGCCTTTCAATTTAGAGACAGTTTAATGTTTTTTTCTCTACCGTCTTGTTATCATCAAGAGCACAGGCAGACAAAAATAGTTTCGCTTCGCCCGTCCAGGCCTATTGATTGATGACTATCAGCTCAGAGCCTTCAGATGGAAATGCTCCTCTGCGGAAGGACACGCCCATTGTTTTGCCGACGTTTTCGCCCGGAAAAGAGAAACTTCGAACGCCGAAAATGTGACGAGAACGAACGGCAGGCAGTTGTGAAAATTTCCCGGGGAACGCCAGAAATCGCCGTGAAGGAGCCGGTCCTAAAACAGTTTTTAATTGCGCGATTGGTGAAGTGACGTCATCTTAATGGAGTAGCGATTGTGAGTTATTATTTTTTTGTTGGTAGAAGAGTCAAACGGTAAGTACGCCTCTTTAATTGTTATTTAAAGGAGAAATTCTTAAAAAAAAAAGAGACAGAAAGCCAAAAACTTTGTTTTAATGACTTTAAATATTGCCAAGACTATTTTTTTTACTATTTCAATAAGACTCTTGGACTTTCAAGTAAAGGGAACATTTGTATATCTATTTTTTTTTTTTTTTTTTCATTATTTCAAGGGATTTTTTTTTTTAAATGAAGAATTTATATTTTATGTTTTATTAAGAATAATAATTAGTTTTGGAAAAGAAAAAAAAAAGATCGTTGAGCATATAGTAATGAAATATTATTTATAAATTTATAGAAAGTCTTAGATTTTTAGTGGAATTGATTTGAATTTCGCGCAATTACGGATCGTAATAACAACTAAATTTTTTTTTTCTTTTCCAGTACTATGCTAAAGGTTCTATAATAATAATAAAAAAAAAATCCGAAATCGTAAATAAATTTTTTTCCTTATCTTTTAAGAAACAAGTCGTATGTGTTATTCTATTTTAAAAGTGTTTATGAAAATTGTTGTGATTTAATATTATAAGTACATAATATATTTTAATTTCTGTTTTATTTAATTAATTTGAAGATACCAAGTAAATTTTTGATGATTTTATATTTCAATTTATATTCTATTTAAGTAATTTGAAGAATTTTCGGAAACTAATTTTTTTCTAGTAAAAAGTGATATTTTTTAATTGGGATATTATATTTTATTAAATTTATTTCACCATACCTAAAAATGCTGAGGATTCGATCCCGGATAACGGGTCAGGAAATGCAGGTGTTAATGATGACAAATTAAACATCATTGAATTTAATCCCGATGTTGGGATCCAATTTGAAGCTTGGTTGAGCTATTTTAATAGTTTTTGTCAGGAAAAAACAAAGATGATTTATGGAAAATTATGCACATTCAAAATTACTTAAAAGGAAAAGCCCTTACAGTTTATATCAATAACTGTCTACATGTTCTCCACTGGGCAGAATTTCTCCAATTATTAAGAAAGGAGTATACTGTTCCTGATACTAACTCCCTAGCTGATTTCTCTAATATTAAATTTAATTTAGGTGACGATGTTAATAGTTATTACAATAGTAAGATGCAAATGGGTCGCAGACTCGGATTGGACTCCAAATTTATACTTGAGGGATTATCAGATGGTCTCCCAATCTCATTAAGTATTGGTAAACTCTCCTAAATATACCAATGAATGGCGTGAAATTGTCTATAAATTAAGTAAAATGCAACCAACCGAACAGAAAAAAGAAAGCAACATTAAACTTAACACGCAGGCTTCTAGCTTTACTCCACAATGGAGAAATAATCGGCCTAGGCCTGAATATTTATTAACCCCTGTACAGAGACCTTGGACTTATAGATACCCTTATCACAATCAACCTCCACCAGCATATGCAGCTCCTACTCCTAACAACCCACGACCATTCAGACCAGGTCGTGTCCCAAATAATGTGCATTTCCAAGAGAGGCTGCCTCCATCCCCTTGTCGTCTATGCTTAAATCGCGGAATTAGTAACGCTTTCCATTGGGAACGAACATGTCCTTTTAAGTTTGATCAATGTAATAATTTCACAATGCCTAGAGCACCTCTCACTCAAACTTCCACTAGAAGTACAAATCCCCCTGAAGAGGTGGTCAGTCAGGAAATGGCCAGTGAGGGTACCATGAGTGGCTGTTGAGAATTATTAGTGTCCGGACACATAACACAAAAACATCAGCGATCGCAAAAAACACGTCAACTAGCTAACTTAAATACTCTCCCTGACAAAAACCTGTCTTGTTTTCTCGATACGGGAAGTTCAATTTCTGTCATCTGATGCACTTTAGTAAAGAAGTTAAAATTAAAAAAGACTCCCATTCATGAACCAATCATAGCTAGACAAACTCATGGCATCGTTAATATTAAAGAAAAATGTGAAATATCTATAAGGATTGGTAACATTAGAAAAAATATAGGACTTTATGTTGTTTCTAATCAGTTGCCATATCTTCTTATCGGTTTACCTCATTGTGCATTAGTTAAATTGAATTTTAATTTAACAACTTTTTCTGTAACTCAAAATGGTCAAAACATTCCCTTACTAAATCAGGTAAATCAGAATTATCAATCTTTGCATATTTTTGAAAGTAACGTAGGTACTAATTCCAGGGTAAATACACGCACTGTAAACCAGGTGTACCGTTCACAGAATGTTGTACACAGCTCGTCTAGACCTACTGTATTGCCAACTGAAAATAATAATGATTTACCTACCTTATTAAAGAAGTATGAGAAAATTTTCCCAAACTCGAAATATGATGTTGGTCGTATCAGAATGGAGCCACAGAGAATTCACTTAACTTCAGACTTACCTGTTTTCCTTAGATCATACCACACCTCTCCTAAAGAGGAAGCTGAAATTAAAGATCAAATACAAAATCTATTACAAGCTAAAATCATTAAAGAGAGCCATTCTCCGTATTCATCCCCTGTAACATTAGTGTATAAAAGAGAAGAGGGAAAGAAGACACGGCTCTGTATCGACTTTCGTAAATTAAATTCCATAACGAAAACAGATGCAGAACCATTACCCAGAATTGATACTCTCCTAGATAAATTGGCTCAGGCAAATTTTTTTTCCACATTGGATTTAGCCAGTGGATATTGGCATATACCTATCCACCCAAAAGATACAGAAAAATTAGCATTTGCTATCACATTTGGATTGTATGAATGGCTCGTATTACCATTTGGCCTTAAAAATGCCCCTGCAATATTTAATCGCACTATTAAAGAATCTTACATAAGTATAAAATTGATTTTGCTTGTAATTATTTTGATGACATTATCATTTTTTCTGAAACAGAAGAACAACATTTAGAGCATTTAGAAACCATATTTCAAATTTGTATCAATGAAAATTTTAAAGTTAAAATTACCTAAATGTAATTTTGCAAAATCTAAAATAAACTTCTTAGGTTATGATGTGTCTAATGGCACTATAACACCAGATAATGCTAATATTGAAACTATTAGAAATTTAAAGCGTCCCACTACTGTTAAAGAGTTACAGAGGTTCCTGGGATCTGTAAATGTCTATAATAAATTTATAGCTAACTATGCTAAAATTCGTTACCCTTTAAACAATCTCCTCAAGAAAATGTACCCTATGTATGGGATGAGAAATGCGAAAAATCATTTCAAAAATTGAAAAATGCCTTAATTGAAAAACCTATTTTAAAGTTGCATGATCCCAAGAGGCTTTGTCACTTATTTGTAGATGCTTCAAGTCACGGAGTTGGTTGTGTAATCAAACAGCCAGATGAAAAAGGAAAATTACATCCAATAGCATACCATTCGTGAAATTTAAAAGACTATGAACAAAATTATGCTATAACTGAGGTAGAATGTCTCGCCCTTATAGATTCTTTAGATAAATTTTATCACTATTTACATGGTCAAAAATTTGTCATTCATACTGATCATGCGGCATTAACTTGGCTTAAAAATGTTAAAAATCTTAGAGGACGTCTTTTCCGCTGGTCACTTAAGCTTAGTATGTTTGACTATGAAATAAAATATCAGAAAGGAACCACTAATGTAGAAGCTGATATGCTGTCTCAATTGCCTGTAATACAACATGTCTCACCATGTACATCTCCTTGACTTGAATGATCTAAAACGTTTACAAAAAGAAGAGAACACAATAGTCAATAGTAAAAAGTATGTTGAAGTAAATGATCTCATAGAAACAAAAAAAAAAAAAAAGCTTATATAAGATAATCGTTCCTATGTCACTAAGGTTAAGATTGCTAAATAAAGCCCACACACAATTCGAACACCCAGGAATTAAAAAAATGATCAATTTAATCACTCCACAATATTATTGGCCTTTCATTAATAAAGCCATAGAAAAATTTGTTAAGCACTGCCATACCTGCCAAGTAAATAGAAAATGTAAACAAAAAAGATTTGGCTTATTGCAGCAGGTACCTCCAACAGATTTGAATGTTTGTCGTTAGACACTGTTGGTGGATTTAATTATTACAATTCAACTAAAAAATACATGCATTTGGTCGTCGACCATGCAACACGTTATGTGTGGGGTTTTCCATCCAAAAGTGTGACAACTGAAACTTGTGTCAACTTTTTAAAACAGATTTTACAAATTCAAGTCCCTGAGAAATTACTAACAGACAGAAATGCTGCCTTTACTTCATCACGGTTTAAAAAATTCTTACGTAATTACAATATTAAACACCTTTTAACTAGCAGTCATCACCCGGAGACAAATGGAAAAGTTGAACGTCTGAACCAAACTATTGTAACTAGATTAAAATGTAAAGTAAATTCTGCTTTATCTAAAGTACCATGGACAAAATTGCTAGAGGAGGTCTTAAGCCAGTATATTGCTACCCCTCATTCTGATACAAAATTTTCACTTAATTATCTATTGTTTGGAAATTTACCTTATGACCCTTTAACTCCTAATAACAATTATTATCCAAAGGTTGATGAAGCGAAAAAATTGGCAAAAGAACATACAATTGAATATCATAATAAAAATAAAGTAAGGTATGACGCTCGATTTCTCCCTGCTACATTTAAAGTTGGTGATGAAGTATTATATGAAGAATTTCAATATCCGAATACCCGTAAGCTAACTGCTCCATACTCAGGACCTTATACCATTTTAAAACAGTTATCTGACGTAAATTTTGAAATTGATAGACCAAATCCTCATTTTAAAAGACAGTCTGAAATTGTGCATTCATCTAAACTAAGATATTATAATAATCCACAAAATTTTAAACCATATCATGAATAAACCCCTTTAGCAGTCAGGAGGTAACCCAAATAAGTTTTTTTTTTTTTTTTTTTTGCTTTCCTATCGTCCTATTACGTATTGGATGAGGATCCTATCTGAGTCGGAGAATTCGGAGGGATGTCGGGAGACATATCTTCCATTCTTCCGCTCAGCGGCACTGGAGTGCCCCTAACTCTTTTCATTTTTAATTTTTTACAAATATTAATTTATTTACAAATTATAGTAGACGTATTCACGAAATGAGGATCCTCCACTCCTTACCCCTTTTCTTTTAGGCCCTTGTTTACTCATGTTCTTTTGGACTTCATCTGATTGGAGATCCCCGAAGAGCATGAGGCAACAAGTGTGCTCCCTCCTCTGATGAGACTTGTCTAAAAACCACTTTTTACATTTTACAGATATTACTTTTTTGGTTGACAAGCTCTCACGAAGTTTCACGGGTCTCTGCACCCATAAACATAATTGTTTGAATAAACATTTTTAGTGTTTTGTATTATTATGGTAAGTTGAAGGAATTGATTATTACCAGCAAGTTAGAGAAGCTATTGTGTCGAATATTTTTTTTTCTTTTTAAGTATTGCTATTGTCAAGTATTAGTATATAATTGTAAGTGTCAGTATTATTTCTAGTATCCATATTATTATTTTTTCAGCTTAATTATAGTATATTATAACATTGTTTATGTTTTCAATACGTATTATGTGCATCAAGTATCCTATGTTTGTGTTAGTAACTTTTAAGTGTTGTATTGAGTAAGTGAAAAAAAAAAAGGTGTGTTCATAGCAAAGTTCGATTTAGGACTATAGTGACTTTAAAAAACTATGACGGGACGTTTCGTCTCAAGAAAATACCTAAATCAAAAACTTTTAGAACATTAAGGAACACAAAATATTGTTATGGTGGTGTTCTACATCTAAATGGAAACGTTTCTATTTAAATATTGGCCAAGAACTTTTTAAAAAATCGACTTTATTTTTATATACTACTTTATTGAATATGTTATATAATACTTTTTTGAATATGTTTATTTTTTTTCTATATAGTATCATACAGTTGTTCTATTTTACTAGTAATTGTTAATATGAAGTATTCATGTGTGCTTACTAAATATAATGAATAGTATACTGTGTAATCATCAATTAATCTAGAAAATTAAAATGTGCATAATCTGTTTATTCATCAGCAAGCTTATTGTTAATCTTGTAACCCCTCTGTATATTCCCAAGGCAAATGGAGTCATGGTAGGAGTAAAATTTGTGAAAAATAATTAAACTAAAAGCAAGCCTAAGTAAATAATTCAAGAAAAATAAATAAATAAATAAATAAATAAAATAGGGTAAATCAAAATTGTTAAGTCCGTATCACCTGGAACATCATCTACCTCCAGGTGAGCTCCCACGGCTTTGCAGGCAAACCCGGAAGATCTCGCTTGGACGGGGGGGATATAAAATATAAGAGATAAAAAGAAGTAATAATTAAATTAACATTTTCAGAGTTTCAGGGTATTCTGGTTATATTTCAAAGTAATATTGCAAAATAAATTAAAGGAGGTTTCATATTAGGCTGTAAGATTAAAATCATAAAAAATAATGAACGGAAATTGCAGTCGCGATCATGTGAAATAAACAAGTTAATCATTTAACTATTTTGATGTCTGGAAATAGCTTTATAATTGGCCTAGAAAGAAATTTAATAAGCAATAGGCATACAAAGTAATAAATAATGATTTTAACAAGTCTAAATTGCGGTTTGATTATTTCATGCCAGATACAAAGCAATAAATAATGGTTTTAATGACTTGGCGAGTTTGGCAAAATAGGGCGCCGATCAGAATCGCGAGGTCTGTAGAATACAAAAATATAACCAATAAAAAACAATGAAAAGGCAGGAAGAGGCGTTGGTTTTGAATAAAATAACCAATTAAATAAAATGGGCTGGAACTAGAACTACGCCAAATTACACCAAAAATTACGGGTATAAAAGCCCAAACAGTAAACAAACGGAGCGATTTGACACGATTTTGACTTGTTAAACCTTTCCATGTGGCCATTCCTCCTGAAATTAACGTATATCTTACAATAATCCCCCACCGAACGCGGCGGCCCGAGGCCCGTGCGGCCGGCGCGAATCGGCCGCTTTGTCGGATTAAACTCCATTCGTCTTGCCTCGTCCCGACTCTGAAATGATGAAGCAATAAAGATGTTTGCCTGAACGAAAGCCTCGTCTCCATTGTGTGCTGCGACTGACATCTCTCTTTCAGCAAGCAATTAATTACGTTACATACATATATATATATATATATATATATATATATATATATATATATTAGGACTGAGGGCCTATTAGTCTCAATCTGGGATTTTTGCGTTGTTGATTTCAATAGTTGGACATTTGCCGAAATCTAAAATTTATCGAAAATATAATTGAATAATTTGAAAGCGATGTTATAATTTGAAAAAAAAATAATAGTCCTCCGTCCTAAACTAAATTCTGCTTTTGCCAGAATTATTCAAAATCTTTTTTATTTTTATTATTATTATTGAAAGAAAAAGAAAAGAAAAAACTTTTTCGATATCGCTTGTAACGATACTGATTATTATTAATTTTCTTTTCTTTTTCTTTCAATAATAATAATAATAATAATAATAAAAGATTTTGATGAAATTCTGGCAAAAGCAGAATTTAGTTTAGAACGGAGGACTATTAGTTTTTTTTTTTTTTTTTTTCTTTTTTCAAATTATAACATCGCTTTCAAATTATTCAATTATATTTTCGATAAATTTTAGATTTCGACAAATGTCCCACTATCGAAATCGACAACGCAAAAATCCCAGATTGAGACTAATAGGCCCTCAGTCCTAAAAAATAAGTACAAAAATGAATTTAATGATTTAATGTTTTTGTTTTTCGGGGGCTGCTCATGCATATAAAAAATGCGTATTAAAACGAGTCGAAGAAGAAAGCGAAATAAGTATTGAGTTATATTACGATAAATACGATATATAATATGATACGATATATTAGACCTATCGTCCAGGGTTAGTAGGCATTTTTTTTTTTTTTTTTAAGTTATTTTAAAAAAATTGATAAATATACCACTAAAGAAAACAATATGATTCAACTATATAAAAAAAAAACGCACAAAAATTTAAATGCACAAAGTTAATTGTGAGTAATATCGGTTACGATTGATTTCGATAAATATTTTGTAACATTTTTTTAGGACTGAGGACTATAAGGCTGTTATTCACCAATAACTTCAACTCCTGGTTGAACATGAAAATTTAAAAAGCTTATGAAGGCGGGGTTCAAATTTTCAACAAATTTTGCCATGTTGTTTCTGCCATCTAGCGGTATAGATATTTTCAGATTTTTTAGGTGAAAATAACCAATCAAAGATTATATGAAACCCTCGACGCTAGATGGCAGAAACAGCGTGCCAAATTTTGCTGGAAAGCTGTACCCTGCTTTTAGACGCTTTTCAAGATTTTGCATTGAACCGGGAGTTGAAGTTAATGGTGAATACGGCCATTAGTCTCAATCTACGGATTTTTACGATACCAGTTTTACGATAGTTGGAAATTTATCAAAATCGAAAATTTATCGAAAACATAATTGGATAATTTGAAAGCGATGTTATAATTGGAAAAAAAAATAATATATTTAATATATTTAAATTTAATATATTATTTAAATTAAAATTTTAAAATACAAAAATTACCTTTAATTGACAGTAAAATACACCAATTACGAATTATTACGAATTAATTATTATTACGAATCCAATACTTTCTTCTATTCAATATAAAAGAAAGTAAAAAATGGTGAAATTATGTTCTAGATCTCACAAAATGTGTAAATCCATCGGAAACAGGAAGTGGAAATTTTTTACGAAACCAATATACTTTTTTCTTTTTTTCTATTGAATGTAGAAGAAAGTAAAATAATCGTTAATATATTATCTCTAAAACTTTGTATTTAGAATATAAAAATGAATAACTAATTATTAACTGGAATATAAAAAAATATTTGTATTGAGATGATTTTGTAAAATTTATTGAATCAGACATTTTTTTGTTTTTAATTAGTACAATTTGAAATTTAGAGCTATACATTTGGTGAAATGTCTTTGAGGTAGCAGGTCTATCATTAATGTTGGATTATTCGTCGTCGTCGCCTTTTGCGACGATTTTGGATGTCTAACTTATATCCATATCCGAACAAATCGTCGGGTAATGGCCGTCTACACAAGGGGCATCTTTCCCACCTTTTCATCCACTTTTTGAGACACTTATGGAAGCTTTGGTCGCAACAGACAGGGCACATTTATGAAGGCCACACACTGACTCGAATTCATACACACTGTACATTCCATGTTCGTTTTTTCCTGAAAATGAAGAATTTAATTATAAAGAGACTATAAATATTCTCTTAATCATCAGCGGAACAAGTTTATAAATAATTGGGTTATTTAAAAAACAAATTACCAGTTCACTGTCCCTGCTATTCTAAGGCATTTAATTATTTTAATATTTAATGAAACAAAAAATGCTTTAGCACTCTTATTTACGAGAGTATTTCTAATACGATATATGAAAACAATTAATCATTTCAAGTTCATAGATTTTGAAAAATAATTATAAGATAAAACAAGTCCTTCCGACTTATTCAGAAGGGTAGGTTGATTTCTTTTTTCTTATCAAGTAGCCGTCATTTTGTTTCAAAATGGCGGCTACAAATTATTAATGGACTTGGTATAAATATTGATGTAGGCTGTGCACATATGGAGTTTTAAGCAAATCGGTTCATAAATACCTTTTTATGTGAATATTAAATTTTCAAGTGGCCGGCGCTTGGAAACAAAATGGTGGGTTAAGTTGACAAACATATCAAATGCATTTGTGAGATAAGTCTACTGTACACATATAGTTCGAATTAATTCAAAATCTCAAAAGTCATCGTGTTGAAAAATTAAGTGGCTGCCACTTGGATCAAAATGGCAGAGAAAGTTGCTCATCTAAGATATTGTTGCAAATATTTTTTTTTTTTTTTTTTTTTTTTTGTAGAAATTCTTTCAAAGAGGCTTAGTAAGTTGATAAAATGTTAGTTTTCTGCATTTCTAGTTTTTTTTTTTTTTTTTTAACCGAGTGCATCAATCTCACTTCTGATAGCCAATTTTATTGTCCTCCAGTGAATCAGGGCTATTCCCATAGATTCTAACCTTGGTGTAACCCCATAAGATTAAGTCGCACGGATTTGGGTCCGGACTGTATGGGGTCCACTCTATCCCGTGCCCCGTGAATTTCTCTGCATCCAACGCAATCAAACGCTCACCAAACGTCGTTTCAAGTCACGTGAAGACGTCAGAAGTTTTCTGGGGACGAGCCCCATCTGGCTTGAAGCACTACCGGCGTGTCCTGTTGAGATGGCGCGCATCAGGGCCAAAGTGACGCTCTAGCAACTCTCGATACTTCACTCCTGTGACCACACCATCAATAAATATCGGACCAATTATCTGCTTCGACGATATGGCATACCCCTTTGTGGATTCAGTGAAGAGATGGCGCTGAGATGAGGATTTTCAGTACCTCATTGGCGCCAGTTTTGTTTATTCACGAAACCATTCAACTGAAAATGGGTCTCATCACTGAACCAGATCTTGTATTCACTGATGGAACCATTTTTAAGTTCCTCGATTATGTGGTTTGTGAAATCTCTCCGCTGCACAGTATCCCCCCCCCCCTTTAGCGGCTGTCACATTTGGATCTTGTATGGGCAAAATCCTACTGCTTTCATTAACCTTTGTAATGATGTTTTGGATATGCTCAACTGTTGGGCCGCCTGTCGAGTGGAAGCGGCTGGCTGATCCTCAAAGTATGCGCGTGCAGGCTCCCTGATGTCGTCAGTAACAACTGCTGATTTTCGTCCCGACGCCTTTCTTTTTGCATCCTAAACACTCCCTGTAGATTCATATCTGTCCATCAACCTGTAAACAATGAAAATCAGTGGGAGATTAGGACCATTACATCAGTCATCTGATGGCTTAAAAATCATTGCGACTTTAGAGTGCTATAACTTACTGCGCGATTATCTCTTCACTAAGCGTCCTTTTCTTTTTGAACTCTGAACGACTTGCCCGTCGAACGGGGACGTTACATCGGTTATTCTCATAAAATTTTCTTACGATATATAATCGATCTTTAAAGGTTTGTGATTCTATATTGCTTATTCTTTATTTCCGGTAATTAAGCATTCAACTGAAATGTCACTATATGTGCTATTATATTATGGAAGAATTATATTTGCATCAATACATTTGAAATCAGAAACTTAAAATACTTTCTATCATGTTTTTCGGACTAGTAATTTGGCTTCTGGTAAATTAAAATTTTAATTAGAAATTGGTATAACATTTAAGAGTTTCAAATTTTAAAGGTACATAAGAAAAGAAATAAAATGCGAATATTTCGCACGGGTTTGCTAGTTGCAATATATTTTGTTAAAACTTCTGGCGCTTGGTTGAATTAAAACTTGGTACTACAGTAGACAAACATAAGACGTTAAAAACTTCTTCCATGATTTGGTGCTTTTTGTTTAAGAAAGCACATTAAATCATGGTAAAAGGTTTCACCATCTTATGGTTGCAGTTATTGTAGTACCAAGCAGTAATGCCAGATTGGGGATTTTGTCCCCATTTTGGGGATTTTTGAGGCTTCTGGGGACAATTTTGGGGACCAAATGTTTGTGGGACTTTTTTGGGGAATTCTAAAATTTTTGGGGACAAATCCGGGGAGTTCTTCAACTTTCTGTCAATGTTAAAACGTAATGATTTATCCCTACGACTAGGGATTTTCAATAGCTTTATTGCTATTTGGGGATTTTTTTTCAAAAATTGCCTTCATTTGGGAAAAATCTAAGCTTAAATTCACTTAAATCTGCTTGATATATATATATATATATATATATATATTTTTTTTTTTTTTTTTTTTTTTTTGAAAATTTTTTTATTTTCCCTGTTTAGTAGAAATCAAGTTGGGGATTTTTTCGAAAAAATCCCCCTGATTTGGGGAAATTTGAAGACCTGTTTGGGGAAATAATTTTCGACCATCTGGCATCACTGGTACCAAGTTTTAATTCAGCCAAGCACCGAATACTGAATCATGGTAGACCGTTTCACTGTCTTATGACTGTAGCTAATGTGGTTTTTTCAACGTAGCATAAAATTTTTAACAGTTAAGAATTATTTGACTAGTGTTTTTACTAATACTAATTTACCAAAGTTTCTGTACTCATTTGATGTAATATGAAGAAAAACATTCCAGAGATTTTACAGTAGAGACAGGAAATTATGGTTATTTTAGAAGTATTATGTGTTTAACTACTGTGGTCACACTTTAATTTCTGCGTTATAAGGACATTTGAACAAATAGATAACTTCACATCGAATCTTTATAACTCCAAATCAGCTAATGTTTTATCGAACGTAGATAATGTTATTGTCACTCTTTAAATTTAGGAAGAAGGTTTTTATTTTAGTAACATATTATAACTATTTAGTGGTTGTATCATCAAAACATTATTTTAATATTATGTATATTCGGGAATATTAATTAATTAATTTTTTTTATCATTTTTTTTTATCGTTTTAGGTACCCTCTGCAGCTAGAGAATCTGCTATAGAGAACGGTTTTGTAGAAAACCCAATGTTTATGGTTTTTGATGAATCCTCACAACAGAGCAGCAAAGAAAAGGAACAAGAATAATAAAAATCACTCGAGAAATTTTTTTATTACTCATAACGTACAGTATCAAGTATTCGTCTTTTGCTATTGTCTTAATAAAATAAAAAACTGGCCGAACTTTATATATTTATATAAACTATAGCAGTTTAATAATATTGATTTTGTATAGAAGAAGTCTAAGTTATCAAAATAAAATTTGCTGTGAAAAGGACTTTTATTTTGAATCCATAACAGGCCACTTAATGTAACAACAATTCAAACAATGTATAACTTAATGTAATAACGCGGTACTGCAGAGATGCAATCATCTGAAATAATTCGGTATCAGGATTGTTCGGATGAGGGATTTTTGATTATGAATCGTTTACGAAAAAATTTGTACTAGTCTCAGCAGATCGATATGAGATAAAGACGCTGTGGTATTAAGCACAAAACTGTATATATTTTGTATCACAAATCTTGCAGATGTATACCTTACATAAAGTAGTACATTAAAGTACGCTTGCAACTTACATTAAGAAGCCAGAAATTGTCTTTTGTTTTTGTGTGATATTCGTCTTTTTGACATTAAGTCTTGCGCACTTTTACTTCCATAACCCAACTACTGTAGGTAATGGGAGTATTGTATTCGGTCAAAAATTTCGATATCGAGTTTTTACCTAATTTATATGTTTTAGAAACTGCTGAGTCAAAAAAGTTTCAGAAATTGATCAATGTGCGTGGAGGGAAAGGAGAGGGAAAAATTTCTGACAATCTACTATCATATCTCCAAAATGAAAAATGATAAAGCAACTAAGCTTTGTATGTAAGAATGTCCAGTGTGCGTATGAGCTTGCCAACTTTTGGTGAAATTTAGAAAACCGAAAGAAGATCATGGAAAGACGGAAGTGGGAACATATTTTAATTTAAGCCCTTATCTCTACAACTGCTCTAATATTTTTCTTCAAATATTCTAAGTAAACTCCTTTTTAGATTTTTTTCGTATATATAAGTTGGTTACTGTAGAAAATATGATAAGCGTTCAGATTTGGTAGGCCAATTTTAGGTCTCAGAAGAGAGTGTCTTAAAAAATGGTTCTACAAATATCTTTCCGACTCTCAATATTAACTCATTTAAATATACTTTCGTATGTATTTGTATTAGTTGGAGTTGGCTCTACATATGGGTTTGGGAAACTTGAATAGAAATTGGAAGGGGGGTGGGGTACTAAAAGCCGGTCTCTCAAAATCGGCTCTAACGATTTTGATATAGCATATTTGATACATATGAATTCTTTTTTAGATGTTCTTTTGTATACATTAGTTAGTACAGGAAAATTGATAGTCGTCATGATTAGGTAGGTCAGCTTTGGATCTTGGAAATACGTGTCTCATAAAACGGCTTTATCGATATATATTTTTTAAACTCACTGTATAAAGTCTTTTTATGTGTATTACTGGGTAATAAAAATTGTATGGTTGTTACACACCAGTTTTTTTTTTTTTTTTTTTTTTAAATGAACAGCAGTAGTACACAACTCCTTGGCTAGATATTAAGTAATTTCAGCAGCGCCTAAGGACAGCACTTATCTAAAGGCAGCACATGAATCGATAAAATGACACACAGGGAGGGGAGACAACGACATATATACGTACAAAAATTAATAGGAATGCTGGCATTTTCTTCGATTAAAATAAGGTGAACTGAGTGAAAAGCTATTCTTGGAAATTATTTCCAATTAACGAAGAAAATATACTGAAAGAAGCATAAGTGGAAGAACAAAGCTTTCAGAACGGAGGCAGAAAATAGATTTCGCATGTTTCCGATTTCCTTAAAAAGTACATGCGTACACGAGTTATTACTTGGAAGAATGTTATATTAGTACAGTCAAAATAGACATTCAACCTCGGAAAAATTCACATAAAGCTAAAAATCAGTACAAACCTTAAATGCATCATTATAAATGAAATATGGAAAGTTCCCATCGATCCCATTTGTGCTAAAAATATTATGCAAGGTCAAAGGTCAAGAAAACGGTTTTTCACAAATATCTATTTTGACGGTACTTTGAAGTACCATTAATTTAAAAAGCGTATTAAATAGAATTTAGTAAAGACATGTTGAAGGTATTTATAAGAACAGAACGCTTGTATCTCCCTTAAATCTCACCACGTGGCACTAGACGTTACATATAGTCCAGACAAAATCCGTAAATAAACTGGAAATTTCGGAAAAATTCGCATAGAGAGGAAAATTGGCGCAGACTTTAAATACATCATTATAAATAAAATGTCATAAGTCCCCATGGATCCTACTTGTGCTAAAAATTTTATGCAGTGTCAAATGTCGAAAAAAAAACGGTTTTTCTCAAATATTTACTTTGACGGTACTTTAAAGTAGCATTAATTTAAAAAGCGTATAAAACCAACACCTCCTGTAATAATGCCTCCGGGCTGCGTATCTCCGAACTGTTGGCGCACGCAGAACAAATTCACAATTTTTCGCCAGAGAATGCGATTTTCGCTAAATCTGGAAGTGCAAAGAGAAACTTCACGCCGCTTAACCTGTATAAATAAACATCCGGCGTTTTTCTTTCTTTTTTTGTTATTAGTTTTTTTTCTTCTGATTATTAATGTAGGATTTAAATCGCAAAACGAAACATATCTTGAAATTAAGAAATAGTTATCCGAATAGAGAAGTAGATAATAATAATGGTAATATATTAGCATTGAGATCCGATTTCATGTATAAGGCCAAAAAGTTTGTAAAAATTGTTCAAACAAATTACAAATTCTTAGTAAAATGCATGAAAAATGTTCATAAGTCCAAATCAGTAGTACGCCATTTTACATTTCAACTATTTTTATTGTCATTTTGTATTTAAATTTTTAAAATGTATGACTTTATAAAATATCTCTCTTACGATGCAGTGCTTGAATTTTCATAAATTATCACCTTATATTTATCTATTATGTATTTTTAAAGAGCATCTTAATCATAATAAAATAGATATTTCGTGTTAAATTTTATGGTTGAAATTCATAAAATTTTCTAAGTATAATTTCCTCCTCGGACATGTCCATTTCTCATTCTTTACCCACCCCCCCAACCCCAACATACAAAGTTATAAAATAAAACGTTAAACATTTTATTAATGCTATTCTATTTGTTTTTCAGTAATCATAAACAATCTAACTTAATATGTTATACAAATCAAAGTAATAATGATGCGCATAACCATTTTCATCCTATATTTATTGTTACTAATTTCTATTGAGAGCGAAATGTATTCATATTAAAAGGAATGAGTATGATAGAACACTCAACACAGTCGCAGACTGAAATGCCGCACCTCATAGGCTACCCTCTATCCGATTCGATAAATTTGATTTATCGTAATTAAATGACTAATTTTATTAGGATTGTTTTCGTACATTAATTTCCAACACAACTGATCCCCATATTGCAAGTTCGTGGAAAGTATTGGCCTAATTGTCAAATGAAGGAAACACAATATTTAATTACTAAAGTTTCAAATTAAAATGTTCATATTTAATGAAGTTTATTAAAAAATATATTTTAAAATATTAGTCTGACATGTTTACGACAAAATATTGGCATAATGGACGTTTAAACGAAATTTTGCTCTATTTTGCCATGTTAAAAAGAAAACGTAAATTTTGAATAACATGTGAAGTTTACAACTTACATTGTTCCAAAGCAATATTGTCCTTATCAATGACATAAGTGATATTTAAAAACTGATGCATCCATTTTACAAACTCAATATCTGTAATACACACAGACAAGTCACATAAACCAACCGCTAAAAACATAATTTTTGGATTCAGGAAACCTCAAAACATATAAATGTAACAAAAATTCAATTTCGAAAACGTGATCCGAAAACAATACTTTCGCGACCTTTTACGGATAAGATAAAGTAAATTAGAATAAGAGAATAATTTTAAATTAATTAAACTTTAATTGCATTTATTACATTGATTTTTATTTATAAAAAGAAATGCTTTTATTTAATTTGGGGTAGACCTGTATATTTACTATATATTTTACAAACACAATATAGTGTACTAATTTAGCACAGAATTTAAAACACATAGCACGACATGAAATGACCTTTCAGCAATTCCATTGTATGAATATATCTGAATTCTTTTGTGGGGTTCTGTGTAAACTTCTAATAAAGGATATACATTCTACATTGTATACGAAACATTCTTTCATGCACATAAAATAAATGTTCAATTTTTTTTTTTTTTTTTTTTTTTTTTGTTTCATCCAAAAATATTAAATTGTATTTACCAGAAAATTCACACATAGACTTAATGAATTTGAATTCTTTTCTTAGTCACTGCACACGAATTACTTAATATTTCATCCGAGTCCCAATATCTATTCTTGAGGTATGGTGATAACAAACACACAGACACACACATTCAGGCAACCGCTAAAAACCTAATTTTTTGTTTCATGATATTTAAGCAAATGTAGCAAAAACTCAATTTCGAAAATCTGAATCAAAAATAAAACTTTTCTTACAATATATGGGTAAAATAAACTAAATAATGATGCGTAATAATGATAATCTGGTGTGTCACTCACACGACTTTCTTTTTCACCCTGCATTTCAATATTATAATGACAGATTGCACATTAAAGCTTAAGATCAATAGCGTAAGAATGTAAAGTTTAATGTACTTTTCAAATAATCTAAAATAGGTTTAGAAACAATTTTATTTGACGAAGAGAAAGTAAATAATAATAATAATAAAAATAATAATAAAACAAAATAAAATAAAATAAAATAAATGTATTTCAAGGATAATTTTAAAAGCTTTAAAATCATAATATTACAAATATACTTCTTCATTAATCTTGATAAAATAAATTTAAAGGGTTTTCTAATAAATTTTGGCATTAAATTATATTATCTAAAAAAAATCTGGTGTGAAACAACCACACGACTTCCATTATCCACTATTACACATATTATATGCATTTTTGAGAGATAATGCGATCAGAAAGCATAAAAGTGAACTAAAGAGAAAATCGTTAGAGCCGTTTTTGAGATACCAACTTTTACAAAAAATCAATTATTGACCGGAAAACAATAATTACATACAAAAGGATATTTAAAAGTGAGTTAATATGGCGAGTTTGAAAAAAATCCGTACAGCTGTTTTTAAAGGAACGCCCTTGGGAGACCTGAAATTGAGCTATTTATACAGGACGCCTATCAATTTTCATGAACTAACCAACTATATCATTCGAAAGGATATCTGATAGAGTGTTTATATAGCAAATTTGAAGAAAATCGTTAGAGCAGTTTTTGAGATATGGACTTACGGTCCCACTTCCGGTTTCCGATGTCCCACTTCCGGTTAAACTGAATTATTGACCGGAAAACAATAATTACATACAAAAGCATATTTAAAAGTGAGTTAAAATGGCGAGTTTGAAAAAAATCCGTACAACCGTTTTTAAAGGAACGCCTTTGCGAGGCCTGAAATTGAGCTATTTATACAGGACGCCTATCAATTTTCCTGAACTAACCAACTATATCATTCGAAAGGACATCTAATAGAGTGTTTATATAGCAAGTTTGAAGAAAATCGTTAGAGCCGTTTTTGAGATACGGACTTACGGTCCCACTTCCGGTTTCCGATGTCCCACTTCCGGTTTTTCAATTTTCACCAAAATTTGGAAAATTCATCTGTAGACCAGACGTATTTCAATTCTAAAGTTTTGTAGCTGTATCTTTATTAGTTTCTGAGCTATAATAACCAGAAGATTCTCCACATACATACACACACACACACGCACACATATACATACACACTGACCAATTGCCAAAAACCACTTTTTTGGACTCAGGGGACCTTAAAACGTGTAAATCAGGTGAAAACCCGATATCGAATTTTCAGACCGAATACAATACTTCCATTACCTACGGTAGTAGGGTAATGGAAGTAATAACGATACAAAGACTCCATTGACACATTTTTAACAATTATGATTCAGGGAGCCTCAAAACGTGTATATATAACAAAAATTCAATTTCGAAAATTTGACCCCAAAACAATACTTTCTCTACCATATATGTTGGTAAGAGAAAGTAAAATAAATAAATAAATAAATAAATGTATTTCAAGAACAATTTTAAAAGCTTTAAAATTAGAATATTACAATTTTATTTCTTCATTAATCTTGCTAAATTAAATTTAAAGGGTGGAGGATTTCTAATAAATTTTTGCATTAAATATATTATTTAAGAATTACGATACTAAAACTCCACTGACATATTTTTAATAGTTTATTCTCTTGGGAAAAAAAAAAAAAAAGATTGCTCGAATCCTTAACGAATCATGAATGAAGTGGAAAGAAGGGTTGCTTCGCGACAGAGAGGGTTTTGGCGCGAGCTACAAAAATTCGCCAGGTTGACCTGTATGCGCCAACATTTCGGAGATACGCCTCCGGGCTGAGCTCTACGTCATGGAAGATCGGCCGATTTTATCCAATCAACACTTCCTATGATACATGTTGGATCGTGGGGATTGGATGAAGTCGGCCGATCTTCCGTGACGTAGAGCTCAGCTCGGAGGCATTATTACAGGTGGTGTTGATAAAACAGAATTTAGTAAAGATATATGAAAGGGAAATTTCCGAAAATTTTACATAGTGCTGAAAATTGGTACAGATCTTAAATGCATCGTTATAAATGAAATGTCAAAAGTCCCTATCGATCTCATCTCTGTTAAAATTTTTATTCAAGGTCAAAGTTAAAAAAGTCGGATTATCACAAATATCGCTTAAGCATTAAAGTTTATTGTAAAAAAAGCTCATATAAAATTTGCAGGTTATGGGATTCTTGAAGAAAGGTCTAAATACTTTTTTCCCTTACGATTACGAATGACCATTCGTGAGATATCGCAATTTAAAAAACTGGAAATACTAATATGCACTGCCTTGTTTCGTTCGTACGTATGGTCTTGACAAACATCTGACAGTTAACCTATCCCATTGTATGAGCATAGTCCGTTGTACACGTGCTGATGTTAGTACTGAGTGATTGATTATTTGTAATGAACAGACGTGTTTATTGATAGTATTTATTTAATGAGTGTGTATTGCTAAATAATTTTCAAAAATGTTACAAGTTTGTTTCATTTGTAGTAAACTTTTGTCTAAAACTGAAATTGTTGTTGTTGAAAGTGGATTAAAGGCTTTGATTGATTCAAGTAAAGTATTCAGAGAAACGATGGGCATGCTGAACACTTAAAAGACAAAAAGACCATGTGCAGTGTCTCAAAATGTACATTCGAATGACTAGTATTGCGGTAGTATTTAATTTGATATTATTAAAAATAAACTTTTAATAATATCAACTTAAGACATGTTGAAAAAGTACTTCCTCTTTTAACTATCAGTAGCGCTATAAAAGTTCACGATGGAAATGGTACCAATAGATCCTTGTATTATTATTTCAACGTATGAGCGCTACTAAGTCTTTTGAAGATGAAATTGAAACATTCATGAAAAATAGTTTCGTTAACAAACTTTAATCTATTGGCACGCAAACAGCATCAGGTCGAGTTTTGCACATTTCGGGTTTCATTTTGAAAATTTTCCGGCATTCGGAATTCGTTCGCTCCTGAACCGAGGCTTTTCTAGTATATTATACGTAGTTTAGATTGAAAATTACAAGCTAAACATATTATTTTTATCAGGAGTTTTCAGTGAGGCTTAATAAAGACCACTTATTCATTCAGAAATGATGTTAAATTGATTAATTTGATCTGGGATATAAAAGAATTCCATTTAAAAGAATTCTATTATGTATATCAACTATCACTGCTTAAAATTATAGGTGACTATTGAATAAAAAAATCGCAAAGACTAGCAACACTGGAGAAGTATTGAATTTAAATAGCAAAATTAAAATATTATACATAGTTTAGATTGAAAATTACAAGCTAAATATATCATATTTGTCATGAGTTTTTAGTGAGCTTAATAAAGACCACTTATTCATTCAGAAATGATGTTAAGTTGATTAATTTGATTTGGAAGATAAAAGAATTCCTAGAAACAAAATTACTGCAAAAAAAAAAAAAAAAAAAAAAAAAAAAACATTTAAAATTAAAACTAATATTAATGACGTTTTACAAAGCAGGATAGACAAATAATGGAGATTTAAATAATTGAATTCATTCCATTCATAATAATTTTTGACTGAATTAGGATTTTTTGAATGACTTCTTCTAGAAAAGGTGACTTCTTTAAAGGACATGGATAGCAGAAAGAAGGTGGAGAATAACTTTGGGAGAATAGAAAGACCAGGAGTTGAGAGCAAGCAGAGCAGAGAGGCTATCCGACAGGATTATGATCTGGGAGTAAGGAGTGGGAGCCTCGGAGATGGCAAGAGCAAGAGCCAGGGACTCAGCAGTGAAAACAGAGTTATGATGGGAAACCATAGAAGCCAGATAAAAGGTGGAGTTTGCATCCACCACAGCCGCAGCCGTTTTGTTGTCATCTTTAGAGGCATCCGTGGCCATAAGAGTACACAGGGGAAGGGAAGAGCGCCAGTTGTTCCAGGCGTTTGCAATGATTTCGTCAGGACTGGAAGGGTCTTGGAAAGGGAGTTCGTCAACAACCACCTTAAACTGGAGACAGTTGGGGACGAAGGCCAGACGAAGAGGAGGACCTGCAGAAGAGAGCAATTTAAGGAGCACCGGATTTCTTGAAGCGGATTACTCCACTTCCAGTTTACAGAGGGGCAAAGAATCTGGGACCGGATAAAGTCTCTTAGATGAAGGCCTGGAGGGGAAGCAAGAAGGCGAAGAAGGAACTGCTTTGTGAGAAGGGAGAGCCGAAGGGACACCAGCTTCACGGCGGAGAACAGGGATAGGAGTCCAGCAGGGAAGGCCGGTGGCAACCCTAATAGCAGCATTGTAACATATCTCAAGAGTTTTGAGAGTAGATGGAGGGGCATCATAAAAAAGAGGGGCACTATATTCTAGACTACGTCGTATCAAAGAGTTAATGATCTTCAGCGCATGATTGCTATTTAAACCACGGGAACGACTAGCGACAGCTTTGATATGATTGATTCTCCGGAATAAATGGTGAGCAAGAGATAAAGAACGAGAAAACCAGATACCGAGGATTTTGACATGAGAGCTCCAAGGTATAGCGAAACCCATAAGGATGATGGGAGGGCCGGGATGCGTATCTCCGAAATGTTGGCGCGTACAGAACAGATTGACAAATTTTCGCCAAACAGTGTGATTTTCGCCAAATGTGGACGTTCAAAGAGAAAAAACTACGCAGCAATTAATTTGCGTAAATAAACATTGCCGCTTTTGTTTTTTATTGTTGAATCATGTTATATTTAAAGCTTTAAATCGCAAAATGGAAGCTGACACTATTATTTCAAAATTAAAAGGCAGTTTTCCGCATATAATAATACATTCTAATAATGACAATGTATTAACTTTAAGATCTAATTTAACATGTGAGAAAGAAGCAGAAAAATTTGTCAAAGTGTTTGGTCGAATAACCAATACTCATTGGATTGTATACAGAGTTCTCCACCGTCCAAATCGGTAAGTTAAAAATGTTATATTATTTTTTAACTAGGTTAGGGGCTCCAGTGATTGGCATGCTCCAGTAGCAGTAATTGACAACTATCCGGAAATAATTAAAAATTTATAAAATCATATAGTATTTTACATATAAGAATTTTAACATTTTATGTCTAACACTGGAGCATATGTAAAATAAAACTGGTAAAATAAAAAACTGGCAGTGTCAATTACTGGAACACTGAGTGGGTGTCAAATAAAACTTATAAAAAAATATAATTGTTATCAAATGCATATATTTTAACATATATGTGGTTCTGAATGTCCTTCATGCCATATGTACTAACTTAAGATTTCTAAACATATTTTCTGATGACTAGAACATTAAAAACATCAGAGATTGCTCTAAAAGTGTCAATCACTGGTGCACTTACCCTATTTCTGTTTAACTATTATTTTGTATTATTATTATTATTTTAAATGTATGACTTAACTTTATAAAATATTTATCTTATGATGCAGAGTTTGAATTTTCACTATATATTTCTATTATGTATTTTTCTAAGAATATCTTAATCATAATAAATATCGATGTTTTGTTTTAAATTCCACAGTTAGAGTTCATAAAACCTTCTACATATAATTTTCTTCTTAGACATCTCAATCTTTACACCTTCCAACGTACATAGTTAAAAAGTGAAACGTTCAAGATTTTGTTAGGGCTATTCTATTTGTTCCTTCTCAGTAGTCATAAAAAATCTAATCGTAATGTTTTGCATAATCTATCTACAACCTTTTCCTAAAAGAAACATGTCGGTATAGATGGATTCTGCTCAATTTCTCATCATATATTTGTTCTGATGAAATGCTATTAAGAGCGAACATAATAACATTCTGTTAAGCTTCATGTTAAAAAGTAATGAATATGATAGGAAACTAACATAGTCGCAGACTGAAATGCCCCTCTAGCTAATCCCAATCCGATCCAATACATTTAACTTATTCTTATTTGCTGATTAATTTTATTAGGCGTGCTTTTGTTCTTTAATTTCAAATGCGATATGATATTACTATTTCCAATGCACTAAGACAAAAACATAAGTTTACGTAAAATGTTTTCCTATTTTGTCATATTAAAGAATTTTTAAATTTTAAATTACTTGCGAAATTTTCAAATTAAAGTGTTTATACTTTATGAGATGTAACATAAATGATATTTTTAAAGTGATGTGATATCCTAAAGATAAAATATTTCTCTTAATGGATTTTTAAAGGAAATTTTGCCATATTGGAAAAAAAAAAAAAAAAAAAAAAAAGATTTTTTTTTTTTTCTAAGTTTTTTTTCGTTAAAAGTAAAAAAAATCTATAACTTTGTTTTAAATTATCACAGATTTATAGTTCAACCATTCGTTTTAAAGGTATTGGCGAGCTCTTTTGAATGATACCCATCATGAAAATTTACTCCTCTCGAGGGGAGACTTCCCCCCAGGGGGGGAGGCGAGGCTCCTACATACACAAACATTTTTTTCCCAGTTAACTATCTCTATTACAAAAAATATATATTCGTTTCATTTGGTTTAGTGCAGTCTATAGACGTTAAACTCTACTTACCTGCAATTTCCCCCATAGACGTAATGTATTAGAATTCTCTTGATTGTCCCTGTACGCGAACCATTTGCTTGATCTTAACAAAAATCTTACTGTAGTATCCCTATATGATACACATTTAGAATACCAAGTTTGAACTTTCTGCCATAATTTGTTTTTGAGATATGCTGATAACAGGCAGACACACACACAGACCATTTGCTAAAAACATGAGTTTTGTATTCAGGGGACCTCAAAACGTGTAAATATAACAAAATCTCGCGTTCGGAAATTTGACCCAAAAACAATACTTTCTCTACCTAATGGGTAAGAGAAAGTAAAAATAGTAAAAGTAATTTTTTTTTACTTCTTTTTTGGATTAAGAAAAAAGTAAAAATTAAATAATTGGACAAAAAATAATTTTTTTTTTCCTTCTAAAATTTGACCTAAGAACAATATTTTCTCTACTCTTTTTATGGATTAAAAAAAGTAAAAATTAAATAAATAATTAGAAAAAAAAAAAAAAAAAAAAAAAAAAAGATGAAGGTTTCCTACTAAATTTAGACATTAAGTATATTATTTAAAAATAACGGCGCTAAAACTCATTAACACACAGTTTCAGCAGTTTATTCTTCTGAGAGGGAGAAAAGAAAAAAAAAAGATTGAAGTTTTCACGAATGCGGAATGAAGTAGAATCAAGGGTTGCTTTGCGGTAGAGAGATTTTGGCGTTAGCTACGAAAATGCGCCAATCTGTTCTGTACGCGCCAACATTTCGGAGATACGCGGCCGGCGTCTCTGGAATGGGATAAATTAATTGCGGAGCATTTATCCGGGCCAATTAAAAGTTTGTTAGCCGAACACCAGGTATGGATGCGACACAGTGTGTTGTGAAGTTTTTGTCGGGCACGGTCTTCATCTTGGCCGATATTGTAGACCAAAATATCGGCATAGACAATTATATGTACACCCTCCTCGAGAGTTTCAACAACATCCAGCATGTATATTATAAACAAGAACGGGGATAAGACGTTGCCCTGGGGAACAAATTGGTTGCAGTGACCGACCTGAGAGAGAGCCTTCCAGCAGACCTGGATGACACGATGCTTGACGAAGGAAGCAATCCAAAGGCCCATTTTAACCACGGATCCCGTGAGAGGCGTGTTTGTTAATTAAGATATCGGGCTGAACAGAATCGTAAGCTGCCTTGATATCTAAGCAGACAGCAGCCACGAAGTAGCGATTGGCACGGGTATTTGAGACATCCAGGAAAAAGGTGCTGAGGGCTGCAGTGCAGTCCCGGGAAGGAAGGAAGCCATAGTGGTCTCTATGGAAGAGGTTCCGTTGGCCAGCCCAAGCTAAGATCCTGCGAAGGATCATTCGTTCCAGAACTTTGCACCCCACCGAAGTGAGAGCAATAGGGCGGTACGAAGCAAGATCGGAAGAGGGTGTACCAGGTTTCCGGATGGGGAGAATAGTAGAAAATTTTCAGGAAGGAGGGAGGACACCCGCGTTAAAGGAGTTATTAAACGTACCTCTCAGAGAATCCAAATACTGGTGAGAGAGTTTACTTAAAAGGTGGAGAGAGATGCCGTCCGCTCCAGGGGTTGTTGGGCGAGAATGCTTGAGAGCATGGATGACTTCCTCCATAGTGAAGAGATCGTCGAGAGTAGGATCACCAACACTGAGATCATACGGAATGGGAGTTTCTGGGCTATCTTTCATGAAGTGTTGGAGGAATGCCTGGGCTTGAAGAAAGGCAGAAGTCAAGGGGAACAGATTTAGGAGGATATTATTTTCCACAGGGAGCTCAAGATTTCCAATACGTTTCAGAATTTTGAAAATTTTCCCATTAGAGCATTTCTCCCGACAAAGGTTGTCCCAAAAGCGGCGTGAAGAGTACTTGATATAACGGCGAAGCTTAGCCGCATAATGCTTGTACTGGAGCCAATCCTCTCTGGATCACAGGGAGCGGGCGAGACGAAGGTGTTTTCGCTTTCGAGCAAGCAGATGACAGCAAGTTCTGTCCCACCAGGGACGAGTTGAGTTATGCGACTTAGGAAAGGTAGAACAAGTGTCCGAAAGAGCTTTCATACAGGAACTCTTGAAGTCTTCGTAGTAAAGGTTCGGAAGGTTATCACGACAGTTAAGGGCAGCGCTAGCTTTAGACCAGTTGTAGCACTTTTTAGTACTAGTTGAGGGAGGAGAGTTAAAGTGCTCGAATAAAAGGATTGGATGGTGGTCAGAGTCGTATAGATCAGGATGGACATAAAGCATAAATTTGTCATAAATCGGAGGGGACACCATAGTAAGATCCAAAAGGGAGAGGGAGCTGCAAGTGCAAGGGCTAGAACGAGTAGAAGTTAAATTAATAATGCATAAGTTTTGAGAGCCGACCCAGTTTAGCAATTGGCGAGTTCTAGTCGGAATAGGGGGAGACCGGACAAGGGCATTTATGTTGAAGTCTCCAAGAATAAGGAGGGGGAGTCACTGGTGGAAACAATCTCAGAGAGCCACTCCTCAGGGAGGGCACCGGAGGGGAAGTAAATGTTAATAATCAAAGTCCAAGAATGATCAAAGAAGACTTTAATGCCAAGTGCTTCAATATCCGGAAGAGGGTAAGTAGGGAGGGTAAAACTGGCGGACAAGAGAGAAAAATGGACAGCAGTCAACAGACCACCACCCCGCACAGATAGCCTATCAGCCCTATAAACAATAATACTAGAAAGGGAGACAATATCGGAGGGGGAAAGAAATGTTTCTTGCAGACAAATAATACAGGCGTGAAGGGAGGGAGAGTTTAGGAGCCAATGGCCGTCGGCGCGGAAGCTACGGCAGTTCCATTGGAGCAAAAACAGCTCAGAAGACATGACGAAAAGGAAAAATAAGAGCAGAAAACGAACAGGACTCACCCAAAAAAAGAGCCAGAGATCGGAAACCATAAGAGCGACAACACGGGAGCTAGGCAGAATACGGTGGATCAGGAGGAGTATAGGAGGCAAGAGGCTCCAAAACAGTTGGTGGAGAAGTGGCCATATTGAGAGCGTCCGTGTTGGTAGCGCGCTTTTTTAAGCCGTTGGGCGACAGCATCAGAGAGACCAGTTGCTAGTTTTGGAGTTCTTTTAGTTTGTAAGTCTTGGATGATACCCATAAGCGGCTGTATGGCAGCATCGATGAAACTTTGGAACGATTTTTGTAGTTCAGAAAACATGGTTTGTACGAGAGAGGTAAAGTGTGAAGAGTAGCTCTGCATGGCCTCTTCCAGATCAATTTTGGTAACCCCAGGTGTTGAGGAAAAGGTAGCGGCTGTGGCATATGATTTTGTTGATGTGGTTTCCTTATCTGCGAAACTTCGTCTTGCATCATCAATTGTGAGATGATGAGTGGCGCGGTATTTTTGTATACGGAGCTCGCGCTGGTAAGATGAACAGTTTTTGTCATCAGCAGCATGATTGCCTTTACAGTTGATACATTTTGGTGAAGGACTTGTACAAGATTCTGCATGCGATTCAGCACATCGTATGCAGATCTTATTGGTACTACACGATCGGGTAGAGTGATTAAATCTATGGCAGTTGCCACATGGGCGTGGTTTGTCATAAAATAAAGAAATTTTTAATAACTGATACCAAAGTTTGGCATTTGCCGGTAAAACTGTTCCTAAGATAGTAACCAGCGCTGTCGGAGTAGGGGGATCAGTGCCCTGCACTTTACGAATAAATCTTCTCACCTCTAGAACGTGCAAACCCTGAGAACTCAGTTATTCTGCTATGTCGGCACAAGATACAGAGGTGTCGATGTTATGTAACAAAAATCTTATTGAAATTGTTTCCTTCTGAATGAAAGTTTCCACCGTGATTCCAAGTAATGAGTTTATATCTAAATTTTGTTGAGCAGTTTGTACAGATTTCGTAGTAATAAAAAGTTTATTATGCCGGGTAAGCCTTAAGCTGTCTACAATTAGAAAGGCTTTTTGATAATTCTTCTTTCAGTTTCTTGGAGTGAGTCTGCGGTAAAGCACCGTTTTTTGCCGAAATTATACGAGAAGTTAGGTCTGAGCCGTCGCTGACGGCAATGTTAAGAAACTCCGATAACCTATGTTTATTAAAGATAATATGTGGTGAACCAGGCGAACCATCCGGTAACCGCCCTCCCGCCATCCACAGAATTTAAGTAAACACTATGTTCATAAAAGATACACAAACTATAAATTAATAGAACTGGACAAAAAAAAAAAAAAAAAAAAAAAAAAACCCTTACCTTGGGAAGAAACAACCAAAACAAACCGAATAACTTAATTCAGAGAAAAACCAGCAAAAGAAGAAACAGAGAATAAAGCAAGAAAAGTACCGGAACGCATTCCACAGCACAGCACACATCCCGCCATTTTCTCCCTTCCACAATGCATTTTCACAAACGAGAGTAATCGTTGTTTACATTCGATTTCGTGCTTTGCTTTGCTTCTTGAAACAGTGAAATACGTTTTATATTTTATAATTATGACGGATATTAAAAGATCGCAGTAAAAATATTGTATTGTACCACTCTGCACTAATACAACGGCTAATGCTTCCCGAAAGCTATTCTTTAGCGTTCCACAGGATCCTATTGAACTAAAACATTGGACAACCTCCATGAAAAGAAAACAATTGAAAATAATGATAATGGAAAATGGTGATAATGCTATTAAATGATTATAACATGAAAAATAAATGCTCAGAAATCACATAAACGATTGATAATTACGAAAGTTAAAACGAATTGCTGCTTGCTAACTAGGCTAACAAAATGTAAACATTGAAGCATCATAAAGTGTGACGTCAGGCAGCGTTTTGAAGTCACGTGATTTTTGGTTAATTTTAAAGCTATTTTTAAAACTAATGAGAACTTTTTTTGCATTTTTAATAATTTTTTTTTTTTAATTTATGGGCTTAAAACTACCAGAAAAATAGGATTTTGTTCAAATCCCCCATGTATGCAAATTCCTCATTACGATTAAATAAAAAAAAGAAAAAATACTCTAAAGACTGGTGTAGAATGAAAGGCGGGGACTACAGAATTACGGGATATTAATTAGAATGTTGGCAGATACGGTTAGACAATTTCAGAGAAGAAGGCTCATCGTTCGTAAAAACGAATGACTTGGAGGATTGATAAAAGAGGAAATGTCATGCAATATATCAGCATGCAGAATAATTGAGTTAATTCTCATCTTAAGATGGCTGCGTCTATATACCAGCTACCAGCACTACCGCTGGAGCCATAATGAGTCAACCAAAGAGCCATATTGAATACCAAAGCATAATCTAATGCTCTGTTACTTAATGGATTTAATGGTTACCCCTTTGAATCTATGTTTTTTTCTGGACATGTCAACTCCCTTTAAATCATTTTTCCAAAGTATTGGCCAACTATGACCTATATAGTCCGAGAAGATAAAAACCGAAGTCAACATCCTTTGTATTCAAGGAGAATAAGACTGAAATTATAGTTGGGTGGCTTTAACATAACAGTACAGTTCCGGAATGACGTATTTATGACAGTCTTAGAGTCCCTCTTAAGGGTACTCCGAAGACATTCTCTCCCAATTTTGATCATCCGTGGAAAGGATGGCTTTTCCATTTTCAAGACGTGTATGCGCAGTTGAGCATTTGATGGAGCAGAAAAAAATCAACAAAAATTGTACGCTACTTATCTTGACTTGTACCTTTGCAGACCAGTCAAAAAAGGCATAATCCTCCAAATTTCTGATCACAATCAGTACTGTTTGATTTTACAAGAACCGAGCCTGTTCGCGCTCAGATTGCGAGTGGACTGTAAAACTCGATCAAGAACTAATCTTCGTGACTATTACACCACAAAACATTTAATTAACATTTACTATCTCATGTATTTACAAATAAGAAATGACGTATTAGCCATATTTCAAAAGTTATGTTGACACCATAGTCAACTTAAACAATAAAGGTGAACCACACCCCATCAGAGCCTCCTAGGAGGTCTCTTCGAACGCGGGAGAACTAGTTCTCCCTATCTAAAGTTGTAAAAGTAGAATAAGGGTATTTACCCTGCCCGCTCAAGGTATTACCCTTGCTGATACCAACAGCCAATCCTTCCCGGCTTCCGAACGAACGAGACATACTATTCCGGGAGCCCGCAACATCTACGGACCCTGGATGGAATCGGACCATCTTACTTCGTTGCACGAACACGTTGCAGTGCTATCCGCAGAGGCGAACAGAAGTTCCCATAGTGATGTGAGCAGGTCTGTCTTAATTGACTGGTGGTGCATGACCCGATGGCTTATGACTACCCTGGTTGTAACGACTCGGTGCTCATATGCGGGTAAGAGCCCGAGCAAACAGGGGCTGTTCAAGTTGTCCTGAGCAGAGCCTGTCACGTGGCAGTAAAAGTCGGCTTAACTAAAAAGGTAAGCGAGTGCAGATCCTCCTAGTTGGCATGTCAGTGCGAATCAGCTAGTGTGGTGAACACCGTTGGGAGGATTGGCCAGGACTCGGCCAGGATTGAGGACCCGAGTCCCGATATTGACTAACTCAGGTTGGTCCGAAGGTGACAACAAGGGTCTTGTAATCCTGACTGCCGGCCATGCCTGGGCCACTGCCTGTTGTCATGTGGCAGGTACATTGCTGTCGTGGCGGTTAGGACTTGCACAATGTTGGGACGGGACTGTATGGATACCCTTAGTATCTGAGACAGTTGGTGATAGGGCGCGCTTGCGTGCCACCTCTCTTATATCACCTGCACAACTATGATCGAAGGAGTATATGTTCCACGACATACCTATTTCACGACAAAATATTCAATTAACATGTTCCATTATCTTACGTATTTACAAATAAGAAATCACGTATTAGTCATATTTCAAAAACGATGTTGACACCATAGTCAACTTAAACGATAAAGGTGAACCATATAAGCTGCACAACTATGATCGAAGGACACTCATGACGAATAACAATACACAGCCGCTAAAAGCGGAAAGACAAGGTAAACAAGAGATGCGCGCCAAGGCTGGCACATTACGGTCAATACCACGGTGAGCGGCAACATACTGGCCCTACTTGAAACATTCTTTCAAAAATTAAAGTTCCAATACAATGATAACATTTAATTATACGAAAATGTTACATAACATGCAATTTAAGTAACAAAATTATACAAGAAAATATTAATAACATTATAAACAACAAAATAATACATTAAAGTACAATAAGCAAATTAAATTTTACCAATTAAACGTAATTCATTTCCAAAACTTTTTTTTTTTTTTTAGTTTTATAAAGGTAAAAGAGCGATTTTAGAAATAGGCCGTTTATAAATCCCATTTTTTGTTTTTATTTGAAATATTCTTATTTTTTTATCCTTTTAAGCAACGATTTCTACAATCCCACCCAAAATTCAACTACATATGGGCAATTTTTCTTCTTTAATAGAGCAATATCCCCGATTTTAAAGTTATCTTTTTCAACTCTCCATTTATTTCTTTGATGTAAGGTATTTAAACAGTGGTTTTGCCATTCCTTCCATATCTCTTGAACTAGTTTTGTTAATTTTTACCTAATCTGTTTTCCGGAATGTCAGAGAACTCTGGTTCAATCGCCGCAGTGATGGATCAGCCAACCAAAAAATGGCGGGGTGGTCAAAATATCCAAATCTTCAATATTATCTGAAAGGGGGGGGGGGGGGGGGTAAGGGATCGAGAATTAAGGATTCCTTCATTTTGACAAAAAACTGTTAAGAATTCTTCATAGGTTAATTTAGCATTTCCTACTGCATGTTTCAAATGATACTTAAACGATTTTACACCCGCCTCCCATAGCCCTTCAAAATTTGGGGCACGGGATGGCAGAAATTTCCAATTAATACGCTCTGAATTAAAAAAAAAATTAGCAAGGTTGTCATCAGGCTGAGAAACTAATTTATGCAACCTTATCAATTCATTATTTGCTCTAATGAAATTTCTGGCATTATCACTAAACAATGTTTGAGCTTTTCCTCGCCTAGCAAAAAAAAAAAAAAAAAAATCTTTCTAAAGTTGCGATAAAAACTTCGGAAGTTAAATCTCTAACAACCTCTAGATGCACTGCTTCCGTAGGCATGCAAATAAATATACAAACAAAAATTTTGGTATAGGTTACTATTCTTTGACCCCGATATTTAATCACAAAGGGGCCACAGAAATCTATACCTGTACAATAAAATGGATGAGTCCTTTGGCAAATTTCCCATAAGTTGACTGACCGTTGAAAATTTAAGTTTATAGCAAGTAATACAGTTACGGAATATTTTACGAGCTAAAGATCTCCCACTAGTTATCCAGTATTTTTTTCTTACGTGATATAACAATGCTTGAGGTTCTACATGAAAGAATGTTTTATGAAAATGTTCCATTTATGGTCGTGGGGCAACAAAAGAGGATGTTTTCTATCATAATTCAAATTGGCATTTTCAAGCCTCCCTCCCAGTCTTAGGAGTCCCCGATAATCTGAAACTGGATTAAAAAAATTTAATTTACTTGTTACGGGCTTCTTTTTCTCTATACAGTTGAATTCTTCAGCAAAATGTGCATACTGTACCTGTTTAATGAAGAGTAATTCGGCGTCCTTTAATTCAGTGCTGCTGAGCGGTCCGCTAATTTTGTTTTCCCTTACTCTCGTATTCGTAATAAATCAGAAAATAAAACTACATATTCTAATTTGTTTACAAAAATTATTAGTAATAAAAAACAAATTATCATAAAAGTCACTAGATGAGGAAACCGTAGATTGAGATAGTCCATACAATATTGAACAATTAGAGTCACACTTGGGATTGTCTATCATTTCATTTTACACAACACTACTATCACTAGGAGACAGTGAGGAATAGTCATTTTCTCTGATATTAATCGATTGAGTTAGAAAGTTAGGTCCATTTCACCACAACTGATTTCCCACCAAATCAGTAGCATTTAAACCTCGAGAAATTAGTTCAGCGGGATTTTCAGCAGACGAAACATGTTTCCATTGGAAGTTTCCAGAAAGGTCTTGAATTTTAGCAACCCGGTTTCCAATAAAAGTTTTTAGTTTCCAGGGCTCTGTTTCAATAAATACAAGAGCTATTTGAGAATCCGTGTACCGAAAAACATTATCTTTAATCTCAAAGAATTCAACTTTTTCAAAATTAATTTAGATAATAAAACACAACCAGATAACTCGAGTCGAGGAATAGAGACAGTTTTTAGAGGGGTACTTGAGATTTGCTGCTAACCAAATTGCAGACAATTTCAGAATTATGAATAGACTGGATATACACGGCTGCTCCAAAAGCTGATGAAGATATGCGTCTGCGAATCCGTGTAAATTTATTTGTTGCGCTTCAGGAATTACAACGTAGTGATTTACTCTAAGTTGTTCTTGAGGCTTTAACGAAATGGCGAATTCGAGCCAATTTTGAGCAATAGGGCTTGGAACAGGGCCATTCCACTCCAATTTTAATTTCCACAGCTCCTGCATAAAATCTTGGCCTTGACAATAACAGGACCTATAAGACCCAATGGGTCGAAGAAGCGAGCAATATCTGATAAAACACTTCTTTTTATCATAGACCTTAATTGACTAAAATTTATTTTGAAGGTGAAAGCATCTAAATTGGGTTTCCAATCAACCCCTAGGGTTTTGGTTTCGTTATCAGAGAATGTGTACTCATCTAACGTCTCTTTAGAAGCAATGTCAAGTAAGGAAACATGATTTGCTTTCCATTTGTGTAAATTCATTTCAGCACATTTTAACAAGTGTATGAGCTGTTTTTGAAGCTCCCAAGTAGGTTCTAATGTTTCTTCCCCACTAATAATATCATCCATGTAAGTGTCATATAAGACTCGAACAAGAACTAATCTTCGTACTTATTCCATGACAAAATATTCAATTAACATGTTCCATTATCTTACGTATTTACAAATAAGAAATCACGTATTAGTCATATTTCAAAAACGATGTTGACACCATAGTCAACTTAAACGATAAAGGTGAACCATATAAACTGCACAACTATGATCGAAGGAGTATATGTTACACTCATGACGAATAACAATACACTGCCGCTAAAGGCGGGAAGACAAGGTAAACAAGAGATGCGCGCCAAGGTTGACGCATTACGGCCAAAACCACGGTGAGCGGCAACAGAGCCCAATTAACTACTTATCTGCAGAATGGGCTCTTCCTACCTGACAGCAGAGGTCACAGGATAGATGAAAAACAAATAGCAGACGAAGTCTTGCACACCTATAGCGATTGTTGAAATAACATATTTTCTATTCTTATGTTTGATCAATCGTATTTAATCTGTGTTATGTTTTTCATACATCATCATTTTTAATCCATTTTATATCATTATTCATCATCTTTTGTTTACTGTATACGTTTACAATCATCATTTATTTTATATTTGTTATCGATATTCATGAAGAACATGTTAAATACTCTGATTTTTGGTACTTAAATCATTGACAGTGCAACATCGTACGGCATAAATCCATTTAGACCAGTAACTCAGTTAATTAACTTGTTGTAACACCTTTATGCAATTAAACTAAATGAAAACATTTTAAAATTTCAAATTATAATCCGTAAACATTCCACAAGAAGAAGCTATTATTTATTGCTAGATCAGTTGATGTAACAGTTACACTAGAACATACAAAAATCGATTCTTACAGTTCAAAATAAATAAACACATAAAGTGTTTTAAAAAAATTATTAAATTTACAAATACAACTATTCTACTGTTTAGAAATGCACAATATTACTTTTATTTTATTTTATATTAAATATTAACACTTTTGTTTTTAAAAACAATACTTACTTGAATTCGATTCTTCGTTTTCGTCTATCACATGATTGAGCAGACGACGCTGGGAAGAGTCCATTAATTACACTATGAAATCGTTAGCATGGACCTGAAACCTTCAGGAAACTTCTCCTTTTGAGGCATAGAGATTGAGTTATATACTTATTAAGTCGCTAACCCCAGATGATACGCTGAGGCCAGCCACATCGAACGTATTGGGTTTAACTCCAATTTTCACACATACATTTTTATTTTCAGACTCTTCCTCAATTCATAAATATATAATGACGTATAATAAGTATCGCGGGCAGGAAAACGTGACTTCACATCATTTAGGGCCGCGGTAGCCAGTTGGCAGAGCCCCGGCCACGTAATTGGAAGATTGCGGGTTTGGTACTCGAACCGGCCAAAGACCGTCGTGTACACGCAGGAGGGCAATTTTTTTTTTGAGGGCGGGGGGGGGGGGGCACGGTGGGTCAGGCAAGGAATACGCGCATGCAGCGCGCACGGGGCAGCGCTGCCGAAGGCAGTGGGGACCCGGGCCGACTTTTTACCCAATCAGAAATGATTTTTTTTTTTAATTTCTTTTCTTAACACTAAAAGTTACTGTTAGTGATTCATTAATTTTAGTGATTCATTTGAAAATACTGACCCGCTAGCGGGCGAAGCTCGCTAGTCTCCTTATATTATTAAAATCTGTGCGCGTTTGTCTGTCTGTCTGTCTGTGAGAAATGCCTTGTCATCGCTAAAGCTCCGGCGCTAATGGTCGCATCGACTCGAAACCGGTGTCGACAGACGCAGAATTTCTTCATCTCGACATCGCGATAATTCGCTAAGCGATGCGACCCTAATTAGCGGAGATATTAATTAAAATGTCGACCCATGTCTACCAAAAAATGACCCAGAATCCATGATTAAATGCTTAAAAAGTCACATTTTTACGGAAAAAGTGGAAAATAAATTAGAAATATCAGTCGCATTGTTACAAACAAGATACCTTTGGGAAGGGCTTTTTTTTCTCAATCCGATGGTTTAAACGGCTTATCGATCGGACAATTAGATTTTTTTAAATTAACTAAACTAAAAAAAAATGGTGGCAACAAATCACAAGCATTTTAACTTGGCAGACGATCTTGAACGGAAAGAAAAAACATCTGGGGGTTTAATGAGGCCACGTGTTTTTGTACTGCGATTAAAAATTGCAATTTTCTATTTTCTTCAATTTTCCAAAATTCGCACATTTCAATTAGTATAAAATCTTAACACCACAAAACAAACTTGCAGTTAAAATTTCATCGATTTTGGTCAATAAACAAAAAAATTACATTTTAATTGCAAATTAAATTTTATCTTTACACGCCTGACATTTTACCTGTCGAAAGAGGATGCCAGTTTCAAAACGACACAAATTCACTTAAGGTAAAAATATTTCTTTTTCTATTTACTTCCATTAACCGACTACCGTAGATAATGGAATTCGAAATTTCACCTGACTTACACGTTTTGAGGTGTCATGGCGCTGTAATAATTTAAAATTATAATTATGTTTAAATTTTTTTTAAATATGTCATTGTATACACATTTTAAAGTACGGTTACATTATCGAAAGGGGAATTCGAGATTTCACTCGATTTACACGTTTTGAGGTCTCCTGATTAGGTTTTCTTTTGCATCGCAATAGTGGAATTCGAGATTTCACCTTATTTACACGTTTTGAGGTGTCCTGAATGGGTTTTCTTTTGTATCTCAGCTGGTAATTAAAATAATTTCATAAGTAATACATCATTTGAAAGCTTTGTTAATTTGGAATTGAATAGTAGATTACAGAAATTCGATATTTCGACATTTCGACATTTCTCCTGATTTAAACGTTTTGAGGTGTCCTGAATGGGTTTCTCTTTTGTCTCAGTTACTAATTAAAAAAATTTCATAAGTAATACATCATTTGAAAGCTTTGTTGAGTTGGAATCAAACAGTAGATTACAGAAATTTCTACCGCCAGATGGCGCTGTAATATTTTTAAATTACAAAATTTTTATTTCTAATCATGATTAATTTTTTTTTAATGCGTCATTCGATACACATTTCAAAGTATTTTTACATTATCGAAAATGGAATTCAAGATTTCACCAGATTTACACGTTTTGAGGTCTCCTGAATCAGTTTTCTTTTGTATCTCAACTACTAATTAAAATAATTTCATAAGTAATACATCATTAGAAAGCTTTGTTGATTTGAGATCAAACAGTGGAATACAGAAATTTCTACCGCCAGATGGCGCTGTAATATTTTCAAATTGCAATATTTCAATTTCTAATCACGATTAAATTATTTTTAATACATCATTCGAAAGATATTTTAAAGTTCTTTTATATTATCGAAAGTTTTCAGCAGATTTACACGTTTTGAAGCGTCCTGATTCGGTGTTCTTTTGCATCTCAGCTAATTGAGGAAGACCGTTCAAAATTGGTATACGCAGGTTAATTAGAAGGGGCTGAAAGGGTGGGGAAGAAATAGGCGTGCACCGCGCGCGTATCCCCTAACTTGTGCGCGCAGCGCGCACGGGACTGCGCTGCCAAAGGCAGTGGGGACCCGGTCCGACTTTTTAACCGATGAGAAATAATTTTTTTAATTTTCTTTTCTTAAGAATAAAAATTTGATTTGAGAAGGAATACGTGCGCGCACAGCGCGCATGGGTCTGCGCTGCCAAAGTCAGTGGGGACCCGGTGTGATTTTTTACCCGATCAGACATGATTTTTTTTAGGGGGCACGAAGTGTCAGGGAAGGAATGCGGGCGTGCAGCGCGTGAATTCTTTAACTTGTGCGCGCGCAGCGCGCACGGAACTGCGCTGTCGAAGGCAGTGGGGACCCGGGCCGACTTTGTACCCCATGAAAAATGATTTTTTTCTTTTCTTTTCTTAAGAATAAAAATTTGATTTGAGAAGGAATATTTGCGCGCAGCGCACGTATACCTTCACACGTGCGCGCGCAGCGCGTATTGGTCTGCGCTGCCGAAGGCAGTGGGGACCCGGTGTGAGTTTTTACCCGATCAGGAATGATTTTTTTTTTAGGGGGGGGGGGGGCACGAAGAGTCAGGGAAATAATACGCGCGCGCAGCGCGTGTATCCCTTAACTTGTGCACGCGCAGCGCGCACGGGACTACGCTGCCGAAGGCAGTGGAGACCCGGGACGACATTATACCCGATCAGAAATGATTTTTTTCTTAAGACTAAAAGTTACTGTTAGTGATTCATTAATTAAAGTGATTCATTTGAAAATACTGACCCGCTAGCGGGCGAAGCTCGCTAGTCTCCTTATATTATTAAAATCTGTGCGCATTTGTCTGTCTGTCTGTGAGAAATGCCTTGTCATCGCTAAAGCTCCGGCGCTAATGGTCGCATCGACTCGAAACCGGTGTCGACAGACGCAGAATTTCTTCATCTCGACATCGCGATAATTCGCTAAGCGATGCGACCCTAATTAGTGGAGATATTAATTAAAATGTCCACCCACGTCTACCGAAAAATGACCCAGAATTCATGATTAAATGCTTAAAAAGCGACATTTTTACGGAAAAAGTGGAAAATTAATTAGAAATATCAATCGCATTGTTACAAACAAGATACCATTGGAAAGGGCTTTTTTTTCTCAATCCGATGGTGTAAACGGCTTATCGATCGGACAATTAGATTTTTTTAAATTAACTAAACTAAAAAAAATGGTGGCAACAAATCACAAACATTTTAACTTGGCAGACGATCTTGAACGGAAAGAAAAAACATCTGGTGTTTAATGACGTCACGTGTTTTTGTACTGCGATTAAAAATTGCAATTTTCTATTTTCTTCAATTTTTCAAAATTCGCACATTTCAATTAATATACAATCTTAACACCACAAAACAAACTTGCAGTTAAAATTTCATCGATTTTGGTCAATAAACAAAAGATTTACATTTTAATTGCAAATTAAATTTTATCTTTACACGCCTGACATTTTATCTGTCGAAAGAGGATACCAGTTTCAAAACGACAGAAATACACTTAGGGTAAAAATATTTCTTTTTCTATTTACTTCCATTAACCGACTACCGTAGATAATCGAATTCGAAATTTCACCTGACTTACACGTTTTGAGGTCTCATGGCGCTGTAATAATTTAAAATTTCAATATTTAAAAATCTAATTATGTTTAAATTTTTTTTTAATATGTCATTGTATACGGGTGATTGCCAATCTAAAGGGTAGAAAACGAAGACTAATTTGAAAAAATAAAAATTTTACAAAAAAAATTTGAAAAAATTCCTTAATTCCTTTTTGACAACTATGAATCTAAATTACTTGAAGAGCTATCTCGTTAGCTATTTTTTGGTTGGTAATTAATTAAATTTCAAAATTAATGTGTCAACGGAGTGGACATCACTGACCACGGAGTGGACACTTATAAATATCCAAACCTGAAAGTTATTTTGCAGCTGTATCTTTTCATCCTTATTGTTTTACTTGTGTTTTAGAAAATAATCAACAAATATTTTTACTTTAATTCTTTTGAAAAATGAAAATAACAGGAAAATAATTGTTGGTTCCGCATATTCTTTCTTTCTTTTTTTTTTTTTTTTTTTTTTTTTTTTTTTATGTGATTGATCTAATATGTTGAAGACACTTGTATTTCCTTGCTATTTTTCCTGTTAAAACTTCGAAGATTTCTTTAAGTTTCTTCTTTGATTTTGCGCCTTTAAAACTTTCTTTTATTGGCTTTTTTATTACCTCGCCAAAAATATACATTTCTCAATTTCTTTTGAATTTGCTTCTGTGATAATTTTTTTCACTTTTCTCTTGGGTTTTTCAGAATCAGTAGTATTATTTTTTGACTTCACATCCTTAGATCTTTGCACATGCTTTTTGTGTTTTTCAAGCTTCCTAACCAATTTTTTGTTTTCTTCACAAAGCCTTTCACTGTTCTTTTTTGACCTTTTACTTCCACTTTCTAGTCTGCTAAATGATGATACAGATGGTTTTGCTTTCAAAGATGGATTAATTTGAGGTAGTGTGATGTTTATGGCTGCTGAACGAGGTGTCTCAGGAGGTGTATCATCTCTGAGATGTTCTTCAAAGATTATTCTGTTTCTTCAATCTCTCCCTTTGATTCCTGTTTTGGTTCTTCCATTTTTTCCTAACACTTCATTTCATTTGTTCAAACATTTTAACTACAGTATTCTTCCTTCTGTGATATATTTATCTTTCTTTAGCTTTTCCTTCTTCATGTCTTGCGGGATCATTTCTTATGCTCTTATTATACACAAAGATGTTTCACGCGACTTTTATTTCATCCAATTTTTGCTCCAATTTTCGAAAGCTGTAAACCGAAAGAAGGTTACAATGGTTGAATCAAAAATTGTTCGAAAAACTGGTTTACACGGTGTACAGTACATGTCAAGGCACACCTATTTATCTCTGTTTTAATGGGGACGACATGGGAGAGCGAAGAGGAAAACGGTGAATGAATTCCCACCGGCGCTGTCATTTCTCGGTACATAAAGAGCTTTCTTCTCCTGGTTTATCACAGTCTGACTTGCCAAAAAAAATTGATCGTATTCCCAATTCCTATTACACTGGGCATTGACGTGATTTGAGCCAAATTTACAATTATCTCAAAAGTTGTGTGAAAACGTGTTGTGTGTAATAGGAGCATTAGTCTGTCTCCTGCTCTCTGCATACTTTTTCTTTTTTGTTCTTTACATTTTTCTGTAGTTTGGCTGGGAAGTTTCCTTTTCTTGTTATTTTTCTTATCTTTTTGATTTTCAACTCCACCTAATTTTCTTTTTGACTGAGTTTGAGCGAAGGTTTGTGCACATTTGTTTGTCCTGCATTGGGTTACATGCGAATTTCCATTTTTCTTGAACAGCTTAATAAATTTCTGCAAAGAAAATAAATATATATTTTAAGTATTGTTTATATATATATATATATATATATATATATATATATAAATACAAAACAATTTTAGTTTTGCTGTAAAACAAAAATATTTTTATTTATTTTTTCTTCTGAAACTAAATTTAATTATATTTTTGCAATTATTTTTCTAAAGTGTTATGTCACCCTTTTCAACATTTTACCTTTAAAATTAAAAAGAAAAAAAAATAAATAAATAAAGGACATATAGTATACATCATCCTTTTGCTACTCTGTAAACAGCACTCATAAAACTGTTCTTAAAATTATATTAATACGAATTCTGTTGTTACATTTAAACCATGAAGAGAAATGCTTAAGAGTTCAGTAAAAAATAGCAAATACTGTTTTAAAGACGTTGAAATGACATTTCTAGAAAATCACGAATAAAAATATAAAAGTTGGGGGGAAAATATATTTCCATTGCACCTTAAGCAATCAGTAGGCTAACAAAAAAAAAAAAAAAATAATAATAATAATAAAGGGATAAAATTTATTTATCAAATTTATTTAGATTATTTTTCAAATGTATCTATTTTTAAGATTAATTTTGAAAGTATCCACTCCGTGGAAAGAAGTGTCCACTTCGTGATCAAATGATGTCCACGGAGTGGAAGTCCACGGAGTGGACAGAATGTCTGATTTTGAATTTTAAGGAACAAAGCAACAACGTCAGGAACAATTTAACTTTAGTGTTGAATTAAGTCTTATAATCATTAATTGTAATAATAATTAGATAATAAATAATCCTTATAATTATTTGTATACTTCTGACCACAAAGTGGACTGACGAGATAGCCAAACAGAGGTATCACAGATGAAATCTATTTTAACAGAACGAAATAAAGCATTGAGTTCAGCACATGTAGGTAAAAACAAAGATGGCTTCCCCCTCTTTCTTCTCAGTTGCACACTGGTGACAGACAGTGCCATCTACTGAACTTTATGGGAAATTAAATAGTTGTCCACGGAGTGGACGCATTTTATTAGGGACATTTGTTATAAATTAATTAAAAAAACAAGATTCATTTTATAACTCTAAAATTTAATAAATATATTTTTAAGGATAATTATGTCCTGCTTAAATCGAAATGTAATTAAAAAACATTAATATTAAGCTTGAAAATAATGCTATATTCTGCAGACTTCCGTTGGGGACAGTCCACGGAGTGGACATTCCAGGTTTTATCGATCGAGTTCTAAGAAAAATAAATAACATTAAAAACTTTTATAATAATATTCATCTAGAGAAAATCGTAAGAAATAGCCTAGTTGTAAATTTTTTTCTGATTGAAAATATTTTCTATTTTTGAGGGCTAAGGGACATGGTTTCTACCCCTTATGTTGGCAATGACCCATACAAATTTTAAAATACGGTTACATTATCGAAAGGGGAATTCGAGATTTCACACGATTTACACGTTTTGAGGTCTCCTGATTAGGTTTTCTTTTGCATCGCAATAGTGGAATTCGAGATTTCAGCTTATTTACACGTTTTGAGGTCTCCTGAATGGGTTTTCTTTTGTATCTCTGCTACTAATTAAAGTGTCGAAAGTGGAATTAGAGATTTCACCTGATTTACACGTTTTGAGGTGTCCTGAATGGGTTTTCATTTGTATCTCAGCTGGTAATTAAAATAATTTCATAAGTAATACATCATTTGAAAGCTTTGTTAATTTGGAATTGAATAGTAGATTACAGAAATTCGATATTTCGACATTTCGACATTTCTCCTGATTTAAACGTTTTGAGGTGTCCTGAATGGGTTTCTCTTTTGTCTCAGTTACTAATTAAAAAAATTTCATAAGTAATACATCATTTGAAAGCTTTGTTGAGTTGGAATCAAACAGTAGATTACAGAAATTTCTACCGCCAGATGGCGCTGTAATATTTTTAAATTACAAAATTTTTATTTCTAATCATGATTAATTTTTTTTTAATGCGTCATTCGATGCACATTTCAAAGTATTTTTACATTATCGAAAATGGAATTCAAGATTTCACCAGATTTACACGTTTTGAGGTCTCCTGAATCAGTTTTCTTTTGTATCTCAACTACTAATTAAAATAATTTCATAAGTAATACATCATTAGAAAGCTTTGTTGATTTGAGATCAAACAGTGGAATACAGAAATTTCTACCGCCAGATGGCGCTGTAATATTTTCAAATTGCAATATTTCAATTTCTAATCACGATTAAATTATTTTTAATACATCATTCGAAAGATATTTTAAAGTTCTTTTATATTATCGAAAGTTTTCAGCAGATTTACACGTTTTGAAGCGTCCTGATTCGGTGTTCTTTTGCATCTCAGCTAATTGAGGAAGACCGTTCAAAATTGGTATACGCAGGTTAATTAGAAGGGGCTGAAAGGTTGGGGAAGAAATAGGCGTGCACCGCGCGCGTATCCCCTAACTTGTGCGCGCGCAGCGCGCACGGGACTGCGCTGCCGAAGGCAGTGGGGACCCGGTCCAACTTTTTAACCGATGAGAAATAATTTTTTTAATTTTCTTTTTTAAGAATAAAAATTTGATTTGAGAAGGAATACGTGCGCTTTTGTACCCCATGAAAAATGATTTTTTTTTCTTTTCTTTTCTTAAGAATAAAAATTTGATTTGAGAAGGAACGTTTGCGCGCAGCGCACGTATACCTGCACACGTGCGCGCGCAGCGCGCATGCGTCTGCGCTGCCGAAGGTAGTGGGGACCCGGTGTGAGTTTTTACCCGATCAGAAATTATTTTTTTTTTGGGGGGGGGGGGCACGAAGGGTCTGGGAAGGAATACGCGCGCGCAGCGCGTGTATCCTTTAACTTGTGCACGCGCAGCGCGCACGGGACTGCGCTGCCGAAGGCAGTGGGGACCCGGGACGACATTTTACCCGATCAGAAATGATTTTTTTAAAATTTCTTTTCTTAAGACTAAAAGTTACTGTTAGTGATTCATTAATTATAGTGATTCATTTGAAAATACTGACCCGCTAGCGGGCGAAGCTCGCTAGTATATATATATATTCTGTGTCATTTTCAAGTGTATCATTAAATTACCGAGCTCAAATGATAACTGATAACTTCCTATTGACAGACAGGTGCTGGGTATCTTAATAATGCGGTGAAAAAATAATTCAGTGAAAAAATAATTCATGCTGAAACATATGTCGTTGTGCACGTTTTTTTTTTTTTTTTTTAGTGCTAGAGGCCTATTTCAGTCGGTACAGCGTTGTCGAATTTTTATAATACACTCTTAATAGTGCTAGGGGCCTATTTCAGTCGGTTTATTGAATGGGGATTTATTGAATGAAGTTCTCCCAAGGCACAACTTTGACATGAGTCCCCCCCACAGGCACAACTTTGACATGAGTCCCCCCAAGGTACCCCTATTTCAGTCGGTAGAGCGTTGTCGAATTTTTATACGTCACTCTTAATAGTGCTAAGGGCCTATTTCAGTCGGTTTATTGAATGGGGATTTATTGAATGAAGTCCCCCCAAGGCACAACTTTGACATGAGTCCCCCCCAAGGTACCCCTATTTCAGGCGGTACAGCGTTGTCGAATTTTTATAATACACTCTTAATAGTGCTAAGGGCCTATTTCAGTCGGTTTATTGAATGGGGATTTATTGAATGAAGTCCCCCCTCAAGGCATAACTTTGACATGAGTCCCCCCCAGGCCCAACTTTGACATGAGTCCCCCCAAGGCCCAACTTTGACATGAGTCCCCCGCAAGGTACAACTTTGACATGAGTCCCCCCCCAAGGCACACCTCCCCCTCATTGGGGAAAAGAGAAAAAACGTTGTTTTGCGGCTATAAGACAGTTTGGACTTCCAACGTTATTTGTTACAATATCTGCAGCTGAAACACATTGGTTTTATTTAATGAAAACTTTATCATGGAATTTAGATCGTCACGAATTAACTAAAGAAGAATTTGTCGATACTAACAAGTTTAGCAGTAGGCCTCTGGCACTAAATTAAAATCTGTCAATGTCAGATTTTCATGTTTTAAATAATGAAATAATGTCGTGTCTGTATAATTTTTTTTATTTTTTTTATTTTTTTTATTTTTATTTTTTATTTTTATTTATTATTTTTTTTTTTTAGGTTGATTTCTTTAGAAATCGACCTATTGCAATCACTTCGTTTATCTATATATATCTATATATATATATATGTGCATAATGAAAATTTTGTCATCACGATAACTCCTGAAATAATACTCCAAATCGAACCAAATTTGGACAGTGTCTAACTTGTGTTATGAATATCTTGGATGAGTTCATTAACCAAGTAGCTCCGACTTTTTGTTTCAAGTGGCAGCCACTTGAATATTTCTAACCCACATTGTAAAAAGCGTATTTAAATCAAGATTTGTTTAAATTTTGATGCAAATCTAGACTACATAAGGGTCTCAATGAACTATGAAATTTATCTGTCATTTTTAATAAAGTGGCGTATATCTTAAGTGGGGCCACTTTAAATCAGGCTACCACTTGAAAATTTAAAATCACGATAACTTCCGAAATAATACTCCAAATCGAACCAAATTTGGACAGCGTCTTAACTTGTGTTATGGATATCATGGATGAGTTTCTTAACCAGGTTGCTCCACCATTTTGTTTTCAAGTAAAGACCACTTGATATTTTCAAATTCAAATTGTAAAAAGCGCATTCCGAATTTGTTTGAATTTTGATGTATACATAGACTATATAAGTGTTTCAATGCAGTTTATTAATGAACGTATCCGCCATTTTTAATAAAGTGGCGGATATCTTAAATTAAGCGGGGCTATTTGAAATCTGGCTACCACTTGAAAATTTAAAATCCCGATAACTTCCGAAATAATACTCAAAATCGAACCAAATTTGACAATGTTTTAACTTGTGTTATGAATATCTTGGATGAGTTTCTTAACCAAGTTGCTCCACCATTTTGTTTTCAAGTGGAGACCACTTGAAAATTTCAAATTCAAATTGTAAAAAGCGTATTCCGAATTTGTTTAAAATTTGATGTATACACAGACCATATAATTGTCTCAATGAAGTTTATTAATGAACTATGGATTTTCTCGCCAAAAGTCGCCAAAAAAGTCGCCAAGTGGAAAAGTCGCCAAATCCATTACCTGCCATACTGGAGCTTTTTAATGCGTTTTAAGGGAAAATTAGTCTATTTTAACGTTAAAACAAACTAGAAATGCAGAAAATTAACATTTAATCAACTTACTAAGCCTCTTTGAAAGAATTTCTACAAAAAATAAAAAATAAAATAAATAAATAATTTTTTTCAAATTTGCAACAATATCTTAGATTAATTAGTTCACTGAGCAACTTTCTCTGCCATTTTGATCCAAGCGGCAGTCACTTAATTTTCCAACACGATGACTTTTGAGATTCTGAATTAATTCCAACTATATTTGTACAGTAGTCTTATCTCACAAATACATTTGATATATTTGTCAACTTGGCCCACCATCTTGTTTCAAAGCGCCGGCCACTTGAAAATTTTAAATTCACATAATTTATGATGACACACACATATATTCACATATATTCACATAATTTATTTATGAACCGATTTGCTTAAAACCCCATACGTAGATAGCCTACATCAATATTTCTACTAATTCGTTATTAATTTGTAGCCACCATTTTGAAACAAAATGACGGCTGACGGCTACTTGATAAGGAAAAAGAAATCAACCTACCCTTCCGAATAAGCCGGAAGGATTTTTTTTTTTTTTTTTTTTTTTTTTTTTTTGTATTCAGAAAATACTATATGTGGAAATTTTAAATATATTCCTCATAAAACCCAAATATGCGTCTTGTAAATTAATTTTTTGTGAAGAATGATTAAATTTCATAATTTCTTTAGTACAAGAAAAACTCACTCAAAGGGCGCAGTGAAATAAGTCCCCCTTACCTACAGGGCTACCACAGGACTGCCTATTGAATAAAATATAAAGGCTACGTAAAAGCCCCAACTAGGGCCCCTCCATATAAAGAGGCCTTGTTAAGAAAAAATGTTTGAGTGGTTGTAACGAGTGATACAGCTATATTTGGAAAAAAAGGTGAATGTAGTAGGATTTTTTTGAGTAAATTATTTAGAGACAGAGAAAGGTTTTTGGATTTTTTGAAAGAATGTGGAAAGTGTAAAGAGTGATATGGTTTTTGGACCGAGAAAGAAAGTGACGGATATAAAATAACATTAAATATAAAATAATATTGAAGGATTTCAATGCATGTTTCTCATATCAGCTGTTAACCAGCGAACACCTGTCATGACGTCAGATGTGACGTAACTGTATTACGTAATCAACGGCGCATCTTCGCTCCCTGAGAGAGAGATGTTTATAAGAGTCTGTACGAGAAAGCTTTACTAAGCGTGCGGCAAGAAATGCCAGCATTATGTTATTCTACTTTTCTATATATTATTAAATGTTGTGATTGTTCAAAAGACTCTGCTTTTCACTCTGTGGTCCCATTTATACCAACAATGGTTATGGGCCCAGAGACACGCATCTTACTGCGGACTTTTTAAAAATTTAAATTAACATTCGTTAAAACGAAAGTGCGACTTACTGTTAAGCCTAAGGGCTGAAATCGAAAGTATTTTTGATTCTATTTTTATAAAGAAGCTACTATAGCTGATTAAATATGTCGCAAATATTAAATATAGAAAAGTTATCGAAAAACAATTTTGACACCTGGAAGCTGCAGATAGAAGCTGTTTTAATCAAGAATGATCACTGGAGTTATGCTAACGGAACGAAAATTAAGCCCGATGAAGGCTCCGAAGGCGAAGAAAAATGGCTCGAAAATGACCTTAAAGCTAGGGCCGATTTAATCCTAGCAATTACCCCAAGTGAGTTGTGTCATATTAAACATTGTACCACCTCAAATGAAGTATGGAATAAATTAAAAGAAGTTTACGAATCGAGAGGACCGGCAAAGAAAGCCACCCTATTGAAGCAGCTCCTCTTTAAGAAAATGACTGACAGTGAAAATATGTCCGATCACCTCAATATTTTCTTCGATATAGTGGACAAGCTAAAAGAAATGGACATTGAAGTAGCCGAAGACCTATTATCAATTTTGCTCTTATACAGTATTCCTGACAGCTATGAAAATTTCAGGTGCGCCATAGAAGCAAGAGATGAATTGCCGCAGCCTGAAGCTCTGAAAATTAAAATGATGGAAGAATACGAGTCAAGAAAAAATAAAAAGAATCAAGAATCATCAAATGCGTATTTTACGACTCACAAGAAAAATCTTCCTGAAAAGAACAAAAGAGAAATCTTAAAGCCTGTGCAGAACAAGAACACATATGGCGAAAGAAATTATGCAATCTTCAAATGCAATTACTGTTCAAAAGTAGGGCATAAAGCCTCAGAATGCAGAAAGAAGATCTCAGACAGAAAATTCACTTCATCGAATAAATATAAAGATAGATCTTTCATGGTTGAAGATAGTACAGAGTTCACGATGGCAGCCAGTAACTCTTTCCAAGAACATTCCGAGTGGTGTCTCGATAGCGGTACGACATCCCATATGGCTCATGACAAGAATTTGTTTACAGATTTCGAACCTAGAATTGGATCATTTATAAAATTAGCTGTAGATGAAACAGCGGAGATCACAGGTGTTGGAACAGTCAAATTAAAAGTTCCCGGTAATCACGGTGTAACCAATTTAAAGTTAACAAATGTTTTGTGCGTTCCAAAACTGAAATGCAATTTAATGTCTATATCAAAAGCTACATCAAACAACTGCCGAGTTGTATTTACCGAAAAATGTGCAAAAATCACGGAGCAGGACGGCTCTCTGATTATAAGTGCTACGAGAAAAGGTGATTTATATTTTTTTCAGCCGCAGGTGGATATCGCTGCAACAACTCAGGTAAGCAACTTTCATAAATGGCATTTAAAATTAGGACATTTAAATGAAAAAGATTTAAAATTATTAAAATCTGAAAATATGTTAAGAGATTTAAATTTTAATGAAAAAGATTCCTTAAAAGATTGTAAAGTATGTATTAGGTCTAAACAAACTGTGAAACCATTTTGTAAAGAAAACAAATTTCATAGTGATGAATTATTAGAAGTAGTTTATTCTGATTTATGTGGCCCTATAAATGTTAAATCCCATGGCGGATCACGTTATTTTATTACTTTTTTGGATGATAAATCTCGTTACATTGAAGTAAATTTTCTAAAAACAAAAGATCAAGCTAAGAACGCGTTCCGGAGATATAAAGCAGCAGTCGAAAATCGATTAGGAAAAAAAATTAAAATACTGCATACTGATAATGGATTGGAATATTGTGGCGAAGAATTCAATAAATATATTGAAGAATGCGGTATTAAACGCGAATTCTCAGCACCAATGACCCCTCAGCAAAATTCTAGAATTGAAAGACAAAATCGTACATTATGCGAAATGGCGAGGTGTTTATTAATGCAATCAAACCTTCCAAATACATTCTGGGCTGAAGCAGTAAATTGCGCTGCATATATTAGAAACAGGTGTCCCACTAAAGGAATTAAAGAAAACAAAACACCTTTCGAATTGTTTTTCGGTTATAAACCAACTGTTAACTATTTTAAAATTTTCGGACAGAAATGTTTTGTTCTAAATAAAAAATCAAAAGGGAAGTTTGAAGCTAGGTCACACGAACATATATTCGTTGGCTATTCAAATGAATCACGCGCTTACAGATTATGGAATAAGGATACCAGAAAAATTGTCATAAGTCGTGATGTTCGATTTATAGACGAGTTTCAAACAAATGATTCAGCCACTACTGATCAATTAGAATTAATTTTTCCGTCTGAGAATAAATGCTATGATTATAATATTAAAAATGAAACTCCTATTCCTACTCAAACCGCAAACAGGGGGGAAAACAGCGGATCGATTTCCTATCCCCCTGAATGCAACGGAGAGAGTTTCTCTTTTTGGAAAGGGGGGGAAGGCTCGCTTTCTGAAGGGGGGAACGTAGAAGATGTGAGTGGAGGGGAGGAGAGTGCTGGCGATATATGTAAACAAGAGGAAAGGATTAATAAAAACAATCCTATTTTTAAACGCGGTCCAGGCCGACCTAAAAAAATTAAAAGTTGGAACTTTCAAAAGTCTCATAAGGAGTGTATTAAAGATGAAACTTCTCAATTAGCTGATAACTCATTTAATGAAATTAATCCCAGCGTGATCGACGCGTTAAATGGAGATTATGCTAAAAATTGGGAAAACGCGATGAAATTAGAATATGATTCTTTAGTTAAGCAAAACGCTTGGGAAATTGTAGATAGACCAAAAGATAAAAAGGTAATTGGGTGTAAATGGGTTTTAAAAACAAAATTTAAACCAGATGGTCAAATTGAAAAATTTAAGGCCAGATTGGTTGCCAAAGGGTGTTCACAGAAACAAGGTATAGATTTTGAGGAAAATTTTTCACCAGTAGCCAGATTAAGTTCTATAAGAACTGCAATCGCGTATGCTATCCAGAATGGTTTCACAGCATACCAGTTAGATTTCATTATGGCATATGTTAACGGAACGTTACATGAAGAAATTTATATGGAACTTCCTGAATTTTTTGAAAATGATATACATGAAAATAAAGTGTGTTTATTAAAGAAGTCTTTGTATGGGCTTAAGCAGTCAGGAAGACAGTGGTTTAAGAAATTAGATGAGAAACTGAGAAAAATGAAATTTAACCCTTTGAATTCCGACAAATGTGTCTATTACTCAAAATATCCTTTTGATGCTATTATAATCGTCTATGTCGACGATTTAATTTGTCTCACTAAAAGTGAAGAGCACTATTTTGATATAAGAAATAAATTAGCAGAATCTTTCAAAATGAAAGATATGGGCCTTCTGCATTATTGCTTAGGCATTGAATTTAATCAAGATAGGGACAGCATCACTATAACACAAAAGAAATACATTGAAGATTTATTAAATAAATTTAATATGGAAGATTCTAGAGTGGTGAATACACCTTTAGATAACAGTGTAAAATTAACTAAACAAATGTGTCCAAATACAGAAGAAGAGAAATCATATATGTCAAAAATTCCTTATAGACAATTAATTGGTTCTCTTATGTATCTGTCGGTTGCTACTAGACCAGATATCACCCATGCTGTAAATTATTTAAGTCAGTTTAATAACAATCCAGGAAAACCTCACTGGATAGCTGCTAAAAGAATACTAAGGTATCTCAATGGCACTAGAAATTTAGGAATTGTGTATTACAGAGACGATAAACCATTGACAGCATTTGTTGATGCCGATTGGGCATCGGATATAAATGATAAAAAATCATATACAGGATACGTCTTTAAATATGCCGGTGGACCTATTTCTTGGGAATCTAGAAAGCAGCGAACCGTTGCTCTATCCACAACAGAATCTGAATATATGTCTCTGTCTGAATCCGCAAAAGAGACAATTCATGTTAGAAATTTCTTAAAAGAATTGGATCCTGAAATTGTATCAAGTCCAACTGCAATCATGTGCGACAATCAATCTGCACTGAGATTAGTAAAAAATCCTGTTCATCACAATCGATCTAAGCACATTGACATTCGTCATCATTTTGTGCGAGAAGTTTACAATAATAAACTAATAGACATTAAATATATTTCATCAGATGAACAACCTGCAGATATTTTAACAAAAAGTTTAAATGCATATAAACATGAAAAATGTTGTGATATTATAGGACTTAATACTCAGGACTGATGAACTTAAAAATATATATATATTTAAACTGTTTTCATTAAGAAATTAACTGCTTATATTTTACGTATTTTATTTTATAATATTAACCATAATTATTTGCTTATAATTCTATTTCTTTACTAACACTTTTCTTATTTTAAGTAACTCTTGCATAAAAATAATTTTCTGTAATTTTTAATATGCTATTATAATGCATAAATATGTTTTATTTTCGAAACATTTATTGAAAAAGGGGGAAATGAAGGATTTCAATGCATGTTTCTCATATCAGCTGTTAACCAGCGAACACCTGTCATGACGTCAGATGTGACGTAACTGTATTACGTAATCAACGGCGCATCTTCGCTCCCTGAGAGAGAGATGTTTATAAGAGTCTGTACGAGAAAGCTTTACTAAGCGTGCGGCAAGAAATGCCAGCATTATGTTATTCTACTTTTCTATATATTATTAAATGTTGTGATTGTTCAAAAGACTCTGCTTTTCACTCTGTGGTCCCATTTATACCAACAAATATTAAATATAAAACTAGTATGTTGTGGCCACCACAAGACTTTCTTCTATATTTTCCTATACAAATTCACTCAGTAACAATATTTAAAAAAAAAAAAAAAAAAAAAAAAAAAAAAAAAAGGTTTTTGTTTTGTTAAAAGTAAAAAAAATCTGGTGTGAAGCAACCACACGACTTCCATTACCTGCTATTACATGTATTACATGCATTTTTGAGAGATAATGTGATCAGAAAACATAAAAGTGACCAAAAAAGAAAATCGTTAGAGCCGTTTTTGAGATACCAACGTTTACAAAAAATCAATTATTGACCGGAAAACAATAATTACATACAAAAGCATATTTAAAAGTGAGTTAAAATGGCGAGTTTGAAAAAAATCCGTACAACCGTTTTTAAAGGAACGCCTTTGCGAGGCCTGAAATTGAGCTATTTATACAGGACGCCTATCAATTTTCATGAACTAACCAACTATATCATTCGAAAGGATATCTGATAGAGTGTTTATATAGCAAATTTGAAAAAAATCGTTAGAGCCGTTTTTGAGATACGGACTTACGGTCCCACTTCCGGTTTCCGATGTCCCATTTCCGGTTAAACTCAATTATTGACAGGAAAACAATAATTACATACAAAAGCATATTTAAAATTGAGTTAAAATGGCGAGTTTGAAAAAAATCCGTACAACCGTTTTTAAAGGAACGCCCTTGGGAGGCCTGAAATTGAGCTATTTATACGGGACGCTTATCAATTTTCTTGAACTAACCAACTATATCATTCGAAAGGACATCTAATAGAGTGTTTATATAGCAAGTTTGAAGAAAATCGTTAGAGCCGTTTTTGAGATACGGACTTACGGTCCAACTTCCGGTTTCTGATGTCCCACTTCCGGTTTTTCAATTTTCACCAAAATTTGGAAATTTCATCTGTAGGCCAGACGTATTTGAATTCTAAAGTTTCGTAGCTCTATCTTTATTAGTTTCTGAGCTATAATAGCCAGAAGATTCTCCACATACATACATACATACACACACACACACACACATACATACACACTGACCAATTGCCAAAAACCACTTTTTTGGACTCAGGGGACCTTAAAACGTGTAAATCAGGTGAAAACCCGATATCGAATTTTCAGACCGAATACAATACTTCCATTACCTACGGTAGTAGGGTAATGGAAGTAAAAATCGATAACTTTGTTTCAAATTATCACAGATTTATAGTTCAACCATTCGTTTTAACGGTATTGACGAGACCTTTCGAAAGATACCCATCTTTAAAATTTACTCCCCTCGAGGGGGGACTTCCCCCCAGGGGAGGTGGCGAGGCTCCTACACATACAAAAAAAATTTCCCAGTTGACTATCTCTATTATAAATAATTCTTGTAAATTTCATAATGATTACTAAAAAATAATTCTCTTTATGCACATTTATACAAAATTTTGTCCTATATCACCATGTTAAAAATTTAGAAAAAGCGGGATGGCAACGCAACCTGTAAAACAATTTTTACCAAAAGTTGATAGGCATTAATTTAGGTACTTACGTATTAACGCAACCAGGCCAAAATTCGCATAAATCGCCAAATTTGGCGACCCTACTTACGGCAACCCTACGTGTTATACGTGGTTTTTCGTAAAGAAATTATTTTGCTAACTGGTTAGATTGAATGCCGTGAAATACTTTAACTAATACTAATAACTTAAATAATAATAATAATAACTTAATAATAATAATAATAATATACTTATAATAATAATAATAATAATAATATACTTATAATAATAATAATAACTTAATTAATACTAATAACTTAACTTTCTTACTCAAACTTACAAATCGCGCCAACCTGGTTGCGATAATACGTAAGAACCCTAATTTATGTCAAGGTGAAACTACATACCAATTTGTATGAAATTCAGTGCAGTAGTTCCTGAGATACAGTTGCCACAAAATTTTGTCACACACACACACACACAGACTGACAGACAGACAGACATTTTCTAAAAATGGTCAAATCGTGTTCTACAGCTCTCAAAACGTGTAAATGCATCAAAAACCCGAGGTCGAAAATTTTTACGAATCCAATACTTTCTTCTATTGAATATAGAAGAAAGTAATAACATTTAAACTGAATAAATGTACGGAATGTACAAGCATAGCGAAATCCATAAACATCAAGGAGGTAAGTCAATTTTAAATACATATTTATTTTGTTATTATTAGAAATAAGTTCAATGAATTATTTTAATGATGCCATTTTGAAAAGCATATTTCTGTTTTGTTTACGTTAGAAATCCATGGCCACCACTTCAAAAGTGGCATTTACCCATAATAGCCAACGAAAAATCGCCAAATCTAGCTGAGGGAAATGGAGGAAGTACAACCGCTGCATTGTGTTCTATGAGATGTATTTCCATAAATTTTCATGTTTTAATACCTTTATTTTGCACAAATCACAATGATATTGTCATTTTTTATGCCAAAAAAAAAAGTGGTAAAAAGTGCTAGTGTATTCTAATAAAATATCATTCTCTTATTATAGTTGCCATTCTCTCACTTTTCACTTTTCAGTATTCTGAATTAATTTATTAATTTAAATATTGCGAAATATATGCAAGATCTATGTTTTTCTAATGTAGCTATTACATATATATCTGTTTAAAAAAATTTCAAAGGTTTACATTCTTTTCAATTTTCTCATAATGACAGTTTTCGCGAGAATGACCAGTATAATAATTTAGCCATATAATTAAGCCTAATGCTATACCCAATTTACACCACTTGATAAAATATTCCATAGATTACGAAAAACAATAAGTTTAATTTACCTTCAAGTGAATAAATGTTCTCCGATATATGATGTTTGTTAATTTGTAAAATATTTATAATAATTCTCCTATAAGAAAGAGGGAGAAAAATGTTTGGAACAGAAGGAGCCGAAATATGTTGCAAGTAGAACAATAATTTGCCACTATTTTTTTTTTTTTTGTACCGGAAAAATTGTGTAGCCATCTAATAAAAACAAAAGAAAAAGAAAAAAATTAAAAATATTGTATTATTTTTATTAAGGGGTTATCATTAATTAATGATCTAAACAACAAAAAGCTAACATACAAATAAATAATTAGAAAGCGTTTTAAGAGTAAGCAATATAACCATTTTAATATCGCATACAACAGTCGGGGAATACAATTCTTTCTTTTCTTTTTTTTTTTTTTGAAACAGTGATAGAGTTGAATTGTAGCTTGTCATTTACACGAGTTGATTTGTAACTTACCTTAACACTTCCTCCACAAGCCACAACTTACTTAACACGAACTTCATTTCCATTTCCAACTAGACTACTGAATGAATATAGTCCTAAAAGAGTACACAGTTCCTTAAACCTAACATTAAGCAATGGTTTTGTCATTAAGTCTGCTAACTGCAATTTTCCAGGAACATGTTTAATATGCAGTTCGCCGTCAATGAACTTTTCTCGCACAAAATGATAACGAACATCAATATGTTTGGAGCGTTTATGGTATTCTGGGTTTTTGGCAAGTTTTACAGCGCTAGCATTATCTACCAGAAGAGAGGGTGTTTTAACATATGTTAAATCACTGAACAGGTGTTTCAGCCAAATTAATTCCTTCGCACTCTCACTTGCAGCAACATACTCAGCTTCTGTCGTAGACAACACAACACTTTTCTGCTTTTGGCTCATCCATGAGATGGCTCCACTTGCAAATCTTGAAATCATTCCAGTTCTTGAGCGTCTTGTTTTTAAATCACCCGCATAATCAGCATCACTGTACACTTCAAGCTCATTGGAATGGCTCTTAGATTTATATAGCAAACCAAAATCTACAGTTTTTTTTTCAGATACTTGAAAATTCGTTTCACTGCACACCAATCAGACGTCCTTGGATTTTCCAGATTTTCAGAAACAATACTGATAGCGTATGCTAGATCTGGTCTTGTAACAGTAGCAAGGTACATTAGGCTGCCAACTGCCTGACGATATGGAACTTCTTTTCCTATCAGTATATTTCCAACATCATCAGAAACATAGCTTTTGTCCCTTGGAGTTGATACTGGATTAGCACCATCCATTTGAAATCTTGAGAGGACTTTTTCCCCTAAGGCACACTGATTCACAAAAATTGAACCATCATCCAATCTTTTTATGTTCATACCTAAAAATTGGTTTAAAGAACCTCTTGTGATTTGAAAAGACTGACTAAGTTGATCCATAAATTCCTCCACTTCAACTTTATCAGTCCCAACAACAAGGCCATCATCGACGTATATAACAACAAAAAGTTTCTTGCCATCTCTATGTCTGATAAATAAACAGAGATCAGCTGCGCTAACTTCCAGTTTCTGGTCTTTTATAAAATTCACAAAACACTGATTCCAACAACGAGGTGCTTGTTTGAGTCCATATTGTTGTGGTAAGTTACAAATCAACTCGTGTAAATGACAAGCTACAACTCAACTCTATCACTGTTTCAAAAAAAAAGAAAATTGTATTCCCCGACTGCAGTACGCGATATTAAAATGGTTATATTGCTTACTCTTAAAACGCTTTCTAATTATTTATTTGTATGTTAGCTTTTTGTTATTTAGATCATTAATTAATGATAACCTTAATAGGTTATGGGTCCAGGATGCTTTAAATCTGCGTAAATTAATTATCTGAAAATATTTGAAAAGCTAAGTGAACTACAGAATTTGTTATTTCTAACAGCGAAACATTACGTTTACGATATGGCTGAACTGAAAGTACAAATCGATAAGCTAGAAGGTGCTAAAAATTGGAGTAAGTGGAAGTGGCAAATGAAAATGCACTTTGAACAATATGATTTGACATCTATAATTGATGGAACTAAAATTTGGCTGGTCGCTGAAAATGCCGAAGTCGATACGAATGAGTTGGCGTAGAAGGTATCTGAATGGCGGCGTGATAATGCCAAGGCAGCCGCTCTTATTGCATGTACGTTGAGCGCTTCTGTTGCTGATTTAGTGATGACATACTCGAATGCAAAGGACATTTGGGACAAATTAATTAGTGTTTTTGAACAAAGCAGTTATCGAATTCAAACTTTAAGAATACCTATATTCGATATTTATATACTAAATTTTAAATAAATTAGTATTCAACAAAATTGATTCTACAAATCTTCATCTAATCAAAAATTTCGTATTAAAAACAAATAGAATCATTTATGTTTCTTTTCAATAATAAAAGGTAAGAAAAACTTACCTTCCTTCATCTGTGTTGTTCGAGGGATGAAATATTCGTTCCTAATTCTATAATAAGTGGAAACTTTCACTCATAGAACAGTCATTTTCTTTAAATAAACGCATTTTATCTGGTAAATACACAATCACAAATTATTAAAGACATAATACTGATAAAATTACATAAATACTTAACGCGCGCTAACAATACACAATATTTACATTTTAGAAACTTAGAACATTCTTCTTCTTGCTATCGAACGCACAATTCCTCTCGTGCGCGCAGGCGCAGACGATCGGATTACAAAAAGTTGAAGTGGAAGTAGCGATTTTCGCAACACACTCCCACCTTTGAGTTTCGAGGATTTTTAGAGAAACTCAAACTTCACTTTTGGCTTTAACAAACGTCCATATTTGGATCGTTTTTCAAGTGGAACAGTCTCTATAAGAATGTCCTTTACAGAACTTTTGTCAACTGGCTCAGTAGGTTCAGTCACTGGAACAGACTCAGTTGGAGGTGTCACTGGAACAGATTCAGTTGGAACAGTCACTGGAACAAAGTTATTTTCAAGAGGTTGGATATTCGACTTAGATATTCGTGATGAAAAAAGTAAATCTGCACAACTTTTAGGAGTTACTTCTAGAGGAATTAATCTAAGCACTGGACGGAAAAATTCACCACCTTTCATTTTCACTTTTACTAGTCGAACATGGCCATCTCTAGATGGACAGAGTTCAATAACTTTACCGAGAGGCCAGTCAATTTTCTTGATGTTCTCACTGGATACTATAACGATATCACCAATTTGGATGGGTCGTTGATTTTTAGTAAATTTCGAAGATTGCCTTAAATGCCCCAAATATTCAATTCGAAACCTTTTTCGTAAATCTTCTTTTATTCGCTGTCTATAGGCATATCTTTTATTGAGAGATGATGAATCTAAGACATCAAGATCGGGAATGCCTGATTCTTTAATATCCCGTAAAAACATAGCAGGAGTAAGTGGAGTTAGATCATTAACATCTTCGGAGAGGTAAGTTAAAGGACGTTGGTTAACAATGCCTTCAGTATCACAAATAACAGTATTCATTTCTTCTAAATTCAACGAACTTCTTCCTAAGACTTTTCGAAGAATTCCCTTGATTATACCAATCAAACGTTCCCACCACCCACCCCACCACGGTGCAGATGGAGGGTTGAACTTCCAAATGATCTTCTGAGCTTCACTGTATTGAGAAATGGTATCCCAATTGATTTTCTTAAGTAAATTTTCCGCACCAACGAAATTTGAGCCATTATCACAGTAAATTATTGTGGGTCTTCCTCTTCGAGCTATGAATCTTCGGAGAGCCTGTAGAAAATTTTCAGTCGACATGGATGTAGCTATCTCTAAATGCAAGGCTCGGTAGACGGCACAAGTGAAGATGACTATCCAGACTTTTTGACCTCCTCGAAGAATTAGAGGACCGGCATAATCAATTCCTATGACCTCAAATACTGCTGCTTCCTTTATTCCGTCAACTGGGAGAGGTGCTTCTATGATGGGCTTTGGTCTAGCATCATATCTTTTGCAGCGTACACAATTTCTAATAACTTTTCTTACTGTCTTCCGATACTTTAAAATCCAAAAATCTTCTCTTAAATTTTTCATTAGGATCTGGACACCAGCATGATTCAAATTTAAATGTCTGGTTCGGATGAGTTTTTCTACCACTGGATGATTGGATGGCAATATTATCGGATATCGGAAACTTTGTGTATCTTCTCTCATGATGATTCTAGTCTTCATTTTCATAAGTTCATTTGTATCCATAAAACAGTTAAGGGATTTCAGGCGTTTATCTTCAGGACCCGAGAATGATTCTTTTTGTGCATTTTTCAACATAACAGTTTCAGCATCATTTATATCTTCTGAAGTTAAGAATCCAAAAATTCGATGTGAAGGTTCAACTTTACAATTATTAAAAAATCTGTAAATCCAAGCAGTGATTCTTAACAATTTATTGTATGACGAAATACGGTTATAAAGCTTCTCACTTGAATCTTCATGATTTGTAGCACTAATTACTGTTTTCTTCTTCTCGGAGTACACTATATCGAAGTCAGGAAGAGCATTAGATCTTGGCCATTCTTGTCTTGGCTTCCTCAACCATTGCACACCTTCCCACCACTTGGATTTAATCGATGTTTGGACACTACAGCCGCGAGATGGTAAATCTGCTGCATTGAAAGACCCTGGTACGTGGTGCCAATTTTCAGGCTCTGTCAGAGATCTAATTTCTTTAACTCTGTTAAAAACGAAAGGCGCCCAGTTTTCACTTCCCTTTATCCAATATAGTGCATTTGCGGAGTCGGACCAGAAAAATTTTGAGATATTCTTTATTCGGAGATCATTCACCACAGTCTCAGCTAATCTCGCTCCTATGCAGCAGGCAAGTAGTTCCAATCTTGGAATAGAAGTAGTTTTCATAGGAGCAACTCTGCTTCTAGCCTGTACAAGTTGACAAGACACTGAACTTCCAGTTTCACTTCTTAAGAATATGCAGGTAGCATATGCACTGTTGCTTGCATCGCAGAAAATATGTAAACTTAAATTTTCTGGCGCCTCATGATTCAGAGTGAGGCATCTTGGGATTTTGACTTCTTTCAATTTAGGAACTTCTTTTCGCCACTGCTCAAACTTCGTGGTAATTTTTTCAGGCAATTCTGCATCCCATGATACTTTCAATTTCCAGCACTCTTGCAGGAGAATCTTCGGCCCCAAGGTAACCGGACATGTGAAGCCAAGGGGATCAAATATTCTATGTACCGCACTCAGTATTTTCCTTTTCGTTGCAGGGGTATCATCTTCTAAAGTATTTCGTAAATCTACAGACAAGGTATCATTCTTTAAGTTCCATGTCAATCCCAGGACTGGAATACATCTTTCTTCTGATGGACTGGGGAAATTGTGCTCCCACCCTCGAAGCTCAAATTTAGCATCACTGAGAATTAACTTAGATTCTTCGACAAATTTCACGAGGTCTTCATAGTTTTCAACGCTGGTGATACAGTTGTCCACATAAAATGATTCTAACAACTTGGTAGCTGTTTCTTCAGAATGAGCAGAAACATTTTTCAGATGATATCGAAGAGTAGCACCGAGTAGGTATGGTGAACAAGAAAGTCCAAAAACAACTCTACGATGTTGAAAAACTTTAGGTTTCGTGGGATCACCTTCCTCCCACCATAAGAATTTCAGAAATGGCCTATCACGTTTACTAAGTCCAATTTGTAAGAAAGCTCTTCGTATATCAGCAATTACTCCTATTTTCTTCAATTGAAACTTATTCAAGTTTGCTGGAATTAGTTCGACGGTGTTAGGTCCTTTCTCTAAACAATCATTGATTGAAGGTGAATTTTTCTCTTTTCCAGAACCATCAAAAACAGGCCTAACTCTGGTAGTAGAATTTTCTTTTATTACGGCCCTGTGGGGCAAATAATGGTCACTTTCATCATTACCCAGAATTTTAACTTCTTCTATTACACCTTCTTGAATCCATTCTGTTAATACTGTTTCATAAGCTTCTAATGTCCCTTTTTTCTTGAGCGAATCTATGCAACCTTTCAATCTTCGTTCTGCAATATTTTTACAAGTGGGTAAAGGAGGATGGCCTTGGATCCATGGGAGATTCACTTCATATCTCCCTTCAGCGTCACGTTTGATACTTCTATTAAAATGGTCTTCGGCTGCTATTTCAAGTTCCTTTCGGCTATTCTTCTCTCCTGGATCCAGAATCCCAAGCACATCAAGTCGCCATAAATCAGAAATTTTCGTGTCATTTACATGTAATGACATAACGCTACTTGTACTATCTGAAACCTTCTGTCCGATTTTTCCCATTAGCGTCCACCCAAGGCGGGTTTCTATTAAGACTAAACCAGATTTTAATGGTTTTATATTTCCAGTGTATAGTTTTCCAATGACATCAGCTCCAATTAAGCCATGGATTTCATTCGTGGAAAATTCGTACAATAAATCTACATGACAATTCAGGTCAGACAAATGAATTTTATGCTTAATTTCATTTAGAAATGAACCATAGGGAATTTTTGGTATTTCAGAACAAATTTTGTCTTGATTTAACACTTCAAGACTGCAACGGTAATTATCATTATAGTCACTCAGACCTATTAAATATTTCTTATGGGGTATATCACAGTTTCTACTCCACCAAATAAGCTATGTGTCAAATCTTCTTTACCTATGCATTCATATCCCATTTCATTTAATGCAAAAGTTGACAAATAGGACTTGCTGCTGCCAGAATCAAATAATATCCTGATGTATTTCATTTTATTTCCCTTTCTAAGACGAACAATCAGAGTTTGCAAAAGAACTTGTCGAGTACTGGTTTTATTTGCTAAAACAGTGTCTTTCTTATTTTCAGCATTTAAATTTTCAAATTGCTGAAATTTAATTCGATGTTCTTGATCGCTTTTCCCAGGGCACATTATCTTGAAATGAAATTTTCCGCAATCACAGGCCGGTATCTTCGCTTTGCAAAATCGGGATAAATGTTTCTTTGCAGCTAAACATTTAAAACAAGCACCTTTTTTCATCAATATTTGCTTTTTATCCTCATAGGATAAACTATCAGCATTTTTACATTCACTGCTTACATGTGATTTATTGCAAAAAATACACATTTCTTTTTTCACTTCAGAAGAATTATATAATTCAGCTGCGGTAGGAATAATTCTTTCACGTCGAACGGGTGGCGGATAAGTACTTTTATTCACATTTTCAAAATTAAATCCACTACGAGCAAGTTTCACCTTTTCTTCACTTTCAATTTCATGCCGCAAAAAGTTCATCAAACAATCTAATTTGTTACCCGATTTCAATTCATCATCATTTTCCTGTTTTGCGTAGTTCAAGGTCGAACTCAAATTTCTTTCCCATATTTTTAAAATACCTACAGGTAAGCAAGATTCAATTAACGGGTATAAAATTGATGAATAATTTTCACTTGAAACACCTAGCATTTTCAATGACCGTAAATATGTTTCAATTTTATCATACAATTTAAAAAGTGGCATTTTTGGACCTTTACCTATAGCATTATTCATCATTAACGCAAGAACTTCTCGTATATAAACTTCAATTAACATATCTGTACGCCCAAAACGACTTTTAAGACATTCTATTACATTTTTGTAACTATCTTTTGTGGCGGGATACGATTCAACAATTTCCCGTGCCCTTGAGCCTTTTATTGTGGCATGCAACAAATACTGATATTTATCTTCATTTGGTATCTCTTCATCGTTGTGTATTTTCTCAAACTGTGCCCAGAATGGCAACCATTCTTTTATTTCACCCCCGAACAATTTAAATTCTATTTCAGGAAGTTTGAATTTTCGTTTCATTATATTTTCATTTGATTGAAAACTGTTTTCAATTTCAGAATTTTTCAAAAGTTTTTCAACTTTTGTTCTTAATTTAATAAATTTTTCTTCATAAGAACTAAAGCCTTCATACTCTTTATCATAATTATCTTGTGTACACTTATCATCTTTAACAAGAACATCTAATATTTCTTTTTCTTTTGGACATAACATTGCCCATTTTTCATTTAATTAAGCATATAAAACTTCAATTTCTTCTATATTCTTATCTTCCTCTATTAAATTATTCTCTAATAAATTAGCGATACGTGTAAACGCACTTCTTAAAGGTGTTCTTTCTTTAGCTAATTTTTCCATTTTAATCCTAGGTAAACAGATCCCGGCAGTAGGATGCCAATAAATATCGAATTCAAACTTTAAGAATACCTATATTCGATATTTATATACTAAATTTTAAATAAATTAGTATTCAACAAAATTGATTCTACAAATCTTCATCTAATCAAAAATTTCGTATTAAAAACAAATAGAATCATTTATGTTTCTTTTCAATAATAAAAGGTAAGAAAAACTTACCTTCCTTCATCTGTGTTGTTCGAGGGATGAAATATTCGTTCCTAATTCTATAATAAGTGGAAACTTTCACTCATAGAACAGTCATTTTCTTTAAATAAACGCATTTTATCTGGTAAATACACAATCACAAATTATTAAAGACATAATACTGATAAAATTACATAAATACTTAACGCGCGCTAACAATACACAATATTTACATTTTAGAAACTTAGAACATTCTTCTTCTTGCTATCGAACGCACAATTCCTCTCGTGCGCGCAGGCGCAGACGATCGGATTACAAAAAGTTGAAGTGGAAGTAGCGATTTTCGCAACAGCAGTATTCAGAGACTTAATTTATTGATGACTCAATTTTTTCACATCTGTAAAGATCCCAGTGATAATGTTGCTACACATGCTGCAAAAGTTGAAAGAATTTATACGGATATGAATAATGAATTAAACCGTATTGGTTCGTCTTCTATTCCACAAGAATTACTACATGGCAAAATACTACTTACTGTTGGTCCAGAATTCCAAGAACTTAAAAATGTATGGGAGTCTTTAGATTCTGATAAACGAACTACTAAAAATCTTGTTGAAAAATTATGTACAATTGAACAGCGTATTAAATCTACTGCTCCTGTGGATTATGGTGCATTTGCAGCTCGTGTTCCTGTTAAGCAAAAAGCTATGAAAAATGGCGAAAAACTTCCTGAAAGTACGCCAAGAAATAATGCCAAACTGAGTAATTTTAAACAAAAGACTTGTTTTAAATGTGGATCGAGTGCGCATCTCTGTAAAGATTGTCCAAAGGAAAGGTCCAATGATAAATTCTCATTTTCAAAGAATAATAAAGGTGCATTTACTGCCAGTGCAAAAAGTACTCAGCCAGATAGTTGGGTCTGTGATTCTGGGGCCTCCCATCACATGACTGCAAACAAACAGTACTTTCTCACATACAAACATTTCCCTGTGCCCATTGAGGTATCACTTGCTGATAATAAGAAGATTTATGCATATGGATCTGGTAAAATAAATATTCAAGTTTATATTCATGGCAAATGGTATGATGCTCACATGGAAAATGTCTGGTATGTACCTGATGTAAAGAGGCATCTCTTTTCTGTGCAACAAGCTGCCAAGCACGGTATTGAAGTAAAAATGACAGAAAGATATATTGAATTTTATCGTTCTAAAGAACTTGTTGCAGTTGGATCATGGTCAGATCACACATATATTATCTGCATGAGAGTTGTTATTCCAGCAAGTCCAGCTGAAATAAGTACTGCTACTGAATCTGAATCTTTACAGTTGTGGCATGAACGCCTTGGTCACCAAAACAAACGACATGTTCGTAAGTTGCTAACTGATATAGGCATATCTGTAAGTCATGCAATGACAAATGAATTCTGTGATGGATGCGCTCTTGGTAAAGCTCATCGAAAACCTTTTAAATCACGTCCTTATAGAGCCATGTCAACTGGTGAAATCATTAATGCTGATGTAAACGGTCCCATGTCTATAACTTCTCTTAGTGGTGCTCGATATTATGTTTGTTTTAAAGATGACTACAGTAAATATCGTAAAATATTTTTCTTGAAAAAGAAAAGTGATAATAGTAGTTGCTTACGTATGTTTTTAAATGAAGCTACCAATTATGGTCATGCTGTGAAAGCTTTGCGCTGTGATGGAGGAGGAGAATTTGACTGTGGTGAAGTTCGACAAATCCTTGCTGAAAAAGGTACAGTTCTGACTCTTGGTATACCGTACTCGCCAGAACAAAATGGCGCAGCTGAGAGAGAAAACAGAACAATCGTTAAACTGGCTCGTTCTATGCTGTCTGCAAGTGGTTTACCTCGGTCTCTCTGGGCCAATGCATGTGAAACAGGAGTCTACCTTCTAAACCATACTGGTGTATCCCCAGAAGAGAACAAGAGCCCTCATGAGGTTTGGACTGGTGAGCCAACAATTAAACTAGATCATTTGAAAGTGTTCGGAACTGAATGTTATTCACATATACCTAAGAATTTTCGACGTAAATTTGATGACAAAAGTGTTCATGGTCATTTTGTGGGATATGTGAACACGAAAGATGGCTATAAAATCTATTTGCCTTCTCAGGACAAAATCATAAAATCTCGTGATGTATATTTCAAACCTGAACGTTTATGTACCACTCCAGTAACAGTGGAGGTGAAGGAAGACTTAATTGAGAGATGTGAAGATATTCAGAGTAAAGAATCTAATCCTTCAGAACAGAAACTGCAAACTGTCAGAAAGTCTCAAAGAAAGAAAAGCTTACCTGCATGGATGAGATCTGGAGAGTATCTTATTGCAAACATAGCTGCAGTAGAAGATTCCGAAAATAGTGAAAATCCCTCGACATACTCTGAAGCTCTTTCCTCGAATGAAAGTGATTTGTGGCTTAAAGCTATGAGAGAAGAAATAGATGCCCTGCATAAAAATGAAACTTGGGAATTAGTTGAAAGGCCTAAAGGTTCCAAAGTCATCAATTGCCGATGGGTGTTGAGAAAGAAATTTAATTCTGATGATACCGTGGAGCGATACAAAGCTCGTCTTGTAGCCAAGGGGTATGCTCAGAAAGCAGGTTTTGATTATGATGAAACGTTTAGTCCTGTTGCTAGATATGATACTGTGAGATCTGTTCTTGCAATAACTGCAAAAGAAAAATTACACTTGCAACAATTTGACGTAAAGACTACATTCTTATATGGAACACTTAAGGAGGAAGTCTTCATGATGCAACCAGAAGGCTTTGATGATAATAGTGGGAGAGTCTGTAGATTTCATAAAAGTTTATATGAACTCAAACAAGCACCTCGTTGTTGGAATCAGTGTTTTGTGAATTTTATGAAAGACCAGAAACTGGAAGTTAGTGCAGCTGATCCCTGTTTATTTATCAGACATAGAAATGGCAAGAAACTTTTTCTTGTTATCTACGTCGATGATGGCCTTGTTGTTGGGACTGATGAAGTTGAAGTTAAGGAATTCATGGATCAACTTAATCAGTCTTTTCAAATCACAAGAGGTTCTTTAAACCAGTTTTTAGGTATGAACATAAAAAGATTGGATGATGGTTCAATCTTTGTGAATCAGTGTGCCTATGCGAAAAAAGTCCTCTCAAGATTTCATATGGATGGTGCTAATCCAGTATCAACTCCAAGTGACAAAAGCTATGTTTCTGATGATGTTGGAAATATATTGATAGGAAAAGAAGTTCCCTATCGTCAGGCAGTTGGCAATTTAATGTACCTTGCTACTGCTACAAGACCAGATCTAGCATACGCTATCAGTATTGTTTCTGAAAATCTGGAAAGTCCAAGGACGTCTGATTGGTGTGCAGTGAAACGAATTTTCAAGTATCTGAAAAAAACTGTAGATTTTGGTTTGCTATATAAATCTAAGAGCCATTCCAATGAGCTTGAAGTGTACAGTGATGCTGATTATGCGGGTGATTGAAAAACAAGACGCTCAAGAACTGGAATGATTTCAAGATTTGCAAGTGGAGCCATCTCATGGATGAGCCAAAAGCAGAAAAGTGTTGTGTTGTCTACGACAGAAGCTGAGTATGTTGCTGCAAGTGAGAGTGCGAAGGAATTAATTTGGCTGAAACGCCTGTTCAGTGATTTAACATATGTTAAAACACCCTCTCTTCTGGTAGATAATGCAAGCGCTGTAAAACTTGCCAAAAACCCTGAATACCATAAACGCTCCAAACATATTGATGTCCGTTATCATTTTGTACGAGAAAAGTTCATTGACGGCGAACTGCATATTAAACATGTTCCCGGAAATTTGCAGTTAGCAGACTTAATGACAAAACCTTTGCCTAGTGTTAGGTTTAAGGAACTGTGTACTCTTTTAGGACTATTTTCGTTTAGTAGTATAGTTGGAAATCAAAATTAAATTCGTGTTAAGTAAGTTGTGACTTGTGGATTAAGTGTTGTGGTAAGTTACAAATCAACTCGTGTAAATGACAAGCTACAACTCAACTCTATCACTGTTTCAAAAAAAAGAGAATTGTATTCCCCGACTGTAGTATGCGGTATTAAAATGGTTATGTTGCTTACTCTTAAAACGCTTTCTAATTATTTATTTGTATGTTAGCTTTTTGTTATTTAGATCATTAATTAATGATAACCTTAATACATATAAACTTTTATGTAATCTACAGACTCTCCCACTATTATCATCAAAGCCTTCTGGTTGTGTCATGAAGACTTCCTCCTTAAGTGTTTCATATAAGAATGCAGTCTTTACATCAAATTGTTGCAAGTGTAATTTTTCTTTTGCAGTTACTGCACTGCAAGAACAGATGTCACAGTATCATATCTTGAAACAGGACTAAATGTTTCATCATAATCAAAACCTGCTATTTGTGTATACCCCTTTGCTACAAGACGAGCTTTGTATCGTTCCACGGTACCATCAGAATTAAATTTCTTTCTCAGCACCCATCGGCAATTGATGACTTTGGAACCTTTAGGCCTTTCAACTAATTCCCAAGTTTCATTTTTATGGAAGGCATCTATTTCTTCTCTCATAGCTTTAAGCCACAAATCGCTTTCATTCGAAGAAAGAGCTTCAGAGTATGTGGAGGGATTTTCACTATTTTCGGAATCTTCTACTGCAGCTGTGTTTGCAATAAGATGCTCTCCAGATCTCATCCATGCAGGTAAGCTTTTGTTTCTTTCACACTTTCTGACAGTTTGTAGTTTCTCTTCTGAATGATTTGATTCTTTACTCTGAATATCTTCACATCTCTCAATTAAGTCTTCCTTCACCTCCACTGTTACTGGAGTGGTACATAAACATTCAGGTTTGAAATGTGCATCACGAAATTTTATGATTTTGTTCTGAGAAGGCAGATAGATTTTATAGCCATCTTTCTTGTTCACATATCCCACAAAATGACCATGAACACTTTTGTCATCAAATTTACGTCGAAAATTCTTAGGTATATGTGAGTAACATTCTGTTCCGAACACTTTCAAATGATCTAGTTTAATTGTTGGCTCACCAGTCCAAAGCTCATGAGGACTCTTGTTTTCTTCTGGAGATACACCAGTATGGTTTAGAAGGTAGACTGCTGTTTCACATGCATTGGCCCAGAGAGACCGAGGCAAACCACTTGCAGACAACACAGAACGAGCCAGTTCAACGATTGTTCTGTTTTCTCTCTCAGCTGTGCCATTTTGTTCTGGCGAGTACGGTATACCAAGAGTCAGAACTGTACCTTTTTTAGCAAGGATTTGTCGAACTTCACCACAGTCGAATTCTCCTCCTCCATCACAGCGCAAAGCTTTTACAGCATGACCATAATTGGTAGCTTCATTTAAAAACATACGTAAGCAACTACTAACATCACTTTTCTTTTTCAAGAAGAATATTTTACGATATTTACTGTAGTCATCTTTAAAACAAACATAATATCGAGCCCCACTAAGAGAAGTTATAGACATGGGACGATTTACATCAGCATTAATGATTTCACCAGCTGACATAGCTCTATAAGGACGTAATTAAAAGGTTTTGGATGAGCTTTACCAAAAGCACATCCATCACAGAATTCATTTGTCATTGCATGACTTACAGATATGCCTATATCAGTTAGCAACTTACGAACATGTCGTTTGTTTTGGTGACCAAGGCGTTCATGCCATAACTGTAAAGATTCAGATTCAGTAGCAGTACTTATTTCAGCTGGACTTGCTGGAATAACAACTCTTATGCAGATAATATATGTGTGATCTGACCATGATCCAACTGCAACAAGTTCTTTATAACCATAAAACTCAATATATCTTTCTGTCATTTTTACTTCAATACCATGCTTGGCAGCTTGTTGCACAGAAAAGAGATGCTTCTTCACATCAGGGACATACCAAACATTTTCCATGTGAGCATCATACCATTTGCCATGAATATAAACTTAAATATTTATTTTACCAGATCCATATGCAGAAATCTTCTTATTATCAGCAAGTGATACCTCAATGGGCACAGGGAAATGTTTGTATATGACAAAGTACTGTTTATTTGCAGTCATGTGATGGGAGGCCCCAGAATCACAGACCCAACTATCTGCCTGAGTACTTTTTGCACTGGCAGCAAATGCACCTTTATTATCCTTTGAAAATGAGAATTTATGATTAGACCTTTTCTTTGGACAATCTTTACAGAGATGCGCACTCGATCCACATTTAAAACAATTCTTTTGTTTAAAATTTCTCAATTTGGCATTATTTCTTGGCGTACTTTCAGGAAGTAATCGTCATTTTTCATAGCTTTTTGCTTAACAGGAACACGAGCTGCAAATGCCCCATAATCAACAGGAGCAGTAGATTTAATGCGCTGTTCAATTGCACATAACTTTTCAACAAGATTTTTAGTAGTTCGTTTATCAGAATCTAAAGACTCCCATACATTGTTAAATTCTTGGAATTCTGGACCCACGATAAGTAGTATTTTACCATGTAGTAATTCTTGTGGAATAGAAGCTTAACCTATAAGGTTTAATTCATTATTCATATCCGTATAAATTCTTTCAACTTTAGCAGCATGTGTAGCAACATTATCACTGGGATCTTTACAGACTTGAAAAAATTGAGTAATCAATAAATTTAGTCTCTGAATACTGCTTTGTTCAAAAACACTAATTAATTTGTCCCAAATGTCCTTTGCATTCGAGTTTGTCATCACTAAATCAGCAACAGAAGAGCTCAACATACTTGCAATAAGAGCGGCTGCCTTGGCATTATCACGGCGCCATTCAGATACCTTCTTCGCCAACTCATTCGTATCGACTTCGGCATTTTCAGCGACCGGACAAATTTTAGTTCCATCAATTATAGATGTCAAATCATATTGTTCAAAGTGCATTGTCATTTGTCACTTCCACTGACTCCAATTTTCAGAGCCTTCTAGCTTATCGATTTGTACCTTCAGTTCAGCCATAACGTAATGTTTCGCTGTTAGAAATAACAAATTCTGTAGTTCACTTAGCTTTTCAAAAATTTTCAGATATATAATTTATGCAGATTTAAAGCATCCTGGGCCCATAACCTATTAAGGTTATCATTAATTAATGATCTAAACAACAAAAAGCTAACATACAAATAAATAATTAGAAAGCGTTTTAAGAGTAAGCAATATAACCATTTTAATATCGCATACAACAGTCGGGGAATACAATTCTTTCTTTTTTTTTTGAAACAGTGATAGAGTTGAGTTGTAGCTTGTCATTTACACGAGTTGATTTGTAACTTACCTTAACAATTTTAAATATGTAGCAGTTTTTTTTTTTAAGTATACCCACTTTACCCCACCTGAACCTACTTTTTTTTTTTTATATAGGGATTATTGCTAGCGCTTGAATAATTTTGCTACCAACTGTATCCAAAATGCTCCGCATCTAGTTTTCCCAGAAATTAAGAAAATACCCGACGAACTAGAAGAAGAAATAGATGCATATGTTCGCATGATATATTCATCTTTACCAGCTTCTTATCATCGACTGGAACAATTAAGAAATCTTCAACAAGCAGACCCAACATGCAAGATCTTACAGAAATTAGTCTTAGAAGGCTGGCCAACAAGAAAAAACCTAGACAGCTCCTGTTTGCCATATTGGAATCATCGATATGAAATATCTATTCAAGATGGACTTTTAATGAAAGAATGCAGAATTATTATACCTCCAGACCATAGAAGAAAAGTTTTAAAGCAGATACATGAAGGTCATTTAGGAATTACTAAATGTCGTGCAAGAGCGAGAACATCTATTTATTGGCCAGGAATAAATAAATAAATTGAAGAAATGGTAAAAAACTGTACAAATTGCATTAAAGAAGCAACAAATCACCATGAACCTCTTATGCCAACAGAATTTCCGGAAAGACCATGGGAAATTGTCGGCATGGATCTTTTTAAGTTGAAGAATTATTGGTATCTTATTGTCACCGACTATTTTTCAAGATATCCTAAAATTGCCAGATTAGATAGATTAACGTCAGCTGAAGTAATCAATCATTGTAAGTCTATTTTTTCAAGACACGAGATTCCAGACTTAGTTAGATCAGATAATGGTCCACAATTTGAACCTATTGATTCTTCTGAATTTGCAGAATTTTCACGAGCTCATGGATTTCGTCACATCACTTCAAGTCCTAGATATCCACAAAGCAACGTATTTGTATTTGTGGAATCAGCTGTGAAAAATATAAAGCTTCGACTAGAGAAGTCCAGCGATCCTTATATAGCTTTGTTGAATTACAGGACAACTCCTCTAGAAAATGGATTAAGTCCTGCTGAGTTACTCTTTAATAGAAGAATACAAACAACTCTCCCTATTGCAAAATCACAACTACAACCAAAAATGGAAAATAAACGTGATTTCGAGAGAAAGGAGGAGAAAAGAGTGGAAAAACAAGCTACAAACTTCAATAAGAGACATAGAGCAAGAGATTTGAGTGTCTTAAATCCAGGAGACACAGTGTGGATTACAGACAGGAAAACTTCAGGAAAAATAACCGAAAGATTAAACTATCCAAGATCATATACAGTACAATCAGGAAAGAAGCAATATAGAAGGAATAGAATGCATCTAATACCTTCACCAGATTTCAACCCAGAGGCTGATGAAGTAGATTATTCAGATCCAGTAAACTGTAATACACCTGTAATTAAAGTATCCAGTCCTACTAAAACTGATTCATTAGATTCAAAGGTAGTATCTTCCAGTAAAGGTAAGTATGGGTCCAATCCTTCCTCTGCAGTTATTACAACACCATATGTCCCCAGAAGTGGTCGAGAAGTTCATCTCCCCAAGAGACTTAATCTTTAAAGGAAGGGAGATGTGGTATCCAGCTGTAACTCAAAAAGAACAATAAAAGAACTGTAACTTTGACTGTTGTGAGAACTCGTATGTCGATTGATGTTGTTGCAGCTAGGAACGAGCTGCTAGTTAAAATGTTATGATATAATGTGATTTATGTTGCCATGTGTTTTGTGGCCGCTTAAAGTAATATTAAAATGTGCGTTCTAATGAACTATGCTTAATCATTGTCTCCGAAGCTCGACACAAACACGCACACAATATAGTTAGATAAAACGATCAATGCGATCAGATATACAAGGGAAAATATGAAAAAAGAAACTTCATCTCGACCTGAATCAACAATGACTGATCGACTGATAAATGTCATTGAAAAAAAAGGTCAATTTATAGGATGTTGATTTTATATTTTCATTCACAACTCCTCGACCTTATAATTATTTCCAAGATAAAATACCATCAGATTTCTAAACTGTTATTTAACGCTTTGATTATATATTACATACGTTCATAGCCTATGTATATGTTTTTAATTTCATTTCTAAGAAAGTGTGATATTAAATTTTTCGAGTGTAAAATGTTTTATACTTTTTTTGTTAATATATTTTACGACCTTATACTTTTTTTCAGGGCCTTAGAAATGCACATTGAAACACAACACATACGAAAATTCAAATATTTTCAGTGGGATTCATATAGCGGTGTTTAAAGGGTTAAATACGTCAGAAAATGTATAAATCTAACGAAAACCAAAAGTCTAAAATTTGTACGCATCCAATACTTTCTTCTATTGAATGTAGGAGGAAGTTAATAAACTGCTAATTTTATCATTTTATCACAGAATTTTTGACATATTTAATTAATTAGCGGTGGAAATATTTATAAATAGGTACTATAATTGCGAATTGTTAAACAGTTACATGAAACCTTTTTTGTCGTAAAAATAGGACCAGTTGAAAAATAAATAATAATAATAATAACGATAAATTGAGAAGGGGAAAAAAAGGATCAGCAATATGGAATTCTTACTGCTTACTACTCAAAAGATGATATAATTTTTCTTAATAAAATTCATTCTTAATGTAATGTAGCTTTGAAATTCTATAAATTATTTCTTTTTCTTTCATGTTCCACCAAAAAATTCATAAATATATTTCATATAAAGCCGATAAGAATGTATTCCTTTACGCAATTTTACATTGAAATATAAATGTATCAAATGCTTTCTGCCGTGCACCGCTCAGAAAACGAAACTATAGGAGGAAGACGAATCTTCCAAAAACGGCACGCGAAAATCGGTCTAGCATTTCCTCCAGTTGTGCTTCAGCTCAGTGAAGTGAGGAGCCATTCTTTCTGTGGAGGACAAAATTGTTATGGTATATCTCCTGATTACTCTACGAATTTTTGAGAGAATGCTGCCCTTTTGGAACTCGTCTCTACGTGGATTATTTTGGTCGCCATTGCTACTGTGCGCGTGTTTCTTCTGCTGCAATTTTCAGGTTTTCTTTAATTATTTTGTGCCAAGTCGATGTTTTCATTCTGTTTTATCGCTTTTCCCTGCCAGTGTACAGGTATTTACTCTTTCTTTACCCTTTTTAACTTATTTCTCTGGTTGTTAGTTTGTCCTCTGTGGTTGTCATCAGTGCATGGCAACAAAAACTGATGCGTTAATGGCAAACGTGGGTTCTCAGTCAGAGTTGCAATCTCATGCTAATTTATATAGCAATGCTGCCAATTTTAACGACAATCTGTCAATTGCGTTACAGAACGGGACCGAGATAGCTCTTTTTATCACTCCTAAAACCGGCAGTTTTCCCCGCACCCACCCCCGCCAATTAAAGGAGAAGTTAGCTTCTAAGCTGGTTCACAAAGATAGTATTGATAACATAAAAATTACCCGTCAAGGAAAAATCCAGATAACAACGAAATCAACGGAAGTGGCTCAAAACGCTCTAGGCATTGAATCTCTACTTGGTGTTCCCGTAGAGTCGTATATACAGACCGAGACTGTCACAACTCGCTTTCTCTTGCATAATATTGACGCCTCTGTTTCTTGCAAGGATATAGCTGAAGAACTCGCTGAGCAAGGTCTACATACACTTGAGGTTCGCCGGTTTGTCCGGAAGTCCCAAGGCACCGAACTCCCCTCCTCGACTGTGCTAGTAACTTTGTTAGGTACCCATCTCTCCTCGGAAGTCAAGCTGTGGTTCCAACTACACAGAATTCCCCTTTTCGTTGATAGACCTCGATAGTGCTTAAACTGTCATCGCTATAATCACTCAACTAAGGCTTGCCGTCTTAGCAACAAACTGTGTATCACCTGCGGTGAATCTCACAATGACCCTTGCACGGCTTCCTCACCAAAATGCATCAACTGTAAAAACGCACGGCGTCGCTTTGTCGACAAGGAAGTATCAACTAACAGGTCCTTTGCATCTGTGGTTACTTGCCCCCCCCCCCTCCCCCCGATGTGGTCACCAGAACAGTCTTGGAATCAGCTCTTCAAGAAATTACCTCCCATGGTAAAAATATTGTTCAGGCGATGTGCGTGGAGCTCACAAATTCATTTCAAACTATGCTCCTGTCTGCCACACAGTCACCCCTGGAGTGCATGCAGGAATCTCAAACCAAAAAATTGCAAAAATCAACTGCATCTGTGCTCTCAGAGATCCTCCGAAGTAAAAAACCTCGTATCACGGAGCCCAACCAAAAGGATATTTGTCCGATGAATATTCCTCTATCGGATTCTCAAGGCGTTTCTGGGTATCACCGCCCGGTCAATCTCACCCCACCAGGGACTTAATTTCCTTGTTCTGGACTTCCTGCTCATGGCCATTCCTTTCTTGTTTTCATTTTCCGAGGACAGCTCCCCTCTTTTTTCCTTTTTATGAGTGTTTCTTCGTTCCTTTTGCAATGGAATTGCCGAAGTTTTCGTTCGAATGGCCACTTGCTACATGTATCACCAGCTTTACATGCTAACATAATCTGCCTTCAAGAGACCTTCTGTAACCCCACAGACTCTGTTTCCTTCCCCCATATGACAACCTACAGAGCCGATAGGTTGGCCTCCTGCGGAGGTGGGCTTCTGACGGCTGTTCACTCTTCGATTGCTTTCTTCAAAGTTGACCTTCCCCCCCTGCCCTTTCCAAGAATTTGAAGCGCTTGGGGTCAACGTTTTCTTTCATCATACCTGGATATTTATTCTAAACATTTACTCTCCTACTGGGCTTCTTCCCGAAGACTGGCTATCTGACATCATCGCTTTGCAAGGTTATCCAGTTATTCTCCTTGGAGACTTCAACATAAGCCTCTTGAATCGTCACCCGCCTATTCCGCTTAGAGCCCAGCAAATGCTGGAATGGATTAGCTCATAGGACCTGTGCGTTTTGAATCTGGATTCTCCAACTCGCACCAGCATCATTGGCTCCTCCTCTCTGCCGGACCTCACCATGGTGTCTCCTTCTCTCTTCCCTTTATTCAAGTTTTATGTTCACCCTGATGTCTATGATTCCGATCATCACCCAATCCACCTTATCTATCTACTTACAGATTCTTCCCATGATGTTCAGCAATTAATGCTGATTAAATCCATGCATACGCATGAACTGTTTCTACTAAAGGAACTGCCATTCTCAACCTCAGAATCCGCGTCATCAATTATCAACTGGTTTCGCAAAAAAGTGGGCCATATAACAACGGATTGTTGGTTCTTTCCAAGGCCTCATAATTATTCTCAGATCATGCCTCACCAACCTCTGACAGTCCAACCCCGAAATAAATTCTCTCAAATGCACTCTAACTTCTCTCCTTATCAGAGAAATTTCCATGATAATAAAACAGATTTTAGACGAAGGGGTGACGGCAATAACCGTGGTACATATGCCGATCAAAATCGTGGGAGGAATCATAATTATCAGAATCAACGAAGAAGATACAACCCATACAGAAAAAATGGGAATAATAATCAGAATTTAAACTAAAGGTGGGTTCTTACCACTATCATCAGGGTAAGAACCCTAATTCAAAAAATGTCAAGAGATTTAATAATCCCACGCATAAAACTTCAATAAAATCTTCGAATCCTACTCCAAATGTCATTCTCTCTATCTCGCAAAATTCTCAGGATCTACCATTAATCAATTTGCAGTTTGGTAAAACATCATGTAAGGCATTGATCGACACAGGGGCAAATGTATGTCTTATCCAATCCTCAACTCTAGAAAAAATAAAAGCTTTCACAAAAATTGACTATTTATCCCGCCCAGTACTTCTCCACACATTAAATCAAATCCCCATACCATTTATTTCAGTAGTTAAACTTAAATTTAAAATCAATAGCAAATGGTTCAACTCTGTTTTTTATGTTACTAAGGAGCAATGGAATTGCAATTATGAAATGATCCTAAGCTATAATTTCTTGCAGGCTAATAAAATCATCATTGACACTCTAAATAAACAAATAATTCATCAAAACAATAGAATAAGCTATGATGAAAAACCACCTAAACTCAATAATAAAAATCAATCAACAAGAATTAATCACCCTATCAATAATGTATTCCTCACAAAAACAATTAACATTTCCCCTAAGTCATCCGAATTAGTAGAAATTGAAATTCCATCTAAGGCTTTGTACAATTCAGATATTTTATTTACTCCTTACTCAGGTCGAAATAAGTTTCACATGTCTAGTTCTATACATTCTCCAGGCGACTCTAACTTAATATATGTAATAGTTGATAATGATTCTGATGATAAACTAACCTTAAGAAAAGGTCATAAAATTGGTTCTGTTGAATTACTGAATAAGAATGACATCATCTCACCCAATAAAAATGAACTACTACAAATCAACAATATAAATTTAGAAGAAATTCACCAACTTAGAGCAAAAGAAATTCACGAAAACGACTTTCATTTATCCCATCTCAATGATGACGACAAAAATAAATTGCTAAATCTACTTAGGAATAATTCACAGGTTTTTTCAAAATCCTACAAAACCCTTGGATCAACTAATGCAGTCACTCCGCAATTTCAACTCCTTCATGATTTCCCAATTCAAACAAAACCATACCCCATACCCAAGATAGCAAAGCAATACGCTCAACAAGAAATAAAAGAATTACTCGAAGCAGGCATAATAGAACAAACTAACTCAAATTATGCTTTCCCAGTATTATTTGTCAAAAAGAAACCCTTGCCAGGTGAAAATAAATTAAAATTTCGAATGTGAATCGACTACAGACTTTTGAACGCCATAACTGAATCTTTTAAAATATGCCTTCCCAAAATAAACGACATAATCCATACCATTGCAGGTAAAAAATTATATTGTGTTTTAGATCTAAAATCTGCATTCTTCCAAATACAACTTAAAGACGAAGATAAACATAAATTAGCATTTTGCTCAGAATTAGGTAACTTTCAGCCAACTAGATTACCTTTTGGTGGTCGTAATTCAACTTCCTATTTTCACACATTAATTTCAAAATGCCTAAATGATCTTAAAGGTGATAATGTTCAATATTTTTTGGATGATATCATTGTTGCTGCTGATACCACAGATGATTTATTACAAATTTTACAGAAAATTTTTGATAGATTAACTAAATTTAATTTAACTTTAGATCCATGCAAACTTCAATTATGTAAAAAAGAAATTACTTACCTTGGCTTTGTTTTAAATGAAAAAGGCTTTTCTCCATCAGAACAAAATATCTCTAAAGTAATAAAATTTCCAGTTCCTAAAAATGTTAAAAATGTCCAAAGTTTCCTAGGGATGGTTAATTATTTCAGACACCTAATCTTCAACTATGCTGAAATTATAGATCCTATTGTAAAATTAACTAGAAAAAATACTCCTTTTATCTGGTCCAAACAGTGTCAGGAATCATTCGAAAAATTACAAGAAATATTGCTTAGGAAACCAACTCTTAAAAATATTGATTTTGAAAAAGACCTTTATCTAGTTACTGATGCTTCTAAAGTTAGCATCTGCGGTATTCTTATGCAGAAACATAATAATAATTTCCTTCCAATTGAATTTTTCTCTAAAACTCTTTCCACTGCAGAATCCAGATATCCCTCCATACGGAGAGAATTTCTAGCAATATATGCATCTATAAAACACTTTCATGAATACCTTTATGGGAAGAAATTTTTTATCTTGACTGATGCCAAACCTTTAACTCATCACATACATCTTGACAAACAACCAGAAATTGTCGCCAGATGGTTAATGTACCTACAACAATTTGAGTATGAAATACAACATATACCAGGCTTCAAAAATCCCGCAGATTTTCTTTCAAGAATGACAGAAGAGAATAGTCAAAAATATAATCATAATCACAATCAAGCCCGTAGAATAAACAACATATATTTATTTGAAACTAATGATAAATTATCTCACTCTAACATACTTACTGAACAATTAAAAGACACTAAAATCCAAGAAATAATTCAAAAAATAAAAGACAAAGACAAATTAACTTCAAAATTATACTTTATTCATGATCATACAAATCTATTAATGAGGAAATTCTTAAAAAGAAAATACACATACAAACCCAAAATCTTGACTCGAATTGTTCTTCCACAATCTCTGGTAAACGAAGCTCTAGCGACAGCTCATACTCCACACTTCGGCACACAGAAGACCTATAACTTCTTAAATGGAAAATACTTTTGGAAAAAAATATATCTGGATATTAAACAATTCTGTGAATCATGTCAAAAGTGTATGAAAGTAAAACCTAAAGCAAAACTTACCAAAACTGTAATGATTTCAAAGAGTAATTATGCCCCAGGGGAATTCATTTCCATGGACATTGTAGGTAAACTCCCACCGTCTAAGGACAACAAAGTTTTCATCTTAACTTTGATTGACCATTATTCACGATTTTTGGATGCCTTTTCATTAAATACCATAACTTCTTCTGCAATAATTAAGTGTCTAAATGTTTATTTTTCTCGCTATGGTATTCCAAAAATTATTTTGACTGATAATGCTAAATACTTTTGTTCACAAGAAATCGAGGATTTCTATAAATTGCATAATATAGAGCACCGTAAATCCTCAATTTACTATCCACAGTCTAATGCAGTGATAGAACGTGTTCATAGAACACTTAAAGAATCCATTTCAGCAATGTGTAACAAATCCTCAGAATGGTCAGACTTGTTACTTAAATTTAAATTACATTACAATAACTCTAAACACTCTGTTACAAAATTCACACCTGCTGAATTATTTTTTGGGAGACCCTTAAATACCCCAATTGATATGAATTCTTTGCCTAATTTTGAAGATATACCTGAGAATTACTGTGAAAAACAGAGAAAACGCATTGAAACCACTAAAAAATTGGTCACTGAGAATGATAAACATTTCTTTAAACACCATGAATCACACATCAAGGGCAGGGAAGTCCCTCAATTTCAACTTGGTGATATTGTATTCATGAAAGACCCTTTGCATACTAGACCCTTTCAAATCAAGTATCTCGGTCCATTTGAGATACAAAGAATCCTAAGAAATGGGAATTACGTTATTAAACATACTGAAAATGATGAAACTAAATCTATCCATGTAAGCAAATTATTCAAATTGAAAAATTTCAATTCTCAAGGCACTGCAAATGATGCCTAAAATAATGGTATTGAAAATACATAAACGAAACAAAAAAAAAAAAAAATATATATATATATATATATATATATATATATCAAAACACAAAATTTATTTTTAAAGAAAAATGAAGTTAATAAAATGAGTGAGCACAATTTCCATGGAAAAATTATCTTTATTTATGTAAACATATATACATATTTTCTTTTCGCCTTTATCTTGATTCTTCATACAAATGACCTCTGTTGTCCTGTTTACACTTCTCTAACTTCAGCTTAAGACTTGATACTCGTGAGGAAAATTTATGTGCACATTCCTCTTTACTTACCAGTTATGGCTGGTCCACGACTGTCAAGAGAGTTTCAGGTCCTATATAGGATTCAAAAATACAAGAGTTATGAAAAATTAATTAAATTGCTTTCAAGAGAAAGTAGAGAATCCAGTAGTGTAATACACATCAGACAGTCAGAATTAATAAAATCAAGATCATACGGGCATTTTTCTAAATTATATTTTTTTTTATCTACTTGCAAGTATACTCATACTAAATATATCTCTACCTGAGAATAATTATTATTATGATAACAATTTAAAAATAAGATTTTTTTGTGATATCATAATTGCTCACTTATACACATCTAAATATCTAGTATGCACAGTATTTCTACAAAACAATTGTTTTTCAAAATGTATATGTGTTTCATCATATTATATGTACCAAGAATATTGCATGAAGAAAATGTTATTCTATGGTCATACTTTACAAAATATAATGAAAATATTTATTGACAAATTGCATGAGAGGTTTCTCCACTACACACGGCTATATATATGTTTTTTATTTATCATGGCTGCATGGAGATCCAATCCAATTCTTACCTCATTTATTTACTTATATATATCCAACTATTATATATTGTGTTGTATTGTGTTTGATGTCATACATATAACCCATTTGTTTGCTTTTATGTTCATTGTTTATCATTTTTATTCGTTGTTTACATCAACCAAGTGTTCTACATAGTGTGCATGAACTTTTAATTTATATACTCCATATTTGGTGGCACACTCACAACTATTGGTATCAAAAACATTATTGATGTATACAGAACATCTAAGTTGTCGTGATTCCCCATTCGCTTCTTCTTTTTTTCCCATAAGGGGAGAGTATGTTAAAACTACAAAATAGTTTTAACATGGCTTACTTTATAATTCTGATTAGAAATACTCAGAGAAAAACGTTTCCAAAAGCAATCATTAAATAAATTCTAAAAGAGAGTTTTAAGAAAAATAATCTGAATTAAAATGCTCAAAAAAAAAAAAAAAAAAAAAAATTAAAATTAAATTAAATCAGAATTAATATTATCCAGAACTATTAAAATAGGTTAAGATCATGTGAAAAATATTATTCAAGAGAATATTTTCAGCTTCAAAATCTAGCCATTTTCTTTTCATTTACCACCCACAGAAAATAAGAGTTCAACTTAGTGCATTCACCCCAGAATCCAAAGGGACGCTCAAGAGTTTTACCACCCCCGCATTCCAAGTTTTCAAAATTCCCAGACAAACAAAATTCCGGAGGTAATCTTCCGCGGAATTTTAAATGAGCGTTACTTTGGCGTCCTTTTCAAAAAAAAATATAAAATGATTAAAATTAGAAGTTAAATACAAAAAATAATTATAAAAAATTTAATTATAGCCCTAGCAAAAATATTTTCAAAGAAAAGATTAAAGTCATAAACAGAGAATATACATATAAAAAAATATTTAACGCGCGCTCTTTTCATCTCGCGTATCTATTCGGATGGGAAGAGGGAGCGATTGGGGAAAGAACGGATGCTTTGATGACAGAAACAGACCACACAAGGGCATAAGCTTGAGAAGAAGAAAGAGGCTGGTGGGAGCTTCTCCGCTTCGGCGGAGAGGCATTCTGCCGCGAACCTACTCTTCAAGAGGAAGCGAAAAATAACGGCCGCGATAGAGATGCGGCGTAATGATCCTCGACCGATGATCTACAATTACTCTGGTAGAATTCTCCATATCTGATATGAAGACAACTCAGCAACTTGACATATATTAATTCCAGTCAACTATGTGTTTACTTAAAATTGCTGAGATTTATATGCTAAAAAATTTAACTAGCATATATTGATAAAATCGATCTCTCGATTACAATCAACAACATGCCAACTTAAGGTGCTACGATTTATAAGAAGATAATTCATATGGTCAGAAATTTGAGTGGCCAGTATAAATAAAAGTTCTTCACAGGCCAGACCATAACTTGTAAAAAGATACATTGTGTTCAACTATGTAACAACTTAGGATGCAGCAATTGATGACAAGTCGATTTATATGACTGAAATCAGACTAGCCTGTCTATATAAAATGGCCTCATAGGCCCAATCGAATTATTATTATGATCTTTAAAATTGCATATGAACAATCTGATAAATTAATTAAGGAAGTATGTTTCTATAAATATACTGTTATTATGCATTTCTCTTATATTATTTATGGCTCCGGAGCTAACTCTCATTAAGTGTGTTGATTGAAGTTAATAAAAAATTGATGCATCACATCTGCTATTCTGCTTTAATTTTGAGGTAAGAGTTTATTTATTTTTTTATTTCTCTTGCAGCCATTTTGATACAGCTGAGTTCGGAGAATTTAGGATTCTAATAAAAAAAACTATTATTAAAATAATAATAATAAACAAAAAAAATAAATAAATAAAAAATAAAATGCCATTAATTCTAAGCAATTTATCCTAAAGATACATCTATCTCCGACCTCATCTGTATATATTGAAATAAAATAAGAACAAAATTGATGATAATTAAATTACATTAATCTACTATTCTGTGATTTAAGCGATCACAATATCATAATTATCTAGCACTTATTTCTTTTTTAGATAATTTAATATATCGTTTCAGACGATCATTTTTTCCTTTAAAAATTTCATAAATCAATCTATCATTTACTAATTATTTATTTTTTAAATAATTTGACATTCAATCACAAATAAATATATCTTTTTAAAGATTTTTATCATAAATAAAAACATATACTTTTCAAACAAAAATTTTTACAAAGTGTACTTTTTTTACATAGGAATTTTTGCTAGTGTTCGGACACTTTTGTTACCGACTGTACGTCTCGCACGCTCCTCCTGTTCCAGGGACGTTTGGCTCATATACAAAAGTTACGCCGCCAAGCTTCGTCGATACTTAAAGTAGGCCTCTCGGCGGTTTTGGGACAATCTCTGCCGGAACTGTGGCTCCAGCAAGAAAATCTTCAAGATCCTCAAAAGGCTGTCCAATAAAAATACTGTTCAAGGTGACAACATAATAAGAAATCCTTTCCCCCTTGCTTCGGCCTACTCCCAAGCTCAAGCCTTCCTGCTTCACTTCTCGAAGACTGAACAAGAGCGTATCATTCCTTACGACTTAGCTCTTAGCTGGCGGGAACAAAGATCTTGACGCGCTCTTCTCCTATGACGAATTGACGCATGCCCTCCGGCATGCTCGCTCCACTACCCCTGGCGCGGACGGAATCTCTGTGAAACTCCTGAAAAGCCTCTCCAGTAATCATCTGCAATCCCTACTAGACACCTTCAACAGCACCTTTGAGTCTGGTGTTCTCCCTCCCTCCTGGAAGCTGGCCACAATTGTCCCCATCCGTAAACCTGGCAAGCCTTCCCATCTGGTGAGCTCCTATCGCCCGATTGCCCTTACTTCAGTTGGCTGCAAACTCTTCGAGTGCATGATTCTTCGCAGGCTTCTCTCTTGGGCTGGTCAGCGGAAGCTTTTCAATGGGGACCACTTCGGTTTTATTCCTACAAGAGACTGCACCATGGCTCTCTGTACGTTTCTCCATGATATCTCGACGGCCAGGTTCAATCACTGGTTTGCTGCCGCCGTAAGTTTGGACATTAAAGCCGCCTATGATTCCGTCCAACCAGACATTCTTACCTACAAGTTTGCCTGTCATGGCATCAGGGGAAAAATGGGCCGCTGGTTGGCCTCTTTCATGAACAACAGACAGATCCAGATTCGTTGGAAAGTTCTTTCCCAGGTCGGCCTCTGCTCCAAAGGGGTCCCGCAGGGATCGGTACTTTCTCCATTCCCCATTCCTGTTCATTGTCTATCTACTCGATATTGCAGAGACTCTGGAGGATGGGGTCTATATGACTATCTACGCGGATGACATTCTTGTTTATGCTCTCGGCCCTGATGAAGAGAGATCTCGCCGCAAACTCCAGGACACTCTCAGCAGAATCCAAACTTGGTTCGCCTCTAACATGCTCACCATTGCTCCCGACAAGTGCTCTGCCATAAATTTCACCCGCCGCAGAGACCCCGGTCCTCCTTTAAAACTGTCGGGCTTAGACATCTCTTGGAGCTTCCACGTAAAAATTCTGGGGATTTGGTTCACGCGTACCCTCACCTTTGCCCATCATTTTCCTACTCTGAAACTTAAAGCCCTCCGTCGGCTAAACTATGTGAAAGCTGTTGCTGGTCGTTCGCGTGGCATCAACAGCAACCACCTGATTAAGATTATCAATGCCCTCATTCGCAGCCTCCTGGAATATGGTGCTCCTCTCTTCTTCGATTCTCCTCCGACCGACCTCCGCAAACTTGAGGTCATCTACAATGCTGGCATCAGAACTGCAACTGGTCTTCCCCGGTGGATCCCAATACCGGTCCTCCGTCGTGAAGCCGCGGTCCCAAGTATCACCAGTCGTCTCTCTCAACTTACCAAACAATTTCTGCTCCGGCTGCTTGCTTCGCCTCCTGGTCTTCGTCTCGGCGCTTTTGTGCGTTCCTCCCTGTCCTGCCAGTCCACAGAGTGGAAATGGTGTAAGCCCTTGCAGGATTTACAGGATTCCCTCCAAAACCCTCTCAGTCAAGTAATTCAGTTCTCTTACCCTCCCCTCCCTAATACGTTGAAATTTCAGGTTATAACGCAAGGCCTACCTTTTCAGAATGCCGCTATCTCTGGACAAGATATTGCTAAAGCTTGGTGCAGCTGGCGCTCCTCTCTCTCCTCTTGCTCTATCTTCGCCACTGACGCCTCAAAAGATGCCTATCGGACCGCTATTGCAGCGGTCGACATAGAGTCCTCTGCTTCGCTTGCCTCTCTAATCCCGCATCTTAACTCAGTTTTCACTGCTGAGGCCTTGGCCATCTGCCTCGCTCTCTCTCAACTCCCTTCCAGCTTCCCTACCATCTTTGTGTTATCTGACAGTCTTTCAGCACTTAATGCGCTTAGCGTTTGGTCATTTCAATCTCCGAAAATCATTTTATTTCTACTTTCCTTTATCCACGCTCGCAACCTTCGCGGCCAAAAGATTATCCTAATTTGGTGCCCGGGTCATAAAGGAATCTATCCAAACGAGCAGGCTGATGCGCTTGCCCGCAATGGACCGTACACTTGCTACTCTCCTCCCTGGATCGCTCCCGAAGATCTGCGGACGCACGTCAGGAAAGCCTGGTTCATCGAAAACGACTATATATGGATGAACTGCGACTACGCGACCTCTTTCTCTGACCTTTCCTTAACCAGGAACTTTCCCAACTGGTCCCCCTCCCGGATGATGGATGTTACAATGGCTCGTTGGAGGTCCAAAACCATAATTACTCATCAAAAGCTATATCGCCTCAAACTTGCATTCTCCCCGCTATGCCGTTTCTGCTGTGATCATGAGACGCCTGAACATATTCATCTACACTGTCCTCGCCTGAACGTCCCCCGGCGCAACCTCCTATCTGCTCTAAACGTTAATACCCATTTCTCTTATGACAACATCATGGCTGCTGCTTTTAGTTCTCCCCATGGCATTCTCCATCTTATCCAGTTCTCCAAACATGCACTCTCTATCCGTCAATCCGCGATTGTAATGAAATGCTCGCCCTCTGGTGGGCTAAGGTGAAATTATCACACCACTGCATATCCTCATATTATGCAATCGACTTTCCATGATGAAATGGCGGAGAAAGAATAATAATTACACGTGGCTGTTATATTTACTAACAACTGCAGTGTTCAGAGAGCGCCATCTATCGATCATTACAAACGCGGATAGCCTTGGTCAGCAACGCTGACTTTAAACAATTTCTGGGGGGGGGGCTCGAACCAAGGCCGTAGCCAGGATTATTTTTTGAGGGGGGGGGAGGCATCACATTTCTAATACAAGGTCATCAAATATGGTATAATAATGTTCACACGCTTACCCAAGGAAAAGAACATATGCACACACAAACAACGGCCTGATTAACACAGGGGCACGTGCCAGGGGCCCTAAGTAGCAAAGGGCCCCAAAACTGGTCCCGAAAATGCCATCATAATCTTTGCCATTTAGTTTATATAAATCGAATTTATAAAACAAAATTAAGAGTAGCAGGGAGGTCACTGGGATAATACGGCCATCGGCCACTTCAATTTGAAACCAATATTGTGATTATGGTTAAGGGATGGTGGAGGGGAAAGGCAGAATCTCGAAATAATTTGTGCTATATCTTCTCTTTAAGTTTTAAAAACAATATTTGTTTTTACTTTTCATTTTTACTTAAAATGCTAAAATTTCATAAACTATCTTTAATTAAATTTTGATAGAATGAAGTAGAAGGCTGATTTTTTACCAACTATGTGAAAAAAACCCAGAGCCGGGAATCGAAGCCGGACCATTCCGCTTAACGCGCGGATGCTCTAACGACTGAACTACCCTGGCTGATAACCAGATCGGCACTTCTCACATAATTTATGTTTGCAAGGTCACCGAGTCTGCATTAGAGCAGCTATATCAAGTGACAAATTTGAACATGGCACAACTCCAATAGGCCATAAAATTTAATTTTTTTTTTTTTAACAGCTGTTAAAAAAAAAAAAAAAAAAAAAAAATCTAAATATATTTAATTAAAAGCGGAAGGCCCGGGTTCGATACCCGACACTGGTATTTTTCACATAGTTGGTATAAAAAAACAGCCTTACAATCCAAAATTTTCTGCAATGATCTTTAATTAATCAATTGTTTAAGGTAATAGGACAAATGAAGGTAATATCACTATAATCATATTTTTCGTACTAAATTGATTTATTACCTTTTCTTACCCATAAGATAGAGAAAGTGTTGTTTTTGGGTCAAATTTTCTAAATTGAGTTTTTGTTATATTTACACGTTTTGAGGTTCCTTGAATCCAAAAATCATGTTTTTAGGAATATTGGTGTGAAAGTTGTCTGAATAATTTTAAATGAACTTTTGAATTTAATAACAGATTTGAATTCTATAAAAATGTAGGTAAAGTAATGAAACAAGTGGTTGAGGGGGGCGGTAGCCCACTCACACATAATTACTTGTTGAATAAAGCTATTCCGAAGCCTAATTTGAATTGTTTTAACATAGGTTTGCATAACAGTCCTCGCTATCTTACCCCTTAATCTCCAATCTGCATTTGTAGTATTAAATTGCAGGATAGTCGTGTGAGTGACACACCAGATTATCAAGTTTTATTTTCCTAAAATAAAAAGTTTCATAAAAAAAAGGGGGGGGGCAATATTATGTACTTCTTACCGTTTATAAATTCATGACTTACATCCAAAAAAGTTCATTTTTATTTAAAAATGCCAAGGGATAAAAGAAGCAACCAAATAAATAAAATGCAAATATAAATAAAAGAATTTTTTAAAAGGCGAATTAAACATCTCAGAAACCTTTATGAAAATTATCTTCACTTAAACTTAGGGAAGAGAGTAGCATCAAGCCATAGAATAATAATAAAGGAAGAAGGAGCATAAGTGTTTCTAATAAGCTGTTGTGTTGCCACAACAAACAGCGATATTATTATTATTCAATGGCCCTACTTTAAGGTTTTGAGTAGCAAAAGTAGCTTTCGCTGGCATTTCACTAGAAGGGGTTTGTAAGCATTAAGAGTATTGGCATGCTCCTTCTTCTTATTATTATTCTATGCATCAAGCGTATAAAATATTAATAAAATGAAATAAAAATAAAAAATGTAATAACAGTATGGCAGTAACTTTTGTGAAAATAGTTATATTACTTTGCATCGATGTTTCTGAAAACTTTTGCTCCTCATGCACAAACCGTACGTGATTGGGATTCCCATAGCACAGCAAAGGGAATCATGTTCCTCTGAACTCCCCCCAGCGCCCCATACAGAGACTTTCAGCCTTTCTTGTTTTTCTTTTTATCTTTCTTTTATCTTTTTATCTTTCTTTTATCTTTTTTTTTTTTTTCTTAGTCGATTTATGTCCATTTTCAATTGCAACAACCTTACTTTACAGCTATGATTTTGGTAAAAAACTAAATAAGAAATAGAGGAAAGAATTTCTTGTTTAATCCTTTCAGTCACAGTGCTTCCGCTGATGGAACATCTAACTTCAATTCTCAAGTGCAAAAACTCATCCCGGAAAGTTTTTAGCAAAAATTTACATTCATAACGTAGCAGAAAAGGCCCCTTTTTTTTAACCTGAAATTTTAAAATTTCTTTTATTTTAATTTTGTTCGTAAATTCCGGTGGCAGTGTAATTTAAATGATCCGAATTACCCTGCGCCGTAAAGGGTTAATATTGAATCAGTATTCAAAATTTCTGGGGGGGGGGCTGAGCCTAGAGATGTAAAAAACCCGGGAATTTTGCTTCTGGGGAATAAACATGGGAATTTTCGGGTTTAAACCGGGAATTTTGGGAACTTTGGAAACTTTGATGGGAAGAAACTAATATTCAATGTTTAGATTTAACTTCACTTCTTTTAGGTGTACCAAATAACTTGTTTCAATATCATTTTTATTCTATTTGCTTAAATAAAAGTGATATAAACTATTATGTGATTATTTTACAGAAAATTGTAAAAAAAAATAAATGTTTACGTTATTGACAATAATAAATGATGAAATTTTGTCTGCCTATTTAAATAACTTTAAAAAATTTTCTTTTTTCTTTCTTTCTTTTTTTTTTTTTAATGAATACCATAATAAAATATGTTTTAAAAAAATTACAATGAAATTAAATTATGGTAAGAATACTTTAAAATTATTAAATTTTATTATAATTAATCGAACAAAATTTCTCATTAGTTGATGAAATTTTGAGCCGTATTCTCCCTAAACCGGAAAATGGAACGTAATCGGAATGGACACTAGCCGGAATCTAGTCTAAATCCCGATCCGTATGGAAACTTCTATTCTCCCTTCACTGAATTCCGTATGCGAAATCATTCCGAAGCATTCGAGAGGAAGTGACGTTTTTGAGACGCTCAAACCAATCAGCAGTTAGAGAAAAATCACGCTTGTTTGTAAACAAACAATCGCTGGATGATGGTTGTATTTTCTCATATAAATTTAAAATCGCTCATACTTAGTTCTGCTTAAACAGATATTTCAGAGTGTGTTTGAAAAGAAAGATACATCTAAAAATTAAAAAAGTGATCGGTCAAAAAATCACCGTTCCATAAATCGTATGATTAATGTAGTAAAATTTTCATAAAATTTATTCATGACATCACATAATTTATTCCTAATACTTAAGGATTCGATTGCTTTATAACTAAAACATGAATATCATCCGAATACAGTATTTGCTGTATAGCATTACATTTTGCATACGAGGTTTTATCACACCTAACAATACTTTATCTAATTTTTTCTATTGTTGAATTATTCATTTATTAATGGTTATTTCATTTTTATTGTGTACTTAATTTGTGACGTTTACCAAATATTTACCTTAAAATTAACAGGAAATTTTTATAATTTTAAAATTATTGTTTATTGATTTAATGGAGTTCTTTTCTTTTTTTAATCATTTAGTTAATTTGTTGAATAATTTGAAATTTATACTCATTTAAATATGGTGACTGGTTAAATTATTAACATAACAGTTAGCTTACTTGTTATATAATTTTATATTCGAGTAATTTCTTCATCAGAGGTTTTAGTTAATTTGTCATGAAGAAATTTGAAAGAATTTTTTAAAACATATAAGCTGAATTTTTTCAATGTCTTAATTATTTATAGGAAACTGAGTTATTGCTATAGTATGTCATGATTTGTGGAAAAATATTTTTTATTTTTAATTGTAATTTTTCCAGTCGCAAGTCAAACCTTATACATCCTAAATTTAAAAATTTTCTAGCAATTTTTACAAGAACCTATAAAAATATATGAAAGTCTATAAGAGATATTCTTTTAAAACATATTTTTACATTCTGCAATATTCATAAAAGAAAGTATTAAATTCGTAAAAATTTTTAACTTCTAGTCTTTGATGGATTTTACATGTTTAAAGATGTTTCACACGTGATTTGAACATTCAGAAATTGGCTGGCTGTGTGTTAGACGTCTGCTGAAGCTTCGTATCTGTGAGAAGAAAAAAAATATACCCCCCCCCCACCATATATACACTCTACCTCAATTTACTATTAATTCACCGCTAATATGTTACAAAATAACATTTATTTAGACTACCTATAAAATTTATGCTGTTAGGATTGCCAGAAAAAAAATTGTCTTGTATTTTTAAATTGTCTTGTATTTTTAACTTAAAAAAAAAAAAAAAAAAAAAAAGCAATATTTTGTAAAAATTGATCATGCTGTGTGTTCAGTAAAAAAGCTGAATTAAATGTCTCTCACTTGATATGTTCATAAGAAAGAAGGTGCTGGGTTCAATCCTAGGTCAAATTTATCTGAGCAGCTTGGAGTTTTACATGGTTTTCTCTGAAACTTGCATAAATATGGCTTAGAACCCTTGCATAGTCAATCAGTTCCAAACCACACAACACAATCCAGTTTTGCCCTTTACCGTTATTGGATATTACACTGATTGATCATATCAATTTAAACATCACAATTTTCTGAATTACCTGTATTTGTACAATCGATTTCATTTAAGAAAATTCTTCTCAAAAGATCACCCCCCCCCCCCCACACACACACAACATCACATATAATGGAGGGTGTTGTGCTGTTTAAGGTAAACTGACTATGCGAGGACCCTACGCCTGGGTGGCGTTCCTCCTGTGGGTCTCTTTCTAAAGAGTCCTGGCTCAAATTCATGCAAGTTTCAGAAAAATCTCTGAACTGCTAGGCTGAAATGCTAGTGCTGAGTTTGAACCCCACATTTAATAGATTCAAAATTATTAACTACGATAGATCAAATTATGAATCACTCCCAAGTTATAATAGATCATGAATGAAAAACAAAAATTAACCAACATATTATTAAAAAACAATCTCAAATGCCATATTCCTCACTGTAAGATTCATTTTTGGCTCTTTGTAATATGTAAGTATCTGTTAAAGTAAAATGTAATGAAAAATTCACAACCTGCAACAACATAAGTGTGATTTTTTTTTTTTCCTTTATAAGCAGCTACTTCATAATAAGCTATTTTTTTAAAAGCTTATTTTTTTATTTATATATATTTTTATAAGCAGCTACTTGATATTAAGCTAATCTTTTAAAAGCCTTTTTTTTTTTTTTTAATTAATAATCCTAATTTCCTAATAAACCAAACGTCCAATTTTCTGAAAAGTAACACTGTAAACTGTTGTCATTACTAAAGCAATAAAAAAAAAAAAAAAAAAAAAATCACAAATTTGGCCAAGGGTTTCCCATACTAAAGCTGTGCTCTATTTTCAGCAAATTAAAGCCATGGTTAACTGCTATCATATACAGCTATTAAGAAAATATAAATGATATTCAATTATTTGAAGTTCATTATGTTGATTAGAAACACGGTTATTTCAAAATAAACTAAAAGTGCATTGACATTAAGAAACAGCTTTAGTATAAGATCTCTTGATGAAGTTTGAAAACTGGCTCCTAAGTAGCTCGAGTGATTTTCGGAAGTCTTTTATTATGCAATTGCAATAGTCATTTTAATTCATCACCAAAGTGGCAAAAAATAATAAAAGTCGCGAAGGGGATTCTATACTAAAACTGCACCCATTTTAGTTTGTGGATGATAAAATCAAGGGGAAAAAACCTATAAGACAATTCGATTAATTTAAATGAACATTTAAAAAATAAATAAATCTAAATAAAATTTTAAATTATCTATTATGACATCAATTTTATCAGCTATTTTTGTTTAAACAGGAATAATTTTTAAATTTAATATTCATGTGTAAAGAAGTGTTTCATTTATATATATATATAATGAAATAAAAAGTTGTAAACATGTTATATTGTTGGTCTGTGTTTGAAATTACAGCTCAAAGAAGAATGTTGGGGAAAAACACAAAAAATCATATTTTTAAAAATATTGAAAATTTAAAGTGCATTGTGAATCTGCACATATTCCTCTATCTAGAGGGCCCACCAGCAGCCAAGCGATTCTGCACTAAAAAGCTGGTAGACACAAGGTGCCTGGTTCAATCCCAGGTCGTGCTCATTGGCTTAGCCGTTCAGAGTTTTCCGTGGTTTTCTCCAAAACTTGTGTAAATATGGGCCTTAAAAAACCCGTTCAGAGTTTTCCGTGGTTTTCTCCAAAACTTGTGTAAATATGGGCCTTAGAAGGCCCCTTAGAAAAACCCCAACGGAGGGTATCCCCCCTCAGGCCCAGGACCTGCAGCAGTCATTCGGCCTTATTCCCAAATTCAATCCTCTATCTAGAAGGGAAAAAAAAGAATGTGCCACATATATATATATTTTTAATCTACATCGCACACAGGCAAAGATACAAATATCTTCTTTTAATAGTATAAAAGCAGGCTTTGCCTGCCTCACGGGAAAAATGAAAAGAAAGAACATATAAGCCAACTTGATTGATTGAAATCAATATTTCAAAAATAAATAAATAATTAAAATAAAATATGATGTCAGTTTAAAATATATATGTATATTTTTTATTAAATAATTTAAACATTTAAATAAATAATTAAAGTAAACCTTACTTCTACTCCTCATGTGTTACGCCTGATTACTTGTGGGAGCCTCCCCCCCCCCTTTTGTCACTGACAAAAGGGAAGGGGGGGCTCCCGCAAGTACTCAGGTGTAACACACGAAAAGTAGAAGTAAGGTTTACTTTAATTATTTGTAATAGTATGCTTCTCGCTTTAATGTTTTGAATGAATTTAAATAAACGTTAATGATTATTGGTGACTATTTTCAGCACAGCTTTAATATGGAACACGCTTGGTAGTTTCAAACATTTTGTTTGTAATTTTAGCAGTAAACTCAAATGGTTATTGCAATTGCATAAGTAAAGACCATGACATCAATCATCACATAGCAAAACTAGTATGTTGTGGCCACCACAAGACTTTCTTCTATATTTTCCTATACAAATTCACGCAGTAACAATATATAAAAAAAAAAAAAAAAAACGATTTTTTTCTAAGTTTTTTTTTCGTTAAAAGTAAAAAAAAATCGATAACTTTGTTTTAAATTATCACAGATTTATAGTTCAACCATTCGTTTTAAAGGTATTGGCGAGACCTTTCGAAAGATACTGATCTTGAAAATTTACACCCCTTTGGGGGAGGTTACTTCCCCCTAAGGGGGGGAAGCGATGCCCCAAATTTTTTCCCTAATTAACTACTACTATTATCAATAATTCATATTAATTTCACAATTACAGGTTAAGAATAACTCTCATTATGTACATTTATACGAAATTTTTTCCTATACTGCCATGTTAAAAATTTAGAAAAAATACGATCACAGCGCCACCTGTTGAGCGATTGATCCCCAAATCTAATCAGCCCCAGTTTATGTCAGGGGCCAACTAAATACCAAGTCTGGTTAAATTTCGTTTAAAAAAAAAAAAAAAAAAAAAAAAGATTTTTTTCTAAGTTTTTTTTTGTTAAAAGTAAAAAAAAATCGATAACTTTGTTTTAAATTATCACAGATTTATAGTTCAACCATTCGTTTTAAAGGTATTGACGAGACGTTTCGAAAGATACCCATCTTGAAAATTTACTCCCCTCGAGGGGGGACTTCCCCCCCACGGGGGGTGGCGAGGCTCCTACGCGTACAAAATTTTTTTCCCAGTTGACTATCTCTATTTTAAATAATTCTTGTAAATTTCATAATGATTACTAAAAAATAATTCTCTTTATGCACATTTATACAAAATTTTGTCGTATATCACCATGTTAAAAATTTAGAAAAAGCGAGATGGCAACGCAACCTGTAAGACAATTTTTACCAAAAGTTGATAGGCACTAATTTATGTCAAGGTACAACTACATACCAATTTATATGAAATTCTGTGCAGTAGTTTTTGAGATACAGTTGCCACAAAATTTTGTCACACACACACACAGACAGACAGACATTTTCTAAAAATGGTCAAATCGTGTTCTACAGCTCTCAAAACGTGTAAATTCATCAAAAACCCGAGGTCGAAAATTTTTACGAATCCAATACTTTCTCTATATTACATATAGAAGAAAGTAAAAATAATAATAAAAGTCACCAGAGTGGTTATAGACTCAACATTACTTTTGTGAATAACAAAATCAAGGTCGAAAAAATTGATTATTTGAAATTAATATTAAAAAAAAAATAATAATAATAAAATGCATTATTATGTCAGTTTTATCAGATATTTTTTTATGATACAGATTTACATAAAAATAAATTTATTATTATTTTTTTTTATCAAAGGGGGGGGGGAGGGGGGGACAACATTGTTATGGGATTTTTATTTAACATATTTTGAACAAATTATCCTATTGAATCAAAAGTTACAGCGCTAGTTAGATTTATAAATTTGAAATTTATAAATGTACCAATTTTTGTTGCGATCGGTGGAACAGTTTATTTTGTAAAACAAATTAAAATCTGATGTAACACAACATACAATTTATCAAAATAAAATCGCGGTCTAGAAATTTTTTTTGGAGTGGTTGTACCTGACACCGTTCTAGAAACTTTTTACTTGCTAGTTTTTGAAGCTTTTTAGTTACTAGTTAACATCTATTTTCAGAAGGCTTAAAAATGAAATTCTTATACCTACTCGGTATTCACAGAGTACATACTTAATTCTTGGTGCAGCTCTTGTAAAATGTAAAATAATTCTGGAGAAAAAAAAATTACAGTTGTTTCGGATAAAAATAATAGTACAACATTTCATCAGGCAAAAAAGTAGACATAAATGGCATTTGCTGACAAAGTTTATTTATTGAATTTGAACGACAGATCTTTAGCATATTGAACTGTTAGAATATGTAACCAGACTTGAACAGAAATATAAATTTAACAAATGCCAATGTATGTAGTGCAATATGCTATCGGTACAAAAAAAAAAAAAAAAAAAAAAAAAATGCAGTTTGCTCTTAATATTTTTTACATTGACATTTTTAACATTATGTAAATATTCATACATTGAACTGTTTTTTTAATTTATAATTAACATAAATTGAGAATCTAAGACTTTTTTTTTTTTTCACTACTGTTTGAATACAATTTATTTACAGTCAAATTATCTAATTACAAGTACAGTTGTATTCAAATAGTAATGGAAAAAACAAAAAGATTGCTTTTACTTTGGTGTGTCTCTGTACTGTTGTAATATAATCATCATAATTGAACTTTGCGAGTTATAACAAAACTATCTTTTAATTAGGGATGCGATTAGCAAAAAGATAAAGATGAAAGTATTATATGTAAAGACAAGACATCAAAATTAAATATTAGAATTTTTATGACAAAATAGTTTTAGCAATAAATATATTTTATAATCTTCAATTTATAAAAAAAGAAATTATTTTATGCTTTAGTATTCAATTAAGTTTTATTTGATTTACCGATTGAACAAATTCACATCCAAAAGACAAAAAAAGTTAAATTTTAATCATCATAAAAATATGTTATTTTGTTAATAGAAGTAATTTAAAGCAAGGACATAAAGTAAAAACTAATATCAGTAAATAAAAAAAAAAAATCAATTTAAACTTAAGATAAAAAGAAAATATAAAATTATTACCTGTATAGCAATTCATACTTAGATGTGATGTCGACTTGTTTCCAAACATTACCAGGGAGATGTGCCTCAATCGTGCAGCTTTTTAATAAACACTGCACAATTTAGACACTCACCAGGCTTTAGTTACAATCACTTTTCAATTTCTTCTACAAAATTTACATTGTCCTCTTCAGGAGAGGTGCCTTAAAGGGTGGACTGTCAGAGTTCTTCTGTAGGAGGGCTTTCAGCTCTCAGCGTTGTCTTAATGAGTTAAGTTCCAAGAGAGAAATCTTTTCTTTCGCTCTTTTGTATGAAAGTAATGAACATTAAAGAATTAAGAGATCTAGTACACAAAAGAATTAAGAGATCTAGTACACATTGAAAAATGAGTAAATATTAAATATAAATAAGAAAACAGGAGGAAATTCATAATAATAATAAATAGAAAAGTTGTGAGGAAATAAGATTGGGTCAATTGCAGGTCAGCTTTGGTAAAATATTGTGAGAAATCATTGGAAATTAATTATAATACTTTTATTTTTACTGCTAAGTCTTACTATTAAATGTGTTTTCATTATGTGGTGCTTTGTTAACTAAGAGTCAGCAACAAATCATTTGCACCCGGCTAATGGAAAAGTACAACATTTTCTTTGATCACTTAAGTTACCTATGAACTATTATAAAATAATAATCTACAAATTCTTGAATAGGTTTGCCACTACTGATCTGATTTTATAATAAATGAATTTGGATTGTCTTAAAAATATGAATATATATATATATATATATATATGTATATACACATACTATGTTAAATAATTTTACTTAATTTTTTGTCAGAAATCTTTAAGAATTTCCCCATACATTAACCATCAACACAGAAATGACACATTTTTACTATGCAACTTTTCTTCATCCTTTTCTTTTATTGCAAGAAATATTTTTAACACTAATTACTCCATAAATATGGTACTTGCTAGTTCTTGTGCATAATTTATTATTAATAATTTACTTTTTCTGATTAAAGAAAAAATCATTCATTACATGTTACTTTTATCACTGTAATTAACACAATATTTTATTTTCTACACTTAGAAAAGGGTGCAAAACATTTAAAATAATGAACTACTCAATAGGATAATTGAATTTTCAACTACAACTTATTATTTCATTAAATGTAATAAGTGAGTTGTTGAAGGCATAATTCATCTGGCATGTAAAAATAAATATATTAAATAAATTTACATTGTGTAGAGCAGAAATATAGTACACAACTAAAAAATCAAAGTTATATTTAAAAAAAAGCATTTCCAAAGCCTGTAATTTAATTTAATACATATTTTTCAACAAATTAAGAAAAAGTTGTTTGTACTTAAAAGTGCTGGATGTTTCAATCAACTTCTGCAAAGTTTGCATTACTTTTTAAAGTACAAAAGTTTGCAATTATCAGTTTAAAAATCTTCAACATTTAGAATAAGTAATAACTACGAAATACATACATATTACCTTATAAGCAAGTGGAAAGTTCCTTAAATTATTTAAGCTTTCAAATATAATAAAGCATGACTTTAAAATGAATTATGTCATTTTAATGGAGAAAAGTGCCCAGATTAACATAATGAATGCAACAGAAAAAGGTAATATGAATACAGTGCATCACATGGAGTAAGTTATGTCTCAAAAGTTATGGAATACCAGGTAAAAAATGAACGAAATTTTAACGAATGTATAAAGCACTTATGAAATCAAAAACACAAAAATTATTACTTAAATATTCCACCATATAAAACATGGGATATAAGTCGCATTATTGTACTTGTGAAAACCATTGACTATAAACAACTTAACAGAAAATATAAAGAAAAAATTTCATTAAATATTACTTTCATTTAGGAGACAAAGATTTTATATAAGACTTCGGTTGCAAAAATCCCGGCAAACTCTCAATTAAAAAAAAGGTGCTTTTTTCGATAATCTAAAATGTTCAATTCACATAATTTCTGAAATGCCGAATGCAATTGTTCGATCCACCACAACAATTCAGTCATACACTTCTAATAACAACAAACTGTCCGCCATTTTATCTTTCCATTCCACACACATTCCGCACCCGAATGCTATTCCGGCTGCTCTGAGCTGTCGGAACAAGATAGACGCATATTCCGTATATTCGAAAAGCCTGGATTCCGGTTTTTGCTGGGAGAATAACTCTTCTTCGGATTCCCTTTCGAAATCTCTCCATTCCGCACGAAATTCCGGTTCCGAAGGAGGGGAGAATACGGCCCTTTGTTATAATCACTCAAAGAGCACGGGGAACAAAATAGAACATGAGTTCTTCAGTTATTAAGAATTCAAGCAATAATTTTTAATGCATTAAATCAATACATAAAATATTCAGTAGCTAATAATTAATAATTTGGCTTTTATTTCTTTCTTTCTTTACTTTTTGCATATTAAAATTGAAATTTTAATTGAAATTTTAATTTCCCAGTGTAATATTATTGATTGTTTTAGTAAATGCAGAATATTTTGAAGCATTTTTGTTTTATTTTTGAAATAAAATGTTAAAGACATACATCTCAAACATGCGATTGCGATTAAAGAAAAAAAAAAAAAAAAATGGTGTTGTATTGATCTCAGTGTGTATAGTCAGAACTAAAATATAAACAGAAAATAAGTCTGTTAGTTAATGAAATTTGAAACTTGTACTTTTTAAATTTGTAGACGTTAAAAGCACTATTTAAAAATTGAAAGATCATAAAAAACATCTGAATATGAGATAACATTTTGAAATGCCTTAAAACATCTCTAATCTAAGGAAAAAAAAAAGATAAATTCGCAACTTGTGAAAACTTTCAAAATTCCCTTGTTTTGGAAACTTTCAAAATTCCCTTCCCAAAAAACCGGGTTTATTCCCTGGTTTAAACCCGGGTTTTTTCCCCGCTCACATCTCTAGCTGAGCCTCTACAGAAAATTTTCTGGGGGGGGGGGGGGGGGGGGCTCGAGCCCTCGAGTCGAGCCCCCACCCCTAACAGCACATCTCATCCACAAGAGATCCTCTGGATATCCTATGGATGAAAGTACATCCAATGGTCATCCTCAGGATAAGTGTGCTGTGAGGGACATAGTCGGCGCCGTTGGCCTTGGTCTTGGCCCTGGCCTCCCCTCTTGATTGTGTCTTTCGAGTTCAAGCTGCCTGTCTTGGCATAACATATAGCTCAGTTACCTACCTACCTGCTGCCCTTTTGGCAGAGAACATGTCTCAGTTTTCCACTTACCTACAGTCGGTAACGAAAGTGTCCGAACACTAGCGAAAATTCCTATGTAAAAAAAGTACACTTCATACTATTTTGTTAAATAAATCCTTGTCGAATCATGTTCTTACACTGACTAAGAACAGGATTCGACAAGGATTTATTTAACAAAACCGTAGGAAGTGTACTTTATTTACATAGGAATTTTCGCTAGTGTTCGGACACTTTTGTTACCGACTGTACCTACCTACCTCTCATTTTGTTAGAAATTTAAGATGTTAACTCTTTCTTTCCTTATAAATATTGATATTGTGTGTGAAGAAAAAATTTAATTAATGATTACTGTTGCTATGCGAGGGAGTCTCGTTTTCAAATAAAAAGAAAACCCATTTCTGATAAATTAAAAATTCATATTTTAATGAAATTCGACATTTAAATCGACAAAACTCTTATTTTAATTGAATAAAATTAACGATTAATTTCAATATATCATATTAAGGTTAAAAAATGTTGAATGTATTAAATAAACAAACACGGATTAACAAATAAACAAAAATAAATTATAAAAATGACATTGAACATGAAAACTGGTTAATAGTTTGGACCAATCATCTGATCGTTATTGTATCCCACAATTCCAACCTTGTGACGTCATTGTTCTAGAGAAGCTACAGCTGAGATTTTGCTATTGGCTGTGTTTACAAAAGTTGATGGTGGCATATGAGGTCTTGTGGGCTCTGTGGAAGAGGTATTTGATGATACCTTGATGGATATCGTTTGAGTTTAGGCAAAACGAAATTAAAGTGGATTCAAAAAAGTCGCATTTGAAGCAAGCCTGGCATCGAGTGCAGAATCCGACGACGGTGGAGTATCTCCCCCACCCTTAAAAAAGCAGCGCCTTTCTGCAGTCAGTACTAACATGCAAGCGAGCAATGGTTGTCACAATGGAGATACTGCTTCTACTAGTAATGACTTGCAAAATGGTACCTGTCCCTTTGAAGATAATGTGGAAATCAACGGAGACGTTCATAAGACGATTTCCACAAAGATAAGATCCCAAACTGATCAGGACATAATACGTCTAATTGGTCAGCATCTTCGAGGTCTCGGTCTTAAGTACGTAAATATCATGCATTTTTTTTAGCTTTCCCCAGTTCATTGCTTGTTTAATATGTTATTTTGACCTTTACAAAGCAAAAAATATTCTTCTGCAGCTAATAAAATGCATTTAAATTTTCTTTCTTTATTACGTGAATTTAAAGCTTGGATTTGTTTACATCCATTCTCGATTCGCAATTACAGGTATTCTTCTGTTAAATCCCTAATTTATTACATATAAAAACATTTTAAGCATAATTTTATGTTTGTTGCTTCTGTTACTAACATTGTGGTGATTAGATTTTCTCGATTTCCTCTTAAAAAAGTTTTGTTTCGATATCGTCATTGGATTTTTTCTCAGCATTTTAAATTTGATTTATTGTTTTATGTTCTTTGTCCAGTCTCTCATCTATTTAATTAAATGAGTAATCTGTTTAGTTACTGGTTTTCTTTCTTCTTCTTCTTCTTATTTTTTTTTTTCCACTTGATGCAGAATATATTTAGAGATTAAATTGAAATATTTGTATTGTGCTACTTAGTACCATATTCTATCAGTTTCTGTCCATGCGAAATAAGATAGTGATTTTTCTGTTGATCTAATATTTTTATTTTGTCATCTGTTCCTAAAGAATAATATTTATCAACCATTAGATGGTTCGTTTCAATATTTTTATTAATATAAATATATATATAATTGACTCATTTGTTTATCTTGTAATTAATATGCTATAGGTAATTGATTTTGCAAAAAACTAATACTAATCTTCATTGTTAAAAAAAAAAAAAAAAAAAAAAAAAGTCGTATATTTGTTCATAGGCTTTAATCCTTGTTTAAAAAAGCATTTTATTTTCTGTTTAGTAAAATAATAAAATATTGCTTGTGCTCCATCTGTCTCCTCTATTATTTTTGTCTATTTATATTTTTTGTTACGTAATATTTTACAGTGATAAAGTTCAGCTGTAAGATAAATTTCAATGATTAGTTTAATTGTTTGCCCATCTTTTCTCATTTATTATTATTTTAATTTTATTTACCTTGAAGTATGCAATCAAATTTATTAGCAAATGAGTAAAAAAACAAAACAAAACACTAGAGCTTCTATCGTGAAGCCTGATTTAGTTTAACTATATTTATACTAAAATCTAAAGTAGTTGTAAAATAATGCTGAAGTATGTTGATTCAAGAAAAGTACTTGATAAAAGCTATAGCTTGTGGATGTAGATAATTTTCTTTTCTGTTAAACAGTTAGTAACCTTTATCTTATTTATTAGTTGTCCATCTTTAAACAAAAGCTTCTTAATTTTTTTTGGCATGTTGGTTAGTTATGTTTACCCAACACACAATATAAAGAAATTTTGTGAATTTTTTGGAGCAAAAGACTGAAGTTTTTTACCGATTTCAATTAATATTTTCCGTTTTTTATTATTTTTATGAGATTTATACCCAGTGCCTGATTTATGGCAAAAAAAAAAAAAAAAAAAAAATCCTTAATTTTGCTATGATGATCGATGTTCGCCATTTTTTCTTCAATAGATAGTGATACTACTGTGCTGTTTTATAAATCAGCGGTCATTTAATCCTTCATTATAACTTTTTCATTATTGCAAAAATATAAATTTTTTTGAAAATTTATACTAAGCTCTGAAAAAGTAATACTGAAAAGTGAAATACTTTATAAAATTACAATTTTCCTGGAAACTGAGGTTTGTTTTTAACACTTAGATAAAGTGTACGTGGAAGACGACATAGTAATATCTAGTGTTCATGTTATGCATTTTTCAAAGGGTGCCGCACCCTGCCCTTTTTCGTTTTAGCGCCGATGCGCCCTGCCCTTTTTTGAAGTGAAAAATGCGCCCTGCCCCCTTTTTTAAGGGAAAATGTGCCCATCACTTTTTTCAATTGAAATTGTGCCCTGTATTTTCCCATCTGCTATATCGCTATTTTTTAAAGATATTTTAGTGTTTTCGATCAGATATAAGATTGAAAAATGAATTTAACATTAAAAAACTAAAAAATCCTAATAAGTATAATTGCTAAGCTTATTGTCTAAATTACTTCAAATTTAGTATCCGATTGTAAAAAATTTTCTACAATCTAGAAGTCAAAATTGTGAATTCATTGGAAATATAAATTTTAACATCGTTCCATGTTTACATGTGTAAATGAATGCTAAGTACATTTTTAATAAATAATTAAATTAAAATAGACATGAATCCAAGAAGGATAGTACCAGCTGTGTTTCTCTGTGAATTAGGTGATGAGATAGATAAGTATTCTCTTTTTATTTGCATTTATTTCATTTTGTTTGTTCATTTAGTGGACTGTACATTTTATAAACCATTTAGTGAGTGGGAAAGAAAGTGCCCTTTCGTTTATCAATATGTGTGTCTGTTTTACAAACAAAAAAGTGCCCTTTTTGATAAATCCGCCCTGCCCTTTTTTTTAAAAAAATGTGAACACTAGTAATATCTGTTCGAAAATTTGCTTTTTAAAATTAAAATTGGCGATTGCAGAAAAAGAAAAGGAAAACATCCAATTGCAGCTTTTTTTTTTTGTCCCTTAGTGTATAATACTGTGCAGAAAAATTATTTTCTCTGCATAATTAATATAACATCATATTGTAAATATTAAAGTACGGGGAGGGGGGCCCATTAAACATGAGTGCCCTGGGCCTCCAAGTGAGTAAATCGGTCCCTGTTTATACCAATTATATGTCATAGAAGTTGAAATTGGCTGTTTGTCATTTGAAGTGCATTTCTAAAAGCCAGTTTTGTGATTTTTGACCTTTTTTTTTTGGGGGGGGGGGGGGTAGGGGGGATTTACGACAAGGCCAATTCAAAAGCCCCCTTTTTATGTTAAATTTGTCCTAGTGAGCATATGAGAGCGGCTTTCACAAATTTTGGTGTGAGGATTGGTTATTTGCATTAACCACTAACAGTGACTGGATTTTGCGAATTCCTCCCACCCCCCTCTTCCCTTTGTCCCCATAGGGGATGGGAGTGCAAAAAAAGTTTTCCAAGCACAACTCTGTCCCAAATTATCGCAGGACAACAGTTTTTTTGGTATGCACATGTGCTATGTGTACACAATACTCACTTTAAGGGGATTTTGCAAAATATCCTCCTTCCCTCCTCTGGGGTTAGGAAGATAAGTAATATGTGTCAAACTGTAACTCTTTTCTTATTTTTCTCAGAAAGATGATTTTCGGTGTATTGATTGATTATGTGTGCCTAAGACACTATAAATGGACTTCGTAAAATTTTTCTCTTCTCCTTTGGGGGAGGAGCATAACTCCATTTAAAATTATCTCAGGAAAGCAAATTTTTGTTATGTGGTTGTGCTATGTGCATCTAGCATGTATGTGCTTTGTGCATCCAAAGTGATTTTGCAAAATATCCCCTCCACTAAAGGACAAAACTGGGAAAATTCATTAGTGGCCAGTGGCCGGTACTGTCAGTTTCATTAGTAGCCACTTTTTTAAGTTAGTGGCCACATGATATGACTATTTCTTTCAGACGGCAAAAAGCATTGTTACCATTTTGCGGTATAATCACCACAAGAAAAATATGAAAATAAGAAATACATATAATAATAAAATTAATACAGGGACACTGAAATTGTAATTTGTAATTACGCTCTTTTTAAAAATCCTAAATTGCACATCCTAAATTAAAACGTGCTTAGGGCTGTAATAATAACAGCAAAAGTTTTATCTTTCAGATAATTCAGTAGTACTTTTTTCTTTTTTCAATTTATTTAAGTGAAATAAGCTGTTATCATTCACAGTTCATATTGATATTTTCTAGTAAATGAATCAGCTGATTCATCATCATCACAACCTTTTACATGGTCATGTGTAAATACAGTTAGCAGTTTTATTGTTTCTTATTTCTAAAAACACACTTTTTTAAATGATTTTATTTCAATAGAGTTAAAATATTTTCTCTTAAAGAGTATAGATATGGAATCTTAGCTGCTTCATTAAAAATAATTTACTTAGCTGCCAAATTTGTAGCTTTAAAAATAGGGAGATTTCTACTTTCAAATGAAAAGGAAAAAGGAAGATTTCTACTCAAAAGAAAGGAAATACAAATTTTTTTGAAAAATACACATTTAAACCAAATCAAATTTTGATACACATATTTGTCAAATATCTTAAATGGGTTAAATATACACTAAATACTGTGGAGATAATAATGGAAAAAGATTGTGCTTTGCAGGACATTTGATCATTAACTGCTAGTTGAAATGGAGCGCACATGTGTGCGTGTGTGGGGGGGGGGATTCATCTATATACTTCTTTATAGAATCTAGGATCTAATCAAGAAAGTTTAAAATGAATATTTACATTTATGTTATGGATGGAGAAGGATTGTAAATCACAAGGCTTTAGTGGAGCATGTGATTGCCAATCGTTGGAGGGTAGGAGGGGGGGGGGATAACAAGAATTATGAGTAAGAGATATTAAACAATTCTACTTCTTTACAGATTCTAGAATCTAATAAAGTAAGTTTAAAATAGATATTTATATTTTTGCAGCAAATGGAGAATGACTAGAAATTATAAAGCTTTCTATAAGCTGTGTGATCACAGATTGTTAGGGGGAGGGAAAGGGGGGGGGGTCCAAAATATTATATGAGTGAGATATATTAAACAATTCTGCTTCTTTATGGGTTGTAGAATATAATAAAGCAAGTTTAAAAGAACATTGACATTTATGCCATGGATGGAAAAAGATTGAAAATCACAAGGCTTCGATTGCCTATCGTTGCTTGATTTTTAGAATCTTTTAAAGATCACAAAAAGTGGCGACTTTAGTGGCGATCGATACATAATTTTTAATCGCCATCTTTTTTTATTTAGTCGCCATATGGCCGGTGGCGACCGTTAATTTTGCCCTTTACCCTCCACCTCTGAATTTGAATTGAAATGGGGGGGGGGGGGCAAAAAGCATGTTATCAATAGTAACTCTGCTCTAAATTATCTCAGGAATGCGATTTTTTATGTGTGGACTAGTTATATGTACCTAATACACACTGTAAAGGAATTTTCTGAGTTCCCCCTTTCTTGCGAGAGGGCAAAAATATTAAGGTTTTGACTGATTTTGATTTTAATTAATCTTTTTTTTTTGTTTGTTTGCTTTTTTATAAGTTATATCAATTTTGAGAATTAATTTAAATATAGTGACCAGCGAAGCAGGCAGCTCTTACTAGTTAATACATATATTTAAAATTCCATTTTCACATTCATAATATTCAACACAATTGTTAAATTGGTTCTTTCTAAAAGTTATTTTTTAAATAATTTATTTTGAAGATGTATAATTCAAAATTCCACTGTAAAATGACGACATTATAACTGTGACTCTGGTGCTTTTAGTGTTAATGTGATTGAACTTGAAGGTACATCAGCCATCAACTATGTTTCATTTCATGAGTTAATTATGGTTTAACAGCTTTTTTCTGTTCCCTGAAGTATTTTTGTGTCTTTGCTACCAGTGCCTGCTTAATGCATAATCCGCTCCTTCTCTGAAGATCTGAAAGACTGCTGTGAAATTTTAATGAAAAAATTTCATACATGATCACAAAATAACAGGGGTGATTGTATTCAGGTAATGTACTTTAATTCTTGTATTTATTTCATTTTCAATAGCGGAATTCCAGTTTTTCTGATAGTTAAATTAATAAAATAAGACTAAAATAAATGTCAATTGCTAAACCTAATTAAAATTAATATTTTTTTCATAATGAGAGGGATATGACTTCTCTTCCATACAATTATATTCTCTCCTCATATGAAAACATTTCTTGGTATATTCAGGTATTTTTTCATGAATTCAGTCACCCCTGAAATAACAAGCTTATCTATACAAATTTTTATAACGAAATTTCAAAGCAGTTTATTATGAATATCATTTAGAATATTTTCAAGAGTTTTACTGGTTGGTAATTTGTATTCTGCTCAATGCTCTATTTATACAGTGTGTCCAGTTTGTTCTCATACAATTTCAAACAAAAAAATTCAAGGCATTGTTAAAAGTATTTTAATTTTATTTACAGCAAATGAAACATTATGCACAAAATCATTATAGCAAGTGGGTTAGTATAATTCCACCTTTTAAAAAAAATTTTGGCAAGTTTTAGATTTTTTTTTTTTTTTTTTGTCTCAAGACTAGTGTAAGCAGCATGTACAGCACACGCTGGAATTTTTTTCATACTTGCTCTATAATTATAATGCTCCTAATTTAGTTTAAATTTGTGCATTTAATATTCAGTTTTGATACCATGTGTATCCCTATGCAAAATAATACAATTGTTTAAGATCTGGAGAGCTTGGGGAGAGAGGCATTTATTTTTTGGCAGAAAGTCAGTTAGATTATTTTTGCACCGATGTTGTATAATGCTTGCAGTATACTACTGAGCCTCATTTTTCTAATAGCAGGGCTCCAGGAATTGAATAAAAACTAATTGCAAGTAAATGGTATCCCCCCCCCCCCCCAAAGCATTTTTTTTTTCAATTTACTTGAATATAGAAATTGAAATTTTTACATAAAAAACAAATATCTACTATGACTGCATGATACATCTGGAAACACATGTTAAAATTTAACATCAGATTAGTTTTATTATTTTCCTTAAACTTATACACTAGTGACATTGATTTATCATTACACTGGCACGATTCAGCACTGGGTTGCAAAGCATGCACAAACAAGAGCGATGTAAATCAATTTCTTATCGATTCAACTCCCAGTTGTGAAACATGCATGGAGAATAGTGCAAATTCCATAATGGTGCATCAATTCAAAACAGTGTCTCAAAACTTGATGAGAGAAGTGGGAATCAAAATGCCACAAATTGAGCCTACATCGTGAGTGGAATCGGAGCCTGATTCAATCTAAGTAAAACAATAAAAATAACTCTCAGCAGTTATTGTGAGGCTGATAGCAGAACAGGAACCAAAACTCACTTCTCTCTGAAGTAAACAGTTCAGTAGAGAGGGTGTAAGTGGAAGTTGTTTTTATTTGTGCTAGCATCATGGCACTATACATGACGAGAGGATAGACATATCACCATACACAGGGTGCAAAATTTCAGCTCGCCATTGGCGAGTAGAAATTTTACTGTGGCGAGTAAAATTTCGGTCTAAATGTGGATAGAATTCTTACAATATACAGTGCCACAAAAAAAAAATCAATTTAAAAATGTAAAATCATGCTAATTTTAGGTAAGGTGACCAGACATCCTCTTTTTAAAAGAATAGTCTTCATTTTCGACGCTCTGCCCTCTTAAGCGAAAAAAAACATTACAGGACTAAAAAGCTCTTTTTTTTTTTTTTTTTCCCCGTCCTCTGTCCTCTGTCTTCTTTTTCAAATGAAAAAGGTTTAGTCCTTAATTTTAAAAATTTTGCAAAACTGGGAAGTTCAATCGGCTATTGGCTGTATCGAACGGTGAACACTTAACTTTTTTCTGCATTAGGTTCGCAAAAGAACAACTTTCTAATAAACTTGCCAAAGCATATTATGGTTTATGTCTATTCAGATTCTTCCAAACACAAAAAAATAAAAGTTTTCTCTCTTTGTATGGGGAATCACTATTGAAATTGTCATGAAATCATTAAGAAGGCTGTGCTCCGGTTGATGGGTGTTCTCACTTTTGCATGAATAATATTCCTCATAAAAATAGGCCCACCAGTGTTCAAGAGGTTCTGTCCTCGTAGCTGGTATACGTGAGGTTCGATACTCGGTCGCACTCGTTACCTTAGCCGTTAGATTTCCGTGGTTTTCTCCGAAACTAACGACCTCTTACAAACACCTCTCGGAGGACATTCCTACTAAAGCCTAGTGCCCTAGTGCAGACCATTGGCCTTGATGATAACAATATCACAACTTCACAAAAATATGCAAAAGTTAGTTGAATTCATTTTATGTTCTCGTGGCTTAAACGCCCCCACAAAGTGACTATTTTCTTCAATGAACAAAATGTAGAAATGTGAAAAAAATCCCCTATACATACCTACTTTAAAAACTTATTAACTACAGAGACTAATTTAGGTTATACTTGTGAGAACTTTTATGTATTAATGATGCGTGCAACACTGCACATCCAAACCAAATTCATGCATTATTTGCAATTATATTGAGCGCTTGCTTCCCTTCATCTCCTGCAGAGTTACGGGAAAGATATCGATCACATATGGCTGAGGATATTTTTCATAGAGTATGTCTAGAAAATGCCAATATGACCATCAAATTTACAGAAGGAATTTACAATGAAGCATTGATAAATATTGAAGACAAGTGCTTAGCTATTGCAAATAAAGTTCATAGTCAATTGGGAATGCCAGCACCCACTCGAGCTGCGACTGCATCATTTGATGTGGATTTGCACCATGAACTTACAACACTGGTGATCTCCAGTCATATGTCCAATCAAACATTCCCAAATTAACGTGTCAACAGAAGGGCATTTATGATCGTATAATGCAAATGATAAATGATGGAGTTGGGGGAACCTTCTTCTTGGATGTGCCAGGAGGAACTGGGAAAATGTTCCTTATCAGATAGATTCTGGCAACTTTTCGATCAGAAAATGACATAGCCTTAGCTCTCGCTTCGTCTGGAATAGGTGCGACATTGTTACCAGGTGGAAGGATTGCTCATTCAGCTTTAAAATTGCCATTGAACATGCAAATCACCGAGACTCCCACATGCAATATTTCCAAAGCATCTTCATACCTGCCAACTCTCCCGTTTTTACATTTTAATGTGTATTTATCCCGTTTTTCTAATATTTTGAAAAATCTTACTAAAAACGCTAATTTTTGACAATTCATCGGTGCCATCTTTTCGGATTTACGAAAGCCTTCCAATTCACAATCTTTCTCTTCTCCGTCCACAACATAAATGTCAGTATTCATTTAAAACTTACTTTATTCGATTTTAGAATCCCTAAAGAAACAGAATCCTTCAATGTTTGTCGTTTACGTAATTATTTTTAACTCCCCCTCCCCCCGTATTTTCTTATCTCCTACTAGCGATCGGTGATCAAATGCTCTATGGAACTCTTTTGTCTCTCATTCTTTCTTCATCTACAAGCCTGTCAATATCCATTTTAAACCTGCTTTATTAGATTCTAGAGCCTGTAAAGAAGTAGAAATGTTTAACATGTAATTATTGTTTGCCTACCCCCCCCCCCCCCCCCCAATTTTCCCTCTTTCTAGTCAGTGATCAAATGTCCTTTGATGCTCAAGCTTTCTCATTCTACAACAAAAGAGTCAAACATTTTCCCCCAGGTTTTAAAAAATATAGGCTACTGCTAGTAAAAAAAAATGCACTTTTTAGATTCTTGAGGGCAGATTTGAATTTTTAAGGGTACATTTCACATTTAAAATCTAAACAATTTAAAAATTTACAAAAAAGAAAAAAGTCTGTTTTAACTTTTTTTACTTGTTGTTAATATGCTGATTGTCACACACAATAGTTTTATTTATATTTACAGCATTTATTTTCAGTTTGTAGGTTATTTTCTACAAAGGCAGTAATGGGGGAAAAAATATATATAATAAATAGGGCGAGAAGGGTGTTTTTTTTTTCTTTTTCCAAACAAAGAGCAGTCAAGGTGCAGCATCCTCATGAAATTATCTGGGGAAAACTCTGGATCAGTGTTCATATATCTTGTTTTATTAGATTTTAGAACCAACTGAAGTGATAGAAGTTCTCAATATTCTTTACATATGTAGTTATTTTTAGACTTCGTTAATGAACTTATTAATTATTTGTTTTTCCCCAATAAGTTTAAAATATAAATCACCAAACAAAAGTTATATTAGACCTTTTTAGTTAAAAAAGTATGATGTATTGAATAAAATAGATTTTTTTGTTTTTCTCCACGAAATCGTAAATCTCCATTTTTCTCCCTTAAAATTACATAAAATCTCCTGTTTTTTTTCCCATCTGGGTTGGCAGGTCTGCATTTGGGATGAGAAAAGTATTACAAAAATGTAAAATCATTAATACATTATTTTATTTACAAAGGATTAAAATTCATTAAAAACATTTAAAAATGCCTTATATAAATCCTTTAAAAAAGATAGGCCTATATATTTCAGCTCCTACCAGAGTCATCATCAGAGCCTGACGACAAACAAAGAGCTTGGTGGTTCACTCCTTTATATTTTCTTCCTCGTCCGTCGATTCTTCACTTTGTTTTTTTATTTCCAAAAACTGTTTCCATTCAGGTGGGATTATACTGTGTTCTGCGTCATGGGTGATCAGAATTTCAATTGCTTCTCTTTTAAGCAGTAGCGGCTCGTGAGATTCCTTTACAGGGGGGCTGCGTAGCTGCATGTCTATGTAAGATTTGAGAAAAGAGCGAAAATGGTTTTCTAAATAATCTGTTTTAATCGGGGGCTTCGAGTTTTATATGCGCAGACTGAGCAAGAAACAGAGCAATACAGGATACAGCATAGATTTAAAATTTTATATTATTGGACATTCATTACAAAAAAAAAAAAACTGGAGATTTTATTTTGTTAACTTTATTATTGATAATCAATTTTCCCCCGACAAAATATTTTTCATCTGCATGCTATTATTTTCTCCAAGATGGTACGAAGTATACTTACATGATTGTAAATCAACTTTTGCTCATTAAAAAGATACACACAATGATTTATATAAAAATAATAATAAATAGTTTGATTACATACTTATGTAGATCGGTACAGTTCTTGCGATAACTGCAAATAATTCGAATCTATAGTCCATAATGATAAAGAATTTCTTTTTGTGTCTCTGTAAAAAAAAATTATAAGTCCTGTACTCATCAAAACTATACAAATTGCGTGACGATTACCTATAACCTACCTACCAATTTTTAGCTCAATTGGATAAAACATTTAGGCGCAATCGCACTTCATAAATTTAAGTCCAGTAATCAAAATGATAAGGAATTTTTCTTCGTGTCCTTGTAACAGAACTATAAGTCTCACATTCATCAAATTCTATACAGCTCGATTGATGGTGACCTTTCACATACCTACCAGCTTTCAGTTCAATCGATCCAAGCATTTAGATGTTATGATATTCACTCACATATATACACTTACTCACACCATACATATAACACTGTAAAAATAGCAAAAATGAGCTCAGGAGACCTCAAATCATTATAGTAATGTAATGCTCGTATCTTAAAAGTGCAATTATAATGATGCGTTTCATTAATTTATTTAGAACATCCTTTGAAATATTAATTAAAAGAGTTAACATTGATATAAAATCTTGCCCATCACATAGATTATGAAATGCTTGTCTAACATTACAAACATTTTATTATTATTATTTTTTTAATGCGAACTTTACACACATGGTACAGTAAACTAAATTTTACACATGAAACAGTAAACTAAAATTTCATTTAGATATGAAAACTTAGTATAATTAAAAATGAATTTCCAGAATTTGCTGCACATAGTCAGTAACGTATCCGATATCTTCTGTATTGCCATGCATTTAAAAAAAAAAACTACAAATGTTAAAACACTATTTTCTTTAGATATATTTAAAAAGACTTGAATAGTATATATCAGTTTAATTTGGTTTGAAATATTATCCAAGCCAGCAGCGCATTCTGGATGTTTTGTGTGTCCTCGTAAAAGAAGTATAAATGAAAAATACAACATTTTCTAAATGGATATGTTTGTTATGCATTAGAATAATTTATATAAATTTCCCAGATTGTGCAACAGAATAACACTGCTAAAATGTATTTAAATTAATTTTCTTATAAAGTGTAATGTGTAAGAAATTTTTGTGCATTCCTCTGAAGGAACTTGTAAACGAAGCATACCCCATTTTTAATAGGAAAAATAGTGTGGTCAATCTAAAGAACGGATATTAAAATGCTTAAATTTCCGAGCATATTTCTGAAAGTTCTCACTCAAATAGAAAGACAAATGAAACAAAGTTATAAATGCTTTCCAACTTCGTTGTACGAAAATGACAGAAATTAAAAATTTAGTAATCTCGTGTTTTCAAGAAAGGTTCGACTACTAATATTTCTCATCAAAACAGAAAGACATTAGTGACTAAAATACGAGTGAAAAAAAAATAATAATAATTATAATAATAACCTTATCAACAAAGCGATTAAACACTTGATAAATTTTAAATATTATGTTTAAGGCAAAATTTATATAAAAATTGAGATTCTGTCTATTCAACGTTTCTGCCATTGGCAAAGCAAGAAACCGAAAAACCGTGCGAAATTTCCATGTAATATAAAATAAAAATCTGTTTGAAAAAAATATAAAAATGACTATTTTCTCATATAATCGTGAATAACCTTCATGCTAAATTTTTTTACCTCTCATACATAAATAATCTTCAAACACAGCGATTACCGCATTAAAAACTGTGAAGAAAAAACGTAGATTACAAAGGGAAATTGTTCTTTTCCAGCATTACCGAAATCCCTAATCAGATGGGTGCTGCAGCGGATGCAGCTCCAACCAAATGGTCGAAACTGGTAGGGAAAACGAGTAGGGGCGGTTGTAACTGTTCTTTCCCTAAAGAAATCCCTTTTTTTGGGCGCTGCATGAATGAACAGTCCCTTTACGAATTTTCGAGGTTGCTATTACGTTTAAAAATGGTTAACTTTTCTCAGCTTTTTATAATTTTTCATGATAACGAAGTAATCTGCTTTTCTATATGCATAATACTATACAATATAATAATATTTATTTTCAAAATATTTTGAAAGTTGATAAAATAATTTTTTCAAATATTTCTGGGGGGGCTGCAGCTCTGCAGCTCCTGCCACGAGCCGCCACTGCTTTTAAGTGCATATTTATTTGAATTGAAAGTTGAAATTTTACGATTAATATTGACTCAAATAACTTTCGTAAAATTTCAACTTTCAATTCACATAAATACACACTTAAAATAGAAGCACTTGAAATTCTGACCACTCATGACACAATAAATGATGTAGAACACAGTATAATCCCACCTGAATGGAAACAGTTTTTGGAAATAAAGAAATGAAGTGAAGAATAGACGGACGAGGGAGAAAAGATAAAGGAGTGAACCACCAAGCTCTTTGTTTGTCGTCAGGCTGTGATGATGGCTCCGGTAGGAGCTGAAGTATATAGGCCTATCTTTTTTAAAGGATTTATATAAGGTATTTGTAAATGTTGTAAAATCATTGTTTGGGATGAATGCACAATGACACATAAAACATCGCTTGAAGTTCTTGATCGATCGCTGTGAGATTTGCGTGAAAACGTTCAGCTATTCGGGAATGCATTGATATTGCTGGTAGGAGATTTTAGGTAAACATTGCTTGTAATTTCTCGATCGACACCAGCGGATAAAGAAATGCTTTCCTGAAATATTCAACATTGTGGCAACACATACGTACATTGCAGTTGACCTCGAATATTCGTGTCCAGCTGCAGAAGGATCTAATCAGCCGAGGTATTCTCACAACAGTTACTAGACATTGGGAACGGACAGCTGCCAGTCAATGAGACATCAAGACGAATATCTTTTTCTGATAATTTTTGTAATTTAGTAACATCGAAAGAAGAACTGATAGAAAAAGTATTTCCTAATATTCAAATTAATTATAGGAATCGCGATTGGCTCAGTGAATGAGCTATCCTTACAGCGAAGAATAAAGATGTCTATCAACTTAATAATGTTATTCAATCCAACATTCAAAGTGAGGAAATTACATATAAGTCAATGGATATCGTTGTGGAAGCAGATGAAATAGTTAATTATTCTACGGAATTTTTGAACTCACTTGATCTGCCAGGGATGCCACCCCACATATTAAAATTGAAAATAGGTGTGCCAATTGTCATGTTGCGGAATATTAATCAACTAAAACTCTACAACAGCACAGAACTCGCAGTTAAGAAATGTGTATATTAATTAATGTAATGCAGTTAATTAATATATATATTATTGAAAATGTCTGTTTTTTCGACTTTGCACTGTATAAGATTTAAACATTTCATTTCTAATGCATTAATATTAAGAAAAGAAAAGAAAAATTAAATGCTCAAAGAAAATACATCAATATTTACAACATCGATGCATGTGCAAAGAATTGTTTTAGTAGTAGATTATCCATGGTATAGGCTGCAGCTTATTCGGTGATGCAGCTTATCTGATGAAAGCTAATTTAATTGTCGATTTTTCGTTGGTGCGGCTTACCTACCAAAAATTATGGTAAATGGTCATCTTTAATAGCTGATCATTTCTAAAAAAAAAAAAAAAAAATGTCAAGTAAAATATATCATATTTAATTCTGAAAATAATGCTTAATTATTTGGTTAGTTCCTGAGTTTGTGCAGCACACATTTGCATGTACTTTATTATGTCTTTGCAAAATATACAATTAATACTTCAATTTATCCTGGCCAAAAAACTATAGGTATAATAGCATTGCATTTTTAAAAATTACATTTCCTATTCAAAATAAAAAATAAGGGAAAATTTATGTCCCATTAGAATTTCCATAATTTTTACTTAGTTTGAATTTCTCATTTGCTATGCTTGATGTAGCCAAAATCAAACTGATAGATTTTTGTTAATTACTCAACTTATGTCACTGTATTTCACGTACAATATCATCTCTGCTAATAGAGTGAAGTTAGTTTATTTTTTAGGTTGAAAAATCCATTTTATATTCCTTTTTATGTATTTGTTAAATATTTGTACAAAACGCAGCAAAATGTTATGAAGCATCATTTCAAACTGATCGGGTGTCACCCTAATTAAGGTGACACCCAGGGTGGACCGCCCCCCACATAGCTATGCCACTGGGGAACATAGAATAATACCTCAAAACTGGCAACCAATAATCAGTGACCTGAAGAGAAGTAATGAGATCAAAAGTGATATAAACCAGGAAAAACGTAAACAAGAAGCTGCTAGTGCTGAAGATGACCGCAGTGGCAGACGAAAGTACTCTACTAAAAAAAAAAGCCATAATGATAATAATTTGTATTATATTTAGATGAATTAGGCTTTTGAAACGTTTTAATGTTTAATAACTTAGTCACATTTCTTTTATTTTTTAATACTTCATAAAATTATTATAAATTAAAATTATTAGTATTATAGTTATAAATTATTAGACACTAGCTTTCATGTGTTTATTTGTACGATGCAATACAAATACTATATGAGAACTTATTGGATATCCTGTAGGTGCCACTCTTCTTAAATGTTCATTTTCTACATATGATAAGGAGCCATTAGAAACTCAAAAATACATATCTTATCTATTGGCCCTGTTCTTTCTTTTCAGCATATTATTTGTAACAGAATAAATCGCCATTATGTACTTTATTTCTTATATAAGCCACCATAAATTAAAAAACAGTCTTTCGAATTTATCTCATTTATAAAACTTGACTCTCTTAACGTGGGTCATTAGAAGGAAGTTTTTGTAAATGGTAGATATAGTAGAGGATCTTTATAACGCATACATTGGGACCAGAGGTTTTGCATTATATAGAATTTTGCGTTATATAGATAACTATTTAACTTACCTTCTAAATGTGGTCACGTAAATATTATACGCTGGAAATAAAGGAATATATTTATTAACTTTAAAACACAAATTAATTCAAGTCTAGAAAACATAATACAGTAGAGTACATATTTAAGTTTACAAAAATTACAAATTTTATTAAAAACATTTTAAGTTACCTTATTAAAAATCCTTAAAAATTGGCTGATATATTTCGGCTTCATCCGAAGCCATCATCAGAGCCCGATGACACAAACAAAGATCGTTGGCGGTTCACTCCTCCTTTATAATTTCGTTGCTCGTCATTCCTTCAGTTCTCTTCTTCTTTTACATCAATAGCTTTGATGTAAAAGACCTGTATCCTTCCATTAACATTACCGAAATTAGTGTAATTATTCACGATCAAATCATTAACCAATTTGGTGACAACAAAATAAGTGATACCTTAATCCGTACAAGCAACCTCATCCTCAACGATTCTTTTTTCTCTTTTAATGGCAGTTTTTACAGACAAACTCAGGGCGTGCCTATGGGATCTCCGATATCCGGGATTTTAGCCGAACTAAAAATGAGATTTTTTGAACAATCCGCATGTAATATTATTAATAATTGCAAACTCTGGGTCCGCTATGTGGATGACATATTTACCGTTACCCCCCAAAATACTAACCCTGAAAATATTCTCTCAGATCTTAACAAACTCGATCCCCTCATTAAATTCACCCATGAAACTGATAACAACAATAGCCTAAACTTTCTTGACATACACATCACCAAAAATCAAAACCATACAATTGACACCACTGTCTTCCGTAAAGTTACTAATCAGGGACGTATCCAGAGGGGGGGCTCTGGGGGCTCGAGCCCCCCCCGAAATTTTCTGAGATTACTTTTTTCATGTTCTACTGACCAGAAAAAAAAATGTAAAAAAAAATTAATTTTTTCTCCACAATATCTTTTTTGTGTTGTTAATTTGTTTGCTTGTGAAACCTTATTTATCAGCAATTTTCTGTCTTATAAAGTCCAAATTACCAAAATGCATATTAGCTTTTTGTTAAAAATACTAAAAAGAGAACTTTATTTTACTTATTGTTGAACACTGTAATGTGTCTCCTTTCTTTTAACACTTCTCTTGCCAGAAATAGCGTTTTAATTCCTTGTGAGGCAAAAGATTCGTTATTAACAATGATCACAGTTGCATACGGAACTTCTGGTTTTGTCAGTTATGCACGTAGTATACCTTCCATTCCGTAGTATACCTTCCTTCCTTCATTCCTTTCTAAGGCTCCCTGAGTTCGACAAACATCTGAAGAGATCTAAGACGGTCGTAAAACAAAAGTGGGTGTGAGCTGCGATGCAAGTAGAATAAGTGGCTGTGCTATCTACTGTTCTGACAGGCCTTAAAAAACCAACACGTTATGTAAACTTGTTACGATTGTCACAAAGCAGACATATCTGTGTCTGATGTAGAACGCGATGATGGGCCATCGTTTCACTGTTCACTTTCCAAACGATAACCAATAATGACGTGCAGCCACAGTTGAAGATACGCTGTGTCACATGAGACACCTGGTTGATACACATCCTGGGTACATATAGAAATGCTAGATAGTTCGATACGTACACCATGCCAGAAGATTTTCAGCAACTACAATGCGTATAACCATGGCCCCAGGGTCTGTAGAAGACACGATAAACAGTAAGCCATATAAGAAGACCTCAATGTTTTCGCTAAACATAGACATGTAATATGCCTAGGTTTAGTGGACGCTAGCAGACAGGCCCACATGTTTCCGATAATATGATCTAAAGCAAGCAATATTATCTAACTAGAAAACCACATGTATATATTATTTTCTTCTACATACAAAACAAGAGAAAAAAGTATTAGATTCGGAAACTTTTAGACCAGTTTTCAATGTATTTACATGTTTTTAGATGCATTGAACACCATAAGACAATTTTTGGAAACTTAGATATAATTTTTTAAATTATATTTTTGGGTATATCGCCCAGCAGATAGCGTAGCTGCACTAGATTTCCCTTTTTACGGAAAAGATATATCTCGGCTGCATTAAAAAGAAGCTATATCTAAAAAAAAAACGAAAAGTATTTGAAACATGGTTGTGCATGGCACATAAATCATGCGCCGTACCACTGAATTACGACGTCAGCCAGTTTTTGGTATGTCAAATTTGAATGGACATTGCACTACAGCTAGACAGATAGCATAGCAACGGTCTTGAATTCATTTCTAGGGTAATCCGGAATCGTACCATCACAATTTAAAACCTCCACGGAGAAGACGTTTCTCCAATTTCAGCATACCTGAGCTATGATATTTACAAAACATGGAGGACACAACGGATTTTACGTGCAACTGATACCATTAATCTACATGACAATAGTTGGATGGCTCCAGTATCGATCACTCAATCCTTCAATTACGAGCTCGACTCCTTATTAACCGGACTACCATGAGTCCAGTTTTTGGTGATTTTCTCCGTTTGTCAGTGGTTTACAACATCACGGATTAAAGAACTCTCTAGCAGAGACTTATACATTTTAAAGGACTAGTTCCATCAGTTTTAGACCCAAGGCACTTTTTAGAATTATTATTATCTTTAAATCTTTTCTTGCCATTTCCGATTTTAGGAACATTAATTCCATTGTTTACCGACATGCGGCGTTGTAACTGATCTTATTTATAGCGCATAACCATTTTACTATGCCTAGATACGAAGCTTAAGGTAATAACTTATATTTTTCCTAAAGTTAAGGTGATTGGGGGGAGGGGGGTACAAACTTTAGCGCACACGCTCTAGTGAAAGTTGGGCCCCCTCCGAAAAAAATTTCTGGATACGCCCTTGTTACTAATAATAATGAAATAATAAACAATAAATGTAATACCCCCTTCCTTATAAATACGCCGCTTTAAGGTCCTATATTAATCGTGCAATCCTCATATGTTCTAATAAATCCCTTTTAAATGCCGAATTAAAATTTATTAAAAGTATCGCAAGGAAAGCTAACTACAACCCAAAACTTGTTGACAAATTCTATAAAAAACGACTAAAATCACTTAACCAGATCACAAACGCACAAAAAACAAAACCTTCTTTTACCTCCGCTATTCCCTATTGTAACGGCACGGCGCCTCCATCAAAATCCAAAATGAAGCAAAAAAATATAACGTTAACATCCCAATCAAACCCGATAAAAACATTTTCCAACGAATCCATAATGAAAAAGATCCCATTCCCTTCAATCAAACTGCCAGTGTCTATAAAATAAAATTTGAAGATCACGAACATAATAAAGCCAGCTACATCGGCATGACAAAAAGAAAAATTAAAGACAGAATAACCGAACACCTTAGCGACCTTAAATATAATAAATCATCCACAGCCTTTTCTAGAAATAACATCACTAATCCTATTAATATCAATTCTATTAACTTTCAAAAAATTTCAAATTTCAATTCGCACAAATACGCACTTAAAAGAGAAGCAATAGAGATCCTAACTACACAAGACGCAATAAACGATATCGAACACAGCATCATTCCACCTGAATGGAGACAGACCCTGGAAAAAGAGAAGAGAACTGAAGGAATGACGAGCAACGAAATTATAAAGGAGGAGTGAACCGCCAACGATCTTTGTTTGTGTTATCGGGCTCTGATGATGGCTTCGGATGAAGCCGAAATATATCAGCCAATTTTTAAGGATTTTTAATAAGGTAACTTAAAATGTTTTTAATAAAATACAGTAGAGTATTTTTATAATGCACACTTTAGGACTAGAAGTAGTGCATATTATAAAATTTTGCATTATCTATATGTGGGAGCTGCTGTGGGCGTTTATAATTAATCCATCTCTTGATATTAGTTATTTAAATTTAATGAAGAGTAAATATAATTACAATTTATGTACAATATGGATAGTAAGAGATTAAACAGTATTCGCGCAAACAATATCAAAAAGAATGTCCGTTTGATTTTAAAACCAGCCTATTAATTATTTCAGTTTATAAAAACAGTCATTAATATTCGTCAAAATTAAAGAGCTATGTCTAATTGTATTTTCATTTAAGAACATCTTTTATTACGACCATCCGTCATTCGTAAACAAATGGGTAGCAGAGCCGAAGCCCGTCTGAGCTCGCTTCCTGTCTTACTCGAAGGTTCCATGCAGGAGAATGCATGCGCTGAAAAAGGTGGACCTTCCACTGTGACGTCTGTCTGATATCACAACTGCGTCATGATTTCGTCATTATTCATTAAGGTCGCTTGCATCATCACAGCAGAATGGAATTCACATAGAACAAGTATTGAATTGAAGCAGTTGAATAAGTCATAGTGTTGATACCATATATAATTTTAAAAATTGTAAAACTTATCAAGTAATCATTGAAACCTTTGGACAGCCCCTGCCTGCCTGGACGAGCCAAGCTTAACGGGTTGGATGCTGTCCGCCGGAGCGAATAAATCGCCGGATCACTGCATGATAGCCGCCTACTGCCAGACAGTAATCTAGACGCAACAGAGAATGAGCTGTGTCCTATGCTCGTTCAGACTTCTAACGTCAATCAGGAGATGACCACTCTTCAGCTAAGGAACAGGGTGACATCACAAGACAGCTCTGGTACGACAGGTTGCGACATCTTCTTCTGGACACATAATGCTCGACTGACACACCACACCTCCAGATCGCACAAGGTAGGAAGCGCACAGTCACGCTACCTGGATGCGAGAATTTTGAATATGTGCACACTATCCGTGAACCAAAGGGGAAAAAGAAAAAAAAAAAAAAAAAAAAAATTTTGAATTTTGGAGTGGGGGGGGTACTTCAGGGGGAGCCGAAATGATAAGTTGTGCACTCAGAATTATGCCAAAATGAGGAGGCTAAAAAAGGTAAGGGGGGGGGAGACCTAAACACCAAGACTGCTGAACGACAAACGTGAGAGAGAAAAAAAAAAAAAAAAAAAATTTAAGGAATTTAATTCTTGCCACTGGTGGGGGGAAGGAAAACTTTTGTAGCGCATAGTCTAGAAATTGGAAGTGGCTGGGCCGAAAGAGAAAAAAAAAAAAAAAAAAAAAAAGGGGGGGAATAGGGACCATGCGCTAAAGGCCTAAAAGGAGAGGAAAGAGGGACCATCGCAATTTTGATCCACCACGGGGGGATGGTGCCCCGCGTTGGTAGCCCGACGACTGCTTAACGACCCCATCGAGCACTTGACGGTGCAGCACATTTTTACGAGGACCAGACACCGCCACACCCTCGGAACGTTGACAAAAAACAAAACAATAAAAAAAAAAAAAAATAAATAATAATAATAATAATAATAATAATAGTAAAGTAGAAAAATTAAAATTAAAATGTTTAAATGAATTAATAATAATAAATAATAATGATAGGATAACTAATAAAAAAAAAAAAAAATTAAATAAATAGATAAATGAATAAATATAAATAAATAAATAATAAAAAAAAAAAAAAATAAAAAAATAAATAAATAAATAAATAAAAAAATAAATAAAATAAATAAATAAATAAATAGATAATTAAATAAAATGAGGTAATATATAAAAAAAGAAAAAAAAAAAAAAAAAAAAAAATTTTTGATAAGATGGAATTAATTTATAATTATTGTTGTGGCGGTTTGTTGATGTTAACCAAACCTACGGAGCTTCGGAGAACTGCGGGGAGGTGAGGAGAGAGCAGCGGAGCTTGCAGGGAGCCGGGAAAAAAAAAAAAAAAAAAAAAAAAGAAAGAGTGGGAAGGGCCGCTCAAGCTTGGCTCCCGGTCACCTTACCCACTTAAGGGTCCGGTTCAGGAAAACCAAGGGGCCCAGAGGGAAAAAAAAAAAAAAAAAAAAAAAAAAAAATTTATTGGGGGGAGAGCCACTCAAGCTTGGTTCCCGGTCGCCTTACCCACTTAAGGGTCCGGTTCAGGATAGCCAAGGGGCTCAAAACAAAACAACAACAAAAAAAAAAAGAGAGAAAAAAAAAAAAAAAAAAAAAAAAAATTGGGAGGAGTGGGAAGGGCCGCTCAAGCTTGGCTCCTGGTCTCCTTACCCATTTAGGGTCCGGTTCAGGAAAACCAAGGGGCCCTAAAAAAAAAAAAAAAAAAGAAAAGGGGGAAGGAAGGGCCACACAGGCTTGGCTCCTGGTCTCCTTACCCATTTAAGGGTCCGGTTCAGGAAAACCAAGGGGCCCCCCCCCCAAAAAAAAAAAAAAAAAAAAAAAAAAAAAAAAAGGGGGAGAAGGAAGGGCCGCACAAGCTTGGCTCCTGGTCTCCTTACCCATTTAAGGGTCCGGTTCAGGAAAACCAAGGGACCCCAAAAAAAAAAAAAAAAAAGGGGGAGAAGGAAGGGCCGCACTAGCTCGGATCCCGGTCGCCTTACCCACTTAAGGGTCCGGTTCAGGAAAACCGAGGGGCTCAAAAAAAAAAAAAAAAAACTGCAAACCATGACTCTGACCGCTCCCCGCACCTAACCAAACTAACCCGCCGAAGGAAGGGAGGAGAGTTAAGGGGAGAGAGAAAAAAAAAAAAAAAAAAAAAAAAAAAAATTATTAATTTTGTTAATGGTATTAACAGTTAAGTAATTAGTTAATTCAGTTAAAAAAAAAAAAAATAAAATAAAAAAATAAAATAAAATGTGCATGACCAAGATTCGAATGAGGCACTACGGACGTAAGGTGGCTTGCGAGGCCCGATGCGAGGATTCAACCTTTGGGACCCTTCCTGGGAGTCTGGAGTTTTGTTCTTCTTCTGTTCGGACCTAAGAATGCTGATAGGCGAATCCAAAGCGGTGTGCTGAGCGGTAGTGCCTAGCTTCTTGGTCACGCCAATCACACAGCTAAAAAGAGAGGAAAAAAAAAAAAAAAAAAACTGGAATTTGTACTTAACTGAGAATTATTAATTTAGTTACTTTGTTGATTCTAAGAGAAGAGAAAAAAAAAAAGTACTAACTTAATTTTTTGGTTACATAACCCATTCATGCGCGGTCATGAGCGTGGTGCGGACTTACAGACCAATTAAGACCGAGGACCGTTTACATTTTATGCACATTTTTTATACAATTTTATTTTTTTATAATTTTTTATACATTTTTTATTATAATAGTTTTTTATACATTTTTATTTTTTTAATAATTTTTATTTTACAAAGATTTTATGATATTAACATTTTTATTTTTACCGGGCCTCAGGTAATATCGATGCTAGCCGCTTTAACAACAAGGGCCTCGTTCATGACCTAAAATAAACAAAAAGTGGCGGTAGCGGTGAGTGCCTCATTGGCTGGGAGGTCCTCTTCTTTCGGTTGTTTGTTACTATTTCCTCTGAAGGTTGTAGACAGTATTAGAGGGAGTTAGTTGTGGGGGGTGCAGACACTGCTTTGTTGTTATTGTGAGATGTCATCTATGTTGTTCGTGAGCCATCTGACTATGTGTTTTGCCTTGTTCTGTACATGTGTGTTTTGTGCTAGCTGTTTGTACCATAGTGTTTCATTTACTTGTGTTATTTGGGCCAGATGGTGTTTATCCGTTAGAGGGCAGGCTGTTAAATAATGAATTGTTGTGCCTAGTGCACCACAAGCGCAGTCCGGGCTTCTCTTCTTCTTAATGCGATGAAGGTAAGCCGGAAAGGCCCCATGTCCTGTGTAGACTTGTGTTAATAGCTTGCAGCTAACCAGTGTTTTTGTGTCCACTTTTGGGAAGTATCTGTGTGTTAGCCTGCCCGTGTCCCCATAGTCCCACTCGAACTGCCATTGATCCAATGTTAACCCTTTTAGGCTTCTCTTTAAGTGGGAAATCGGTTTTTCAAGATGGATGTAGTTGCGGTTTGTCTTGTTTTCCGCTGCTGTTTTTGCTAGTTTATCTGCCTCTTCATTCCCGTATATTCCTACGTGGGCTTTAACCCATTCTATTTTGAAGGTGTTGTTGGATCTTATGATTTCCGAATGGATTTTATGGACCATGCTATCTGTCGTAAATGGTTTAGAGAGGGCCTGTATGGCTGACATGCAGTCCGAGTGGATGCTATATGAAATGCCCTTTGTATTTCCCCACTCCGCAGCTTTGAGTATTGCCAGTAGTTCGGCCTGGAAGACACTGTTGCACTTTCTTAGGGGCGCTGACCATTCGTAGATTTTGGAAGTGTTTTCAAAGGCTACATAGGCCGAGTCTGTAGCTCCTGATTCCAGCTTCGAGCCATCCGTGTAAATTTGTATGTCGTATTCTGAAGAGCCGATTTGTGGTTCTGGTGTGTCGGCTGGGTGCTTGCGCCAAATGTTTTGCTTCGCGACATAGTCGGTGTGGTTGAACATTTTGTTGTGTAGGTTGTAGTTCTTGTGGAGCCTTGTGATTGTGCCATATGCTGCCTCGTATTGTACTTGGAGGTGTACTGGAATCAGGCCTGAGAGAACCAGAAGTGCCGATGTTGGGGCTGTTCTATATGCCCTTACGATGGCCAGCGCAAAGTGCCTTTGGCAGCTGAGCAGTTTGTTCTTGTTCTGCTGCGTTAGATTGTTCCCCCAGATCGGGGATGCATAGGTCAGTGTCTTTTCCACTACTGTTTTGTACCAGGTTTTTACCAGGTTTGGCTTTAGTCCCCATCCCCTTGAGACCATACGACCAAACAGATTGAAGGACTTGTAGATTTTTTTAGTTTGATTCTCTATGTGGGGTTGCCATCTGAGGTTTTTGTGGATAGTTACACCTAGATACTTCATTTTTTCTTGAGTTTCTAGCGCTGTCCCATTATAGTGTATCCCTTCTAGTTTGTGGGAGCACGCGGTCGGGAGGTTTCCTAGTCGTGGTCTGTTGAGGTATAGCAGTTCCGTTTTACTCCAATTAATGGTTAGGTCGTTTTGTATTGCCCAAGTTCCGAATTTATGTATTGCTGTGTTTGCGGTGTTTATGAGTGTTTCTTTGTTTTTTGCTGAGATTGTTAGTATGAAGTCATCTGCGAAGGCTTGGATCTTTGTGTTGTTCCCCCAGCTATGGTTGAGTGCTGTTATCAAGTAATCATGGTCAAATATTGCCTGGAATAAATTATGATATTACATTTGAGAACCATTTCAAAAGTTAAATTTTTTCATAGCATGAAATATAGAATTCAAAAAATTAGTTTTGTTGATTTTTTAGGATTATGAAATTTAGTTTTCTTGTTTTAATAAATTAAAAATATTTAATGCCACAATAATATTAATGTTACTTGATAGTGTTTACAGACTCTGTGACTTTGCCAAAGAATGTTATGTGAGAATTGCCTAGCTGGTAATCAGCCAGGGTAGCTCAATGGTTTGAGCATCTGCATGTAAAGCAGAAATCCCGGGTTTGATTTCCGGCTCTGGTATTTTTCACATAGTTGGTATAAAAAAAATCAGCATTCCACTCCAAAATGTTCTGAAATGAACTTTCATGGTTGATGAATAAATTTCTAAATTAAAAATTTAAAATAGTTTTTTATTTTTTTTCTCATCCCCCCCCCTTCACATCTGAATTTGTTCTGCAATGGCTGTTCTTCTGCGGATTTAAAAAAGAGGAAATTCTTCCTTAATCATACATCTATGAGAAATTTCAAGTTTCTCATTTGATATTTAATTCCAACATGCCTTTATTTTTATTTAGTTTAATGCATGTGATTATAAGTTTTTGATGCTCATTGTAATAACTGTATTTTTTATTAATTAGAAACAATGAATTATGAATATAAAGATGAAAGAATGTTTCAAACATTTATTTTAGTTGTGTGTGAATATATCTACATGTCACATATAATTTTTTCAAATAAAATTTTTAAATGTTTACATCTGGTTAGTAGTGCGTTTTATAGATCATTGCATTATATAGATTGGCGTCATAAAGATCTTCAACTGTATTTAAAAGTTCTCTCTAAAAATAAGATGTATTTGAACTTATCATCCACGAAACTGCAGTGGTTGTATCAATGAGGGAAAAATAAATCTTGAATTTCTATTTAAAATCTGTAATAGGTTCATCCGCTTATTCCTCTTTATATACGTTTCTTCTTAAATCTTCTTTTTCTGTGCTATTACTGTGATTGTTTTTTCTTCAAAATTTGGTTACACCTAAAGTATCAACCACTTTTATTATTTCACTTTTATTATTCATCCCTTCTAATCTTATTTAAGAATATTTGTGTCATTTATATATTGGGTTGTTCGATAAATAATGTCGTTTTTTAAAACATTCGCTTCTAAAAACCAAGGCATCTTCGAACGTGAAATTTTTCAAATTACCGAAAGATGGCAAAAGGTCATTCAACAAAATTGTCAATATATCATTGAGTAATGTTTGTTGTTAATATAAATAAATTCACTTTGAAAAACATAAAAAAAACTACATTATTTATCGAACAACCCAATAATTCATGACCTTATTTATAATAATACTTTTATACTGACATTGTTCACTTGACACATTTATTCCAAAAATACCATACCACACCATAGTATTAAGGAGGTAATAAATTGAAATATCATAGAATTTTAAGAAGTCCATTTGCTTATAAGTTCATAATGTTACCATTTAACCTTGACAAATTACCATCTTCAGCTATTCCTTCTATGTGAGCATTGAACAAATTATATTTAAAAGATTTTTACCATTATCGCAAACCCATTAGCAGAAACAGTGCAGCATGGCAGCGAGTGCTGCATATTGTTTAAAGCTCTGTAGATTAACATTTCCAAAAGGGGATGCCAGGCTAAAGCAATACAAATATTATTTACATTATGGCTCTAAATTTCTATACTTGTTATTTATTCTTAATCTAGTTTCTTTGTGGATGCAAATTTTATATATTTTATGAATTGCTAATACTTCGTGAAATATTAGACTGGACATGGCATTCCTGGATTACAGACTAATTTTGTTTTGCTGCAGATAGATTACAGTAAATTCTATTACTGGGGTCATAAACTAGTTTAAGCATATATATATGTATATTTAAATATATATACTCATTAACAAGTTAAATAAAATATATATGTATATTTAAATATATATACTCATTAACAAGTTAAATAAAATACGGTAAAACTTTTAGTATGTATCTCCATGACACAAATATTTCTATTCATAAAAATGTCATTAGAAATTTAAATTTGTCTAAACCAATGTAGATGATACACAACTATGGATAAAAGGCTTCTGGCACCAGCCCCAGGGTAGGAAACTTTCTATCCTTGAATATTTCTAGAAAACTCTTCAAAAAAAAAGTTACTTTTATTATGTTTTCTGTCACAAGTCATTCACTCTTCAGTAGCTTGGATTTACATGCTACTAAGTTACAATTAAGTAATGCTACTGACATAAAATTAAGTTCCCTGGTGAGAAGATATAAAATTACCTTCCGAATGACCCAATGATGGATTTTCCCCCCTTATCTAAAATAAGTGGATTTATGTGACTCCTGTCCCTGGGGGGTGGGCAAGATAAATAAAAAATAAAATCCCTCGAAATTTGGATATAAACATTCATTATTATAAAACAAGATATGGATATACTTTACCAGCTGGTCCAGGTTTTGAAATGCACATACAGTCTTCCAGTAAGTCCCTGAGAGAAATCTGGTCATTGTGATAATAATCCTATGTGACTTGAGTCACACTACAATATTTGGCATAATGCTCTCTAGGGGGTCTGAACCTGTAGTATTCCAGAAAACCAGCAGAAGAGTTTGGTTACAATAACGTAATGCTGCAAGTAGTTGTTTAGATCAAAATATACAATACCAATGTTTTAAGTGGCTTCTTTCTCTATTTACATGCAGCATTCTTTGCTATTGAATGGAAATTTTAATTTGGTCTGTTGTGTTCCATTTGGATAACTTAACAATACATCTTCTGTATCATATGAATATGCATTATATAAAACATGTTTGTTATATGTGCATACGTCAGTATGCTAGAGTAAAGAATCATAATACATAAGGACTAACTTTATATTTTAAAATTATCTGTTATAGTTTCAGAACAATAATAGGCCACCAATTGAAAGAAACGGGTCAATCCAGGTAAAAATTGGGGCCCTTTTTCTGCCCTTTCACAGAATTCCATATCATATAAAAAGGGCCCCTTCGAAATTCAAATTCATAAAAACAGCCTCTTCACTAGATTTTGTTTTATAAAAATTATCCCTTTATAACTTTTTCCCATGATTTCAGTTTTATTTTTAATTAATGTCTATATTTGATTTAACAAAACTCTTATTAATTTGATATTAAATATTATATAGAGTGACTGTTAAAAAATGTAAGTTTTTACACAATATTTTTTCACAAAAAAGGGCCCCAAAAAATTTAAACCTCGATCAACTCCAGAAAAGTATATAGAGTATAATTTATATTGAAGTATCAAAGACAGCTTTGTTCAAAACTAAAAAGGATCTTGCATCATGAAGTGATTAAATGATGGAATTGTTATAATCCAAAAATTTCAAAGTATTAAGCCAAAGATGAAACATTCTAACCTTTCGATTCGACCCTATATTGTTCACAGAAATCAGTGCTGAATGCAAGTTTTTATTCTTCAGATGAAAAGATTGGGTTAAGATGTGTTATGTGTCAAATCATGATGACAGTTCTTGGCATAGAAAGTATCAGAATTGTTGAGATTGATGTGATGAATTAAAAGGCTATTATATGTCTTATAAAATAAAGATGAATGTCATAATTGTGTGTATATAATATATATCTTTATATATATATTTCTTTTGTGCGTGTGTATGTCACTGAACTCCTCCTAAACGGCTGGACCGAGCTTTATGAAATTTTTTGTGTTTCTTCAGGTGGATTCGAGAATGGTTTAGATTTACAATTCAGTTCAATCGAATAATTGGATCAAAAGATATTAAATAAAAACTCCATTTTAACTTTAAAATGATTAAAAAGAAAAGTATATTTGATGCCAAAATAAACAAAATTCACGTTTATTTATTTTTTTTCCGGAAATAAAGTATTTTTAATTTCGCGTGATAAACAATAAAAATTAGACAAAAAAATATATATATATATACAGTAGAACCTCGATTATCCGAAGTAATTGGGACCGAACCTACTTTGGATAATCGAAATTTTCGGATAATCGAGAATTCATCAATAATCATCTAGTTTAATATGTAGTATCGTCATTGAACTGGTATTATGACTATTTTAACTGTTAAATAAATTAAAATCATAAAGGAAAATAAATTTATTTCTGAAACAAAAACTTACAATGGTTTAAATGGAAGCTTGATCTGGTGTAAATTTGCCATCTTTTGCCGTGCAGCTCTACCCCAAGTTAAAGAGAATAGGTTCTTTATACTTGCTTACAATCAGAGGGTGTTCTTGGACTCGGCAGTATGACCTTCCAAATTTCGAAATGGGGTATATTTTTGTTTAGAACAAGGACGTTTAAAAGTGGGGAAGAGTACACTCATACCGAGAATTGAGCCTGCGAGAAGGAATTCTAAAAAAGGGAATTCCAAAATATTTATCTGCACTCGTAGTTTGGAAAGGACGGCTTGCATACAAGAGAACTTTAAAAATGCATCTTTGTTAAGAGAAAATTTTGGATGATAGTAGAAAGTGAAAAAAAAAAAGTGAAGAAGAAACCGACTTCGGTTAACGGAGAGTAGTTTCGGTTAATCGAGGTTCGGATAATCGAGGTTCTACTGTACTATGAAAATATTCCCGTGTAAATAAATATTTTCATAGAGATACTTGGTATTAGCTTAAAATTTGTATTTAATTTAGTAGTACTTTTCTTTTCTACAGTAAAACACAATTTTCGTTTTAATTGATACTTTATATGTAACTTATAAAGGTTCTTTTATGTTTTCACCTTAATTGTAAATAGTAATAATTTTGAATTTATTAGAATTTTTTATTTTTATTTTGTATATATCATAAAACAGTTTTTTTTTTTTTTTTTTTTTTGTAGTTTGGAAAAATTTGAAATTTGGCACAGAAGTAGTACGGACATTTCTCGCCAAGATCGTCAGTTATGCAATTGAGATAGCCATGTTAATTGCACAGCTTTGGCCATTGCTTATAATTGCCATAATTTTCCTTTGGCCATTTTGGCCATTGCAAAAATGGCCAAAAATATTTAAAGTCGCAAGGGGGGGGGAGGTCTATACTAAAGCTGTGCCTTTGTATTTATCTTTATTTATATATTTCTTTTGTGAGTGTGTATGTCACTGAACTCCTCCTAAACGGCTGGACCGAGTTTAATGAAATTTTTTGTGTGTCTTCAGGTGGATTCGAGAATAGTTTAGATTTACAAATTCAGTCCAATTTAAATTGTTTGTTTATTAATTAATCACTTATAAATTGTTGTTGATTTTGGAATGTTTCACATTGGATCAGGCAGACTGCGCTACGATCGTAGTATCGAATATTCGATAATACGCAAGCGAAGTGATGACGTCACTGGCCGTCCGTGGATGCAAGAAAAATATTTCCTATGTTAATCGCCCATTGGATTTTTTATAAAAAATTACAAAATATCGAGGAAAATTATTTCTCGATTTTAATCCCCATATTTGGGTATAGATATGTATTAGTTATCATGTGCATGCGTTAGATTGAGTTGTTTTTGCTATAAAATTAATAAAATTTGAATTTTTAATCTCAAAACTCTGTCATCCTTGGCGGGAAAAAAAATATCGCCATATCATCTGGCGAACATATTTAATTTCTTTCAAAAATAATGGTTATTTCAACAATTTATATTAAGAGAGTAATGAATAATATGAAACAATTTCGTACAATACATATTACGAAAATATACATCTGGCATGTATATTTTCGTATTACGTTTTTGATCGCCAAATACAAAAAACGCCAAGGAAGACAGAGTTTTGAAATTTAAAATTAAAAATTTGTCAATTTGAGAGCAAAATAACTCAATCTAACACATGCATACGGTAACTAATACATATCTATACCCAAGTACGGGGATTAAAATCGAGAAATAATTTTCCTCGATTTTTAATATTTTTTTAATAAAAAATCCAATGGGAGATTAACATAGGAAATCTTTTTCTTGCATCCACTGACGGTCAGTGACGTCACACTTCGCTTGCGTATATTCTATTGTAATTCCAGTTTGTCCCAACAGTTGGTGCTGCGATCAAATTCAGGAAAATATTTTGTATCTTCGTGTTATTATTGTTTTACAAAAAATTGTGTCCTAATTGAAATATTACATCAAGATGTAATTAGTGTTTGAAGAGTTTTGAAGTGTGCATAAAAAACTATAAATTTTGCAAATTTGGTGCGGAATTGGAGTGAGTATTTTATATAATTTTCTATCAAATTTAAACGCGCATTGATTAACAACCACCCTAACCTACAAATTTGTTTGTGTTGCTAATTTATTATATTTTATTTATTTTTCGTATGGACCACTTTAAGTATCGGATCCCTTTGGCAAAATTTCAAATTTGGCACCGAAGTAGCTCGGACGCTTCTCGCCAAGATCTTTAGTTCCATAATTGAGATAGCCATTTCAATTCATCGCAAAAATGGGTTAAAATATTTAAAGTCACCAAAGGGGTCCCATACTTTTGTGCGTGTGTACGTCACTGATATTTTATTTATTTATTTTTTGTATGAAACACCTTTAGTATCGGATCCCTTTGGCAAAATTTGAAATTTGGCACCGAAGTAGCTTGGACGCTTCTCACCAAGATCTTTAGATCCACAATTGAGACAGCCATTTCAATTCATCACAAAAATGGCTTAAAATATTTAAAGTCACCAAAGGGGCCCTAATTTGTGGCTTAGATTTAGAAAATCCGTGCTTTTCGCACGGTCAATTATATGTTGCGTGTTCCAGGGTTGGAAAACCTTCGAATTTGTTTGTGTATTAAGGATTTACTCAAGGATTAACCAAAAATATTGTACATCCAATGGCATTACGATAAATTCAGTTTTTGTAGATTAAAAAAATATGCCTGTTATAAAATAAATTGAGTTTCAACTTTTTCACCTTTAATTAAAACGAGTTTAAGTTTTTATTTAATACGAACTCTACATTTCACTTCTTTCATACTATGCACACACTCACATGCATCGATTGATTGAATTGTGATAAATGTACATGTAATGATGTTAGATATTGTAATAACTTTTTGATAAAAATTTTCATCAAATCGGTTCAGATTGTTACAGCTTATTCAAAAAAGACGGAATTTTCATGTGAAATTCGTTGCTATCAGAGATTCTCTCATAAATTGAAATATTTGCCGTATGAAATAAAATTTTATGCTGTTCGACATTCAGAGGAGGTTTTAAATAACAAGTAGCAAGTAGAAAGTACCAAGTAGCAAGTAGCAAGAAGCAAGTAGCGAAAATTTCGGTAATTATGTCTTTTATGTTATAATCGGAATTCACAGTCACCCATCATAGCGCTCCATACTTGTTTCACTTATATACCACATCCTTACACACTTACAATAAGTTAGTTATTTTTTTCTAGCAAAATATTCTCTAGAAATAATTTAAATGACAAAACAACGTTTGTCGGGTCAGCTAGTATATATATATATATATATTTTAGCTTACATGTTTAGATACCCTATTGACAGTAAGCTTGGTAATCATTACAAAAAAAAAAAAAAGTTTAATGTACCATTTTACTTTTTCCCTATTTAAAATATGGTGGCATTTTATGATAAATTTTATGCATTTAAGTGAAATTTTGTAATTTTTGTACTTATTTTACTGGAGAAATAATTGTATTAATCTTTTAATTGAATCCATTAATGAAAAATGTACACATTCTTTTTTAGTCGTACAGCTGAACAACTAATGAAAGAATCTGGTTGTCGATTAGACCACCCATCTGCTGCAAAATTTCAAGCTCATGTTATGGATGGTGATTGGTTCAAGGTAAAGATAAAATTGTCTGTCTAAACCCTAGACTTACTAAATAAAGGTTTTATTTTCTTAAATATTGTTTTTGTCATTGCGTTTACTATACAGAAAGATAGAAATATAATTATTTAAAAAATGGGAGGAAACTAGATTTCTTTTTTTTTTTTTTATAAAGTGGTGTAACAGATTATATGCTATTTTAAGTTATTACAAAATAATTAATGGGAACTGCCCTTTGCACTTTACAAGTGATAGTAACAGGCATTGATAACATATTTATTATTTTCCATTCGTACATCAACTTTGAAAAGATGCTGTTAAGCTCGATTGATAATACTCTTAATTAAAATTGTACTTGAAGCATTTAAAATTACTATGGAAAAATATTATAGACCTTACATTTCAGCTTCAACAAAACTTTGGTGAAGTACTTTCTTGATTAGGGGGATCCCCCTCATCATCAACACCAAACTTGATGGTGGTACTCGACTGCGGCAAACTACGAAACTAATGTTTTCATTTCTCTCTCTCTTAAGAGGTAGTGCCAGGCTGGGTCTAGGCCGGCCTTTGATTCGCTGCCTTTGCACACTTCAGAGTGGTTCAAAATCTCAACAGTTTCACGGAACAAAGCATAGTTTTGATTATTAAAATGCACTATTTTTGTGACATTTTCAAAATTAATTCGGGTTTTTCTCATTTTGGTTGGTTTGTGCTAGGACTGTAGTGTTTTTGCCGTATTTTATGTCACTGATGTGTTCGTTTATTCTGATTTTTATTTTACGTTTGGACATCCCTATGTAGCGTCCTCTATTATTATTTTTTTATGCAAATGATATTTTATAAACTCCTGTTTCAAGGGAAGAAACAGGATCTTTATCGCTTCAGATGATTTGATATATACTGGGGTTAGTTTTAATAGGTATCGGTATGCTAACATTAAACTTTTTAGCAATATTTTTTAGCAGCTCCTATTTTTCTATTAAATTTTTTGGATAGTTGGCTGGATTGGCAAGGTTTTTAATTTAATTGAGTTCATTTAAATTTTGAGGTTCAGTACATATCAAAATCGCTCTGTTTATATAGGCTTGGACTGTATTTATTTTATATCTGTATGGGGGTTTTGCTGTGGTAATTATTTCCTGACTAACAGTGGGTTTTTTGTAAACAGTAGTATTTATGGAAAGATCTAGTCTTTTAATTTTAACATCTAGATAATTTAGTTCTTTATTATTTTCTATCTCACATGTAAACTGTATATTTTTATCTATTTCATTTAAGTGTTGTAAAATTTCATCTACATCTTTATCTTTGTGTATTATGGCAAAAATATCATCTACATATCTGTTCCAATAGAAAAAAATTTCTTTAAGTTTATCCAGAATTATGGTTTCTAAAATTCTTAACTTATGTTCCAAAGTTCTGTTGAAGCTGAAACGTAAGGTCTATAATATTTTTTTCATAGTCGATTGTTAATATTGTTAATTTTCTTTCCTATACTTTTTTTTTTTTTTTCTAATATCTATATTAATAGTGCATTATCTTAGTCTTCCTCTTTTTAAATTTTCATATACCTATACCAAGTTTTTGAATCTTTACCTGACTCTTGAATTACTTGCATCTAAACCTAATGATTTAAAAGTTATTGCTGCTGACTGTAATGATTCATTAAAGTTTTCTAATAAATTATATAAATGTGTCTGTTCTTTAAAAATCTTTTGCCTCCATTATTTTGTCATTGTATTTGGGACTTTAAAAATAAAGCATGTTTTGAAATGCTCATATTTAATTAGAATTATCTATATCACTATTTACAAAATTGCCACATTTTATTCCATGCCTTCACAACAAAAAATTTTCACAGTAAAAATAAAAGCTATTTTTATACATAAATATCAAAAAGAATATTAATTACTTAGCCTTGATTGTAATGAGCAGTCTTGTAGTGACTGACATTGTAAATTATGTTGAAAAGGGGGGAAATTGATCAAATTTAGTGCATGTTTCTTTAATCGAGTATTAACATTTCAATGTTAATTAATAAAAGTTTTATATATTTATATTTTTTTAAAGGAAGAGATCTTATGTAGATCCTATTCTAACTAAAACATTACACTGCATGTCAAATGTTGAAGTACAGCATCAGTTTTCAAAATATTTATTACTCCTTTACACTGAATGAGTTGATATGTTTAAAATTTCATCTATAAAATGGGTTCTGAATTAATTCTGGTTTGATTTTTAATCTAAGCAAGCTTAATGGTAGATTTTTATATCTTTTAATTAAAAATACTGTTTATCACCTGACTATTAAAGCCTGTACAGATAAAAATTCCTCATATGTTTCCTATTAATTATTATTTTCTGTATGTTCTCTTAAATCACTGATAACTATTGCCCTTTTTAAACCTATACCATTTTCAACTAAGCCATTTTAAATTGGTGGTATAGTTTGAGGCATTCTTTTGTTGGAAAATTTCAGCCTTCACTTAAAATTTCCTCTACAGAAAATTGCAGCATAGCAGCACCATCTATTGGCCGATGCATCCAAATTAAATCAGCATAATGTTTCATCATGACCCTTATACATGTCAAGTTTTGTTCTATTATATCCAATACAACCTAAGATATAGCCTTCCCTTAAATTGGAGAAATTGCATTATAGCAGCTACACCTGTTGAGCGATTTGCATCAAAAGTTGATTGACACTAATTTATATCAAGGTGCAACTACATATAAATTTTTATGAAATTATGTGCAGCATTTCCTGAGATACAGTTGCCACAAAATTTTTGTCACAGATACAGACACACACAAACAGACATTTTCTAAAAGTGGTCAAATTGTGTTTTGAATTTCTGAAAACGTGTAAATCCACCAAAAACTGCAATTTGAAAATTTTTATGAATCCAAAACTTTCTTCTATTGAATATAGAAGAAAGTAAAAAAAGATTAAGAATGAAAAGAAAAATTTAATCTTGATGATTACTACGGATAACTATTTAAATTACACTGACTTGTGATTTTCCACTAATACCTAAGTTTTAAAAGGAATATCTTTTCATATGCAGAAAAAAAGCAAGAAATTTGTCAGATACATTTACTAACATGTATTTTAGTTATATTGCTAAAGGTTACATGATTTCAAAAAGGACTCTCCAATGAAAAATTATTTTTGTTACGTGACTGAACAAGATAAATTTTAAACACCTTACAAAAATTCTTTCTTTTCGGGCTGCACGGATTCGAACTACCAAATCCAAACATCAAACAGCTGAAAATAAGCATACTATCAATTTTGTTGAATGAACCCATGATTCATGAATAGTGAAGAAATGAGTATTAAAACTAAAAGTACATATTTAGTCTGATAACTTTAATTCTGATATTGAATCTACATATCGCAAGAAAAATAACACAAGTGTCTCCGTCAAGAAAAGTAACAATTTTAAAATGCAGTATTCGTCAAAAATCAACTTGTATGTAACGATAAGGCAAAAACTATACCTACAATAAGACATGCAAGTTCCTCTCAGGTAGATAAATTTCAAGATAAAATAGAAAAAGTGATGCTTTTTGTGTACGTTAGGGCACTTCATTTGCATTTTTCAATTATATAAACCCAAAATTGCCATTTTTTGACATGTGTTACTTTTCTTTCCAGGTGGGATTTGACAGTTCTTAATTGACTTTGTCATGTATCAGGATCAAAAACCTTTTGAAGTGCAGATAGGTTGGGGGACAAAAAAAAAAAAAAAAAAAAACACAAATTATGTGCTTTTGTCTAAAGTGACAATAAAAATTCAAAAGTCGCCAAGGGGAGCTACATTAAGGCTGTGCCATGATCAGATTTACATATTTCATTATTTATTTTTCTATATACCAACTACTATTAACTAACTCAACTACTATTATAACCACAAAAATTGTCTCATGCGATAGATGTAGCCGATCATAGCACATTGTAATATTATATTTGGTGCGAAATTGCAATATTAAAATATCAAAATATTATGTACACCATGTATAGTGTTGTTCATATGTAACTGGGATTCAAATATAAAATGGTTACTTCAATTTTTTTTTCGATACTGTCAGTTTCGAAACTGTCATCTGATAAGCACCCAAATGGAAGCCCGCTGGTAAGCTGTAGTCACAGGCAATAGGGACAGACACCTGAGAGTCTGCGAGTGAGTGGGTCGCTGCCGAAGGCAGTGGGAAACCAAAGTGGCCTTTAAAGATTTCATGATTTCTTTAAATTTTATTTTTGTTTATAAAGCGATATAGAAAAGTTTCCTTTAAATATAGTGACCAGCGAAGCGAGAAAAGCCTTCGTTGATTCACTACTTTCATTGATTTCATGAATTAAAAAATGGTTTTGTTAACAAATTTTGATCTATTGGCACGCAGTCAGCATCAGGCCGAGTTTTGTACATTTCGAGTTTGATTTTGAAATTTTTCCTGCATTTGGAATTCGGTTTGTTCCCGAACCGGACTTTGCTAGTTTTTAATAAATCTCTAAACTCTGAAAAATTTTGAATTGCTGTGGTCCCGACGATTCTAGATTTTTGAGTTTTAACTGTATATACATTAGGATTTTAATAATAGGATGGCCAACCTTAATTCATAGAGCCTAGAATTTTTGCTATAGCTTATTATTATAGTAATTATTGCTGTGCTTAAACTTTTGACTTAATATTGTCTATTATATAATGATTATATGTATTTTAAATTAAAGAAACTATTTCAGAAATCAGGTATGAAATAATTTTTTTATTATGTAATTAAACAGCAAATAATATTTCCTTTTTTACTTTAAAAATTGATCTGACTAAATTATAAATGAACATCTAACAAAACTTTGTGTAAATTTGTTTAATCTTAAGAAATTAACATATTTAGCAAAGAAAGAATATAAATTTACTTACTTAAAATTTTTTTAATTGAGCAAGAGTTTCAATAAACCATTTAAATTCAAAGAAATATCTTTAAAATTCTTGCTTACATTTCACTCGGGCACTCGCTCATCCTCAAACCAGCCCTGCTGATGATTGTTTCCTTGTTTCTTGGAGGTAAGCAAATAGTGCCAGATTTCGTCTAAATTTCTGATTAGTTCCTCATAATTGCATGCATGCTTATTAACCAGAATTTCAACCTATTTTGCATTTTATTGTGTATAACTGGTTTTGGTAATCTGCAAGTTTTTTAAATATTTTTGAACTCAGTGTTTATTTTTATCAGTTTGAAAAATGTTAGCAACTACTTCAAAGATATTTCTTTAAATTTAAATGTGATTAAAAGTTCTTTATAAACTTAATGTTTATTCAATAAACCATATTACTAAGTTTTGGAGGGTGAGGAATAGATTGTATATTCTTTTGGAGCTGCAAAATTATTTGAAAATGGGGGAGCAGGTATTCCAAAGTTTTTAAAATAAAGTTAGGGAAGTATGGAATTGATTGCACATACTTAACTATAAAATTAATAAAGGGTGGAAATGTGTGAGTATTTAAATTTTTTATGGGAGCTCAGACTTTAAAGAACCATGTTACTAGGTTTTAGGAGGTAAGAAATCAATTGTGTATACTTTATAGCTCAAAAATTATTAAGAAGTAGATAAAGCAGGTGTTTATAATTGAAAATTAAGCTGAGTTCTAGAAAACCATGTTACAAGATTTTGAGGGAAGAGGAATTGATTGCACGTGTGCCATATATGTAGTTTGGCACATATAACCCAAGAATCCTTGATACATTTTTAATCATTTAAAGATTGTTAAAATATTGTAGAATTTTCCATTAATAAAGTAAATTTATTATTAAAAAGGTATATACAGTTTAAAGCTGCTACAAGATTGTTAGTGCTGCTCCAAAATTAGCAATTACTGCTACAAAACTGCATTTTCACCTGTTATAAAACAGCCACAAAAATTAGTCTTTGATTTTTTTACCTCTTTTGCAATAAAGTCTAAAACACTATTTTTAAAACAAGGGGATTCCCCCCCCCTTAATTAAAAAATTTTTAACAGGTTCCAAACCATTTCGCAGTAAAAATGAACACTTTGTATTATCATTTTCATGACTCTATAAGATGTGCCCCGCCAAAATAAATACAGTGTGTTTGTCTTCTGTAACTGGACACAAAGCAGGGGAAATACATTTCACCAAAATGAGGCACCATCTCTATTAGTATAATGGGTAGCTTCCAGCATTCGAGCTGCTACAGATGAACAGGTTTATGACATTAGAAAGTTGTCAAATATGTTCTATGCCAATTAAACTTAGTGCATACTTCAGAAAGTAATATTTTTTATTTTCTCTAAGGTATTGCAATGGGCAAAAAAGGCTATTTGAGTTCGAGAAAGGCCAGATTACATCTTTTAAGGAACAAGATCTTTCACATAGACAAATATCTATGCAAATCAGTTGATCTGAAACTGTAATAGACAGTTTTGTGAAGCAGGACAATGTGTGCAAATATAAAAAAGAAGGAAGTGTACAAGCCAAAAAATGACTTTCACACAGAAAAGAGATTGTGCAACAGTGTACCAAGAAGGGAAGAGTTACCCTGAGCCTCTGGTTATAAGGAGGTCTCTGAAAGATTTGAGTTTTTAAGTTTATGTATCTGGGGAAGTTTTTGAACCATTATTTTAGCTTATTGTATTTTCTACATTTCACATTAAGCCCTTAAATTCTGATCTTAAAGAGCCTTAACGTACGAAAAGTGATTATCATAACAACCCTGAAACCTAAAGAACTCATTTATGTAAAGTGTAAGGCCTAACTAAAGCAGGGCAAGTGGAGCCAGTGCCCCTGACTCCCATATTGAGTTGGGCTTCCGAATGAATCTTAAAACTTACTTCAAGGCCTATGTTTATAAGTCTTAAGAAGTTCTACATATCCCGGACCTTTGTTGTAAGTCTGAAGTGCTACAAGCACATGGTCTTTCATGAGATGGTATTTTTCTCAGACGATTGGCCTAAGAGGGTAACATCCCTCTGACATAATCAACTGTGTTACAAATTGTAAAATGTATAATTTGTTATATAATAAAAGAAAATGACCCGTGTTGAAAGTTATCTACAAGCAAAGGAGACTAAATTGAGCCAAATTTCATCAAACCTGGAAGAAATGGTGGCATCATGTTATATTTTCAAAAATAATAATAATAATTTAAATGGCTCAGGCAGCCTCGTATTCTATTGGCTTGACATGAGGGGAAAAAAGAGGAAATCTTATCCAACAAAGAGAAAGTTCATTACTGGTGTAGGGAGACTTTGGCTATTGTGGTAAACTTAGTCTAGCTTTTCCATCGATCTGTATATAGGCTAACAATCACCATGAAATGTTAAAAGCTCATTCATTGTCTTTCGCAGTAAGCATTGGTGGCTCTGGTTAGATTTTTTAGACCGACAACACTCCCATTCATGTTGCAAAATCTTCATGGGAATGGTTTTTAGGTAGTGAGGTATGTTATTGAATAACTTGTACTTTTCCCTGAACTCAGTCCTTAAGAAAATGTAAGGTATCCTCAGTAGGGCTGTATGTCAATGCAGACAGTTTGTCTTTGGCAGAATTGAAGGCTGCTATCATTGGAGCATGAGATATTGATGCTATTACCTTCCAGGGTTTGACAAATGGTATGCCACATTGTGTATTCCAAGTCATATATAAGCATGGTGGATGTAAAGGCTAATAACAATTGTGGTTTTATTTTGGCCAGATACTTTTCCCTTTGTTTTCACATATTCATTTTTTTCTTCTGCTTAGGTGAGGCAGGAAGTGAATTACTCCTTGTAAATATATATTTGTATATAGGCTTTCTTAATATATTGTTACGTTCTTATTGATTTCTTTTGTCCAGTTATGTCAAACAATCACAATGGCTTTATTTTGGTGAGACATACCTTATCTTTTAGGATAAGAAGCAGACTTTCTTTTGGCAGTGACTGGTTCTTTTCTAGCCAGTTCAGTGGCTAGAAAACTTTTTCGTGTCCAGTAAAATTATGTTAATATGTTGTCTTTCTTTTCAAAAATTTTTGTTATCTTCTTTGACTGAATGAAATACATTAGAAATATTAACATTACTTAATTTCATATTGTAAAAATTCACTGATACACTTCATCACAAACAACCTGGACATAAGGCTGTAGCCAAGGGGTTTTTAGGGTTCAAACTTCCCACAGAATTTTGCAGATTTACTGAACATTTTTGAGTTTTACATCATTTTTAATACTTAACATTATGTAATAAAGTTTGAACCCTTTTCAGAAAATTTTCATGGCTTTGGCCTAACCTAGACAAAACATCCAGGTTCTCTGCGACAAAATATATAAATTTTTACTATATAAAATTAAGTAATAATATTTCTAATAAAAACATTCTATTTATTGCAAGAAACTTAATGAATGAAATGTATTTAATTGAAGATTTATTGTTGATTTTAAAAGTTACTCTCTGCAGTTTTTGTTATAAGTACACATTGTAGAAGAGCAGGAGGGAGGGAAACTTAAACAACAAAATAAATAATAAAATAATAAAAATTTCTTTATGTGTTTATTTAAATAATAAAAGGATTTTGGAATGACTACATTTGTATACTTGAATATATTATTGATTTTTAGCTAGTTTTTGCTTGAATAATCAAAAAATTGTAGTTAGCCAAATGTTCATTGTAAACTAGATAAAACAATTAGACGTCTCTTTACATGTACAGCAAATTTTAAGAGTTTCTCCAACAATTCAATTTTTTTTATTATTGCAATCTCCATAACTCTTTTAATTTTAGAGTCCTGAAAACATGTTCCAGTCTTCTCTGTAAAACTGAAAATTTTGTTTTAACCCCTCCCCCCCCCCCTTTTTTTTTTCTTTTGCAAAAATTTTTCAATAGTTAAATTACATTGTCAGTGTATGTTATATTACTTATATTATAATATAATATTAAGTAACCTATGCGTATTCTATAAAAAAAAAAACATGCTTAGTGCAGTAAGGGCATGAAGTAATTGTCACTATCAGCTGTGGTAGCAAAATTTCAGCCAAATTATGTGTACATGTATATGGCTGGGTGATTATCATTCATATCAAAATTCATTCTGGACTTAAACTTGCTCCCAACACAGTCTCAAAAAAGAAAGAAGAAAAACCACTAGGACTTAAAAAAAAAAAAAAAAAAAAAAATCTGAACTTCACACTTTTATTATTTTATGGTTATTGAAAGATTTTGCATTGCTTTATAGAAATATTTTTTCAGGCACTAAAAGGACATTGAGGAAATTATCTTAATTTTTATATTTCACTATAATAAAATATTCATTATGCTGCAGTTATATTAAAACATTTTATTACATTGAAAAAATCTTGTGCTTGTATCAATAAATCTTGTTAAAAGTAATAGGGTTTTATGCTTGTTATTTTGTTGTATTAAAAATCTATTTTAAAAACAATTAGCATTAGTCTTATTAAATCATATGATTAAACTGAAGTTTTATATAATATGACTATTTTCAAGGAAAGGAAACTTATTTTCTGAAGTAGCATTAAAAAAAAAAAAAAAAAAAAGTATAACAACCACACAATTTCTATTACTTTCTCCCATTAGGGGCCAAGAATTTCTGCTCTCAAAATTTGTAGACATGAGGTGTCAGGTTTGATATGAAGTCATGCTCATTGGAATAGCCATTCAGAGTTTTCCATAGTTTTCTCTAAAAGTTGTATAAATGTGGACTAGGTCCTTCCCTTAGAAAGATCCAATGAAAGATGCTCCTTTAATATGACTCCAGCACAGTTAATTGGTGTTAGCCTAATACCAACATCACCCACTACTACTACACATATACTTTTTTTTTTTTTTTTTTTTGAAATAGTGCGATTTAATAAATAATAATTGATCGAACCAATGTCAGACACCTTACAATTTTCCTGTGCTAGCAAACTAAAACATATGTCATAAAGACATATAAAAGAGTTTATATTGAATTTAAGGAAAATCTGTGAAGCCATTTTTTTGCAACACCAATTTCAGAGACCTAAAACTGACCTACATAATCAGGAAGCCTATCAGTTTTTTTTTTTTTTTTTTTTTTTTTGTAGTAACAAAGTAATGCATGTAAAAGAACATCTAAAATGAGATTTATGTAGCAAATTAGAGTTCTTTTTTAGACCCAGAGGACCTTAAAACATGTAAATCAAATGAAAACACTATCAAAAATTTTTGACTGAATACAATACTTCTATTACCTAGTGCCATGTAAAGTTTTGCAGACTGTGAAGAGATTTGCAAAATTTATAATTTGACATATATTATCACAGCAAAAATTAATAAATCTGTTCTAATTATTCAAGGTACAAATACCACAGATGTCATGGCAATTGTCAAAAGAAAACTCTATTAAAAGTAGTGTAGTAGTATGTAGCTAAAGGCTGGTTGTCTATGTTAGAGATCAAAACCTGGGTGGAGTGATTTCTATGGAGAGTATTTCAAGTGATTCCTAGATTGTATTCACATTGTTTCCAGAGAAAAACAACAAAAATCTCAAATGTTAGGCTAAAAACACAACCTGCATTTAAACCCAACCTTTTTATTTAACATTGTCATTTATGCATTCCTAGCATATGTATCCAAATTACTTATTTTTTGTAAAGGAAAGGATTTTTTTTTTTAAGTAAGTTAAAATCAAGTGGCATAAAATTAAGATTTCTATAACATTTAATAAGCTTCATTCCCAGATATATTGATATAGAAATACAGTGTCTATCCAGAAAATAATGCGATTAATTCCATAAAATTCATTTATTTGAAGGTAATTTTACAAACATTTAATGTTGTTCAAAATACTCTTCTTTATACAATGTTGTGAACGACTCTGCCACTCATTGGTACCCATCTAGAAGTCTACAACTGGAAAGTTGTTCAGAACGCATGTTATATTTTTCTACAAGTTCTCAACAATGACCTTTTTGATCTAGATTTTAATCAAGAGAATAGAAAAAAGTCTGGCTGTGACAGATCGGGACTGTATGTGGCGATGTGATAAGTTCTTTTGTGATGATTTGATGCACAATAGATTTTGTAAGTCCAGCCTCTTCACACTCATTCAGACACTTATCAGATGATCAGAAACAACGCTTTATTTTTAACCACATTGTCTGCAGTTCGAGAACTTGATGGATGCCCTGCCTATTGTTTATTATCGACATTTTCTCTTTATCTTTGAAGGCTTTTTGCCACCTAAACATTTGAGCTTTGGACAAAGAATCCTTCCCATAGGTTTCTTGTAACAGGGCAAGTTTTTAGCATCCGATTTGTATAGCTTTACATAAAACTTTATGGCATGCTGCTGCTCAACATTCTGCTGCATTCTGAAAACTTAAGGATACTTTTAAACATGTGTCTGCTTCATGTTCGATATGTACGTACACTGCAAAGGTTTAAAACCAACTGACATCCAACAGACTGTAGCTAAATATCCCCATCACGTGTACCACCCGCAAGTGCCGACCTTTTGACCTTTTGCTTAGCACGAAAAATTCAGTCTCATTACTTTCTGGACAGACTTTGTAGTCATTTTCATGATTGAACAGTGAAATTTATTGATTTTTTGGGTATTTAAGATGAGTCAGAGTCATGCCATGATGGTGTTGTTTCATAATTAGTACTACAATTGGCAATGTATTAAAATCTTGTATTGATTAACTTTATGGACTTTATTGTAGACTGAAAAAAAGGAAAATAAAACACACATTTTTATATTTTTTCTTGCATACACACACATATAAATATATATGCACACAAACAAACACAAAATACATTCCAATGAATCTACACCTTAAAATAACTGACAAAATTATTTATCAAAGATGTATTTATAAAGTGATTTTTCACACGAAAATGAATTTTATCTAGATAGAGTTGGTAGCAAACAAATTAAATCATTGTTATTTATCATAGTACAAAACATGATTTTATAAGAACTAGGTATTTCCTATAAATCCATTGGAAATTGTTGAAACTAAACTTCATAAGGAAAAGAAAAAAAAAAAATTCTGTATTAATTTAATATGTGTATTGAAATATATGTTATTATGAAAACATCGGCATTTTGCAGTGGTGGACATAATTATAAGACACCCATCTAATTTTTAAAATAGTGAAAGAAAAGATTCAGAGCTTAAAAACGTTTTATCAGATACATCAAAAACATAAATTTATTCTGTTATCGCACGTAATTGTTTTACAGAAATGATATTTTTATAGAGTTTAATAAAAAAAATTAAAATACCATGGACAAAGTTATAAGACACCCTAACATTTTAATTAAAACACCTGCTTTTTTTTTCGAAAATAATGTGCAATATGCAAATTTTCTGCATGCTGTTATGACGTCAGCAGTTAACTAAAGCAGAGGATAACCAATTTCATGCATTTACAAACATTCCACGAGGTACAGAATTAAAAGAAAGTGAAATTCATGAAATTTGGAGATTAAATGGAACTGGTGCTTCAATTAATAATATTTCAAAAGTTATTAAACACTCTAGATGTGCAACTAGAAATGTTTTGAAAAGAGGAATTAATGCATCTGTGATTAAAAGATCTGGACGTACTCCTTGCTTGTCCTCGAGAGACAAATGCTATGTGCTTTCGCTCGCTACACAGAATAAGATGACTACTACAGGCATTAAAAATGCTTTGAAACTGAATTGTTCAAGGAGAAACATTCGCATGGTGTTTCATAATGTTTCTTATGTGAAATATAAAAAATTGAAGAAAAAAACACTGCTTCTAAGCCGGCACAAAATGGAGTGTCTAAACTTCGCTAATCAAACTATGGCCTGCACCTCCAAATGGTACTGTGTTATTTTCTGATGAAAAAAAGTTTAACCTGGATGGATGGTCCTGACGGGTTTCAATATTATTGGCAAGATTTACGGAAGTCTCCTCATGTACAAATGGGTGGAGGCTCAGTAATGGTCTGGGCTGTTTTTTCGGCTCAGGGGAAAATGGATATTGTTTTTGTGCATTCAAGAATGAATTTCAAAAATTATAAGAATCTTCTTAAAGATCAACTAGCCATATACAGTGAACTTCTTTGTGGCGAAAACTACATTTCCCAGCGCGATAACATGCCGATTCATGCATCGCACAAAACAAAAATGTGGCTTTCAGAGCAAAGTATCAATGTTCTCCCATGGCTTTCTCGCTCCCCACACTTAAATCCCATCGAAAACTTGTGGGGGATCTTAACTCGTGTGGTTTACCGAAATGGGAGGCAGTTTATATGTGTCGAAGACCTAAAGAATGCTATAAAATGTGCTTGGGAAGAACTGTCTTGCGATATTTTGTTAGAATTGGTAGATTCGATGCCGAATCGCATCTTTCATGCTATAAAAAACAATGGCGGCTCCACCAAATATTGAATAACCATGTTAGAGGATTTTCTTTTAGACCATTAGTGTCTGCTAATTATGTTGACCACTGTATTTGGAAAAAGCAGTTGGTGTCTTATAATTTTGTCCATTGTGTTTTTAAGTTTTTTCATTAAATTGTATGAAAATATCATTAATATAAAATAATTATGTATGATAAAAGAATAAATTTATGTTTTTGACGTATTTGATAAAACATTTTTAAGCTCTGAATCTTTTCTTTCACTATTTGTCAAATTAGATAGATGAATTATGTCCACCACTGTATATGTGTGGTAAGAGGGTTATAAATAAACACAACTTGTAAGTTATAATATATGAATATTCCTGAAAAGGCAAACTATTACTCAAACCATATGATAATTGTATTATATGCACCTTAGAGCATGAATATTTCTTGTTTAGCAACACTATTCAACAGCTTATTGTAGAATCTTTTTATGGATACATTATGCACATCTCAGAATTCAGTGGAATTCACTTGAGTGTAAATACCTCCTTTTGTACACTTTGGCAAGAATTAGTGATAAAAAAAATATAAAAGATTAAACTGAAAAAACTAAGTTATTTCTATTTTAAATTTAAAAAAAACTTCTTGAATCTGACAACCCTAAACAACGATTTTTTGTCAAGTTTGGCACCAACTAATTGAGTTTTTATTCAATGACAACCTTTGTTGAAATCAATAAAATACATGTGCCTTTGCCTTTATGCATATTTTTACTCTAACAATTTTAGTTAAGCAGGATAGTTTCATAACTATATTATTATGGGATCTATTATTAGGTTTTGTTGAAAATCTCTAAGGTAGGTCATGTAATTAGCAATAACTATGAATTTTTGTAAATGTCTCCAAAACAGAAAATCACATGAGACCAAAAAGAGAGGTGCAGAACTAAATGTTATAACAAACTTAAATATAAATTTGCAACATTTTACACCCAACCACCTTTGAGTTATGCAAGATACATACATATATATAGATGTCCAGAAAAATCCTCTAAAACTGTGAATATTTCTAAATTTGGAGTATAACATTAAGATTCAAATTGGAGTTTGGCAATTACATTTATATTTTTTATTTATATTTTTACTTTTTCTCCCACATTCTCTTCTTGTTACAAAAGATATTTCTTATGCATTGAATTAATGGGATAAGTTTAATGTTTTTGGAAAAAAATTAAGAATTATTTTTGCTTTTCAAAGTTGTTTTTCCATGAAAGATAAATTTCCATATTTGATAAATCTTAAAAGTATACTGATACTTCTCATGTCAACTTCTTTGTGTGAACGAGGTTCCAGCATCATGAATATTATCAAAAGCAAAGTGTTCAAACTTGACGTAAAGGTATGAATAGTAGACTCTCTTTAGGGGAACTCAATCCTAATAGGCATTTTAGATATTTTAAAGCGAAACTCATGCACAGTTAATATATTTGATGTTTATATTAACAGTAATAATAATACTTTATCCAGCTTTCTTTTTTTTTTTTTTTCCCCGAAGTTTGTTTTTATGTTTAATAATAAAAGTAATTTTCTTAAAACTTTCCTTGGATTAATTATTTAGATGGGATTAAAATGAATAGTTCATTTATTCAATGTAAAATAATACATAAATGACTAGCATTAATTTTAAAACAATAAAATATTATACCCCTAGACTCTAAGTTTTGTTGCAAGTACTGTCCTGTGGCTCCTAGAAGTTTTTTCTATCCTAAGATATTGTAACTTTTGTCAGTCCTTGGTTAGGATAATCACAAATATATATTTTCTACATTCTATGGCTGTATTTGTTTTTGAGTTATGTGAGATGCAAAATCAGTTTTGTAATTCTTTTTCTGTATAAGAAAAAATAATTAAGTTATGGAATTCATCACAGACTGTAAAAAGTTAATTCAAAAAAATATTTATTAATTTTTAAAAATTTTAATAGTTAAAAAACTGGTTTTCTACAATTATATGAATTGCAAAAGATAGTGAAACAAAATCGATGAGATGTCCAAAATAGTTATTCATCAATAAAGGAATATCAAATAGGAAGGATTACAAAAGAATAACCTATTCTTGATAATTTTATATAACAACCAGACAATAAATTCAAATGCATGCAATCAATATCCAACAAAGCTTGTAAAGTAATTTAAACAAAATTATAAGTTAGCAAATCAAAGTGGTATTTGTTGTGTTTTACCATGACAGTACAAGTTTTAAGGTGTAATTTTTTTACTTAAAAATATAAGTTAAATATTTCCTATACTAATTAAATTATAAATGAATAATTATTATGCAAGCATATTTCCAAGCACGACCATTTATTTATTTATAATGTAAACTTTTTAGTTTCTCAATAAAAGTTGCCGCATGCTCTTATACAGGCCTGCATTTTTGACTGGAAATTATTATTATTTAATCTGCTTTTTTACAAAATTTCTTGAATGATAAACATTTTCCTAGTAATAATATTAGATCTTACTTTTTTTTACCAGTAAAGATCTAAGGTTTCATCGTATTAAATAACGATGATGTCTGAAAGATAGCAAAATATCACTGACAAAATATAGACAATGTTTCAGAAATGTTATTTAACTTCATGAGAAAAAAAAAAAAAAAAAAACTATTAGTACTGTCAAACTTATAATTAATATGGGGGAGAAGACCTGTGTGTGATAAATTTATTTGGATATTGGGAATAAACATATATAAAACTTGTTAATGTCAGTAAGGTGGAATGTATATGTCGATATTCGGCCCAACTGTGATAATGCTTTTGAATTTCTATTGTCAGTAATTACCAAGATATGTCCATCAGGAAGCCTTTATCAAACATATGTTTGAATGTTAGCGTTTATATATGCAGATGCATATTAATACATATTACCATATTTTCCTGTGTATAATCTGCAGATCATAAATCATTTTTACACCAAAATTTTTGATTAACAGAGAATGCTACATTTAAATCAGACATTGCTGCTACAAAAAGATTTGTCAGTTAAACTTTCTGGTGTAAAATTGATTTTTGACCTGCAGATTTTACACAGGAAAAAACAATACTATAAAAAAAGTCGACAAAAAAATTATGTTTATATCATAGTCAGCCTTTATAAAATGCACTGCAGGATGAAGGCCTCTCCTAACTGATTCCAAACTGCCCTGTTTTTTTTGCAATTTTTCTTTGTTCTCCTCCAAACTTGACAATCTCATCTGTCCAAGAACACTGTAGTCTCTTCTTCAATCATTTATCTCCTCTCAGTATACAAAATAAGGCATTAGTGGTCCATCTATTAGCGTTTCTTCTGGCAAGGTGCTCAGCCCAGCCCCATTTTTTTTTTCTTTTTTTACTCTACAAATGACATCAGAACCATTCATCAAAGCAGATGAAGCAAACCATCAGAACTTTGGTTTGCTTCTTAATCCATGTGTTTCACTTTGTCTCTTCGGGTGAATTTTAACGTGCATTTTTCTATGCTTTTCTGGGCTGTTTGAAGCTTTTGTATAGTTTTAATGCGTTAATGATCAAGTTTTTGAGGTTTAAGTTAAAAGCGTGAAACGTAAGGCAAAATACATTGAGTTCATGCTAATTTTGAAAGATGACTGAATTTAAAGAGTGTTTATTAATAAATAAGCCAGTTTCTCAATTTTTCTGCTTTATACTGCATTGCGATTGATCATTTTGATTGCATGAAATCTAAAAAACTAAATGAAAAGGCACTGAATATATCTTAATTTCATTACAGATAATGCAGTTTTTAAGTTTTTTTTCTCTCTCTCTTCTCCTCCCCTCCCCTGAAGTTGTTGAAAAATGACCTAAAAATTACATGACTGAAATTCACCTCCCTGCAAGGAATTTTTCTTATTTTATTTCTAAACCATGAAACCATTCTTGCTTTTGCCTCCAAGGCAGTTGCACGTGTTTGCACCTGATGAAGAAAGGCTACGTCCTTTCGAAACCGGTTTGTGCTGATTTAAAATTTATGGTGTGTGAAGAAGTTTTAATTTCTTTCTAAACCATGAATGCTTTTCTTTTATGTTAGGAAATATTTATTTCAAGATTCACCATATTTACACCAGAATTTTATTTAACCTAGGAATTACTACATCATTATTGTTCAATCATAACTTTTTTTTTCTAAAAATGGTATTTTATTCAATCGTAGTAAAATGTTCATTTTGTGAACGAAAAATTAATTTTTAGTTTCTCCTTCATATTATAGATATGAAAAACATTTGGTGTTTGAAAGCTTTAGACTTTTTTAAAGCTTTTTTGTTTTTTAATTGCTTTAATGAGAAATCCAAAAAATCTTAAGGTCGTCTATCTGTAGGTTGGTCTGTGTAGACATATTGTTACAAGAATGTAAGGTAAAGAAGTTAGATCAATTTAAGAAAATGATATAAGCAAGAATATTCTTGAATATTAACATTCTAATTTGAAAATTTTTTTAATTATTCAAAATTTAAGATTTTCTTAACATGGTAGAATTATATATTAAAGGGGCTATCATCACCGAAAGCTAAAGCCAATGTTATTCTATGTGGAATTTTGCTCCATTATAACTCGTTAACTTATTCCAAATTTAAAATTTGGTTTTCATTCCGAAAATTCACATCTGTTAATTTGGTTATCGTTTTCTGAAAATGTTTTTTTAAATACCTAAAAAAGTCTTTTTTTCTTCATGGACTCATTCGACCTGGCGCCTGGTCGAATGAGCCCAAGGAGAGAAAAAAGTAGGCTTTTTTAGGTATTTAATGTTTTCTACAATATTGTATATTAATTATATATTTTTTAATTTTTAGCATTTTATTTTGAAACTGTAAAATGAAATTCTCACAAAGTGAAATTTTGCATTTTACTGATTTTAAAATATTTTTTTTTTTTTTTTAAAGAGAAGGGGGGGGGGGGGAATACAAAAATGTTTCTGGTTATATCTTAAAGCTCTAAAGTACTTCTAAATGTAATAATTTTACCCTTTTTTTTTTTTTTTTTTTTACAGACATATTTACAGAATTATCTTCTATATTGTATTTTAATTTATCTCTTTTTTTTTTTCTTTAAAGGCGGAAGTGGATCTTGCTGATTTGAAACCCCTTCTTGAAACTCAACATTCCTTGATAGTAAGATAAAGTTTGTTTATGCTATTGTATAAAATTCAGTTGTGTATGCACATGCTTTGATATTTTATGATGTACTGATATCTGTATTATAAATATCTATGTATCATGTTATGAAAGCTATCATTTAATAATGATAGCTTTTTAAGAAATTTAGGTAATTTAGAAATCTGTTGTAAAGACTTTTTTATTTGTAATATTTCTGTTACAAACAACAAACATCACTTATTTATTTAATAATAATAATAATAATTAATAAATAGAAGTTTAAGAAGTACCATGTTTTATTGTGATGAATTTTTACCTCTGAATTGCAAAAGTAATGATGAATGCAGATTTTTTTTTTTTTTGTGTGTGTGTGTGAATGTGTAAGTGCTCTTTAAAGTCATAAATGTTTTTCAATTTTTTTTTTTTTTTTTTTTTTTTTGGGGGGGGGGGGAGTAATAAAATCATGTTCATTAATTTTTCTCTCAGTGTGTTCTTTTTAATATTTCAGTAAAAAGTAATAATGTTTCATGTTGATTATATTTGCTTAGAAAAAAGAAAATGGTGTGTTGATTGACACAATTGTTACTCTTTTGGCAGCGTGGAACTAAATAATTAAAAAAAAAAAAAATCTTAATTGGTAAGAATGTTAATATAGCCCCTAAGAGAGAGAGAAAAATATCATAATTTTTTTATTTTTTCAAAATAGTTAAAAAAAAAAAAAAAAAAAAGATACAAAAGTGGTTGGGGCAATAGAGGGTTATATATTGAAGGTTGGTATAAAATGTGAAGTAAATGCGATATCATGTCAAACCACGTTTAAAAAAAAGTAATTAAAAAAAAAAAATATGTAATGTTTCAAGCAAAATTAATTAATTCAACTATTCATTATTATTTTGGGTTTCTGATCCCAAACCACTGTGTATGTTTTCTGATGCCAAGTTTTCTTATATTGACTTTATTACTTTTTAATACTTTGTCATTTAGAGTTGATTTGCATGGATAAGCTTAGTTGCTGTGTCACTGAAGTAGCTATAATTCTATAATTTATTAGAATTTTAAAAATTCCCCTCTTGAGGATTCCTAAAAGTCTAAACTTTAAGAATATGGGAAATATATATATATATATATCAAAATTCTAGACCAGAATATATACCCCCTAAAGAATGCATGAATACCAACAAACAAAAATTTTGGGGTAACTCAAACTATTGAGACTATTGTGTTATATTAGATTTATAAACACATATTCCTCTCTATACTATAATCAAATAACATTGTTAATTACCACATTTTTTTCAAGTATATCTAAAAACTACATTAGTATTTCATTATTTATATAAGCTTGTACCTCAATTTCAGGAAATGAAATTCTTGTTGCTGGAGCAGAAATATTTGGAGTATCTGGAAGATGGTCATGTTCTTGAGGCTTTGCAGTGTCTAAGACATGAGCTGACTCCTTTGCGTTTCAATACAAATAGAGTGCATGAATTAAGCAGGTGTGAACTCCTATGTATTACATCTTGAAAATCAGTTTTGCATAACTTAATTTATTAGTATAGTTATTAAATGATGAAAATATTGTGATCTGTATCCCATTTAAAAATATATCATTCATAAGTTTGATAAATTCATTTATAATTATTATATATAAGTTGCATCTTGGCTTTTTTTGTAATTAAAAAAAAAAAAAAATCTTTATCAGTTTAGCTGATTTGTTTGACTACATCATTTTTATGATCTATATTTGGCAGTGATTTTATTGCAGGTTTATGTTGCTTGAATGTAATATTTTTGTTCACACTTATTACTCTGTAAATTAATATGACATAAAAAATACAATAAAAATAATTTGCAGAAACAGATTTATTCATATAGCAAGTAATCTGTTGTGGTTGGTTCCCATCAGACCTCAAAGTCTCCACCCTTTTTTTTTTTTTTTTCAGAACACTTTCAAAGAGGAGAAATTTACGTCTTGTTTGCTACTGCTATTTTCATACAGAAATCTTCATCATATTTTTATAGTTATGTAGCATGATTAAATAGGATATAAATTATTGTATAAAAATAGTGGTAGTAAAAGAGGCAGAAATTTCTCCATCACTCAAAGTGTAAGGGATGAAAAATGTGTAAAAAATAAAATAAATAATAAAAAAGTGGAGACTTAGAGCTCTGTTTACCATAATATAGCATTTTTCTTTTTTTAAATATATGAATAACAATACATGCAAATTTCTTGTATTTACAAATATAATATCTTTAGAAGTAAGTCAAAAAATAGTGAATTTAAACTGTTAAGAATTAAATTTTTTATGCTCAGAGGAAATGAATATACTAAAGGCTAAGAATTTTCTTTTTATCAAATTGTGTATTTATTGCATACATTCTTTGCATTAATGGTATTTTTACTGCATTAATTCTATTTAAAAAAGTTAAAACTGGAAAATCCCAGAATTTTTTTTCTGGCTATGACCTTGGATGATTATAATTAAATTTCTGCCATAAACAGAATTCTGCAGCTTTAAATAGGTGAGTGGATTGTTACAAAATTTCAGGCATGGATGTTTTATGAGATAAGTGAAATAATTAAATGAAGAGAAAAAAACACAGTGCCATGTGGCACATTGAATGGAAAAGTGACAAATTTAACAGATGGATTGACTGATATGGGGAAAAGCTAATCAATAATTGTTCAAATTATTCATAGTTTCCATATGAGTCATAATTTATTATCTATAAATTGGATACAGTAAATGCAAATTCCACAGTATCACCAAAAAGGGAAAAGAAATATTTATGAAAGTTTTTGATTTGCAATAAGATGGCTAGACATAAATTTATGACCTTTTAATGACTTTTTTCATCTTATAGTGTTTGATACTATGCTTATTCTAAAACATAAAATAGCCTCCCCCTACCTCTTTTTTAAATAATAAAGCACCTTTTTGTCATCGGTGCTGAAAGTTTTTTATAAATCATTTTGTTACAAAGTCGTATTCTTTTTCATAGAATATTTAAATTGCCATCTTGCTTGTTTCTCAGTCTTAGCCTCTTCTTTAATCATCTGTAAAACCATATATAGTGTGTACCTACAATTTGTTCATCACTGTTAATTTTCCTGAATTATTTAGTGTTTATATTTTTAAATGAAAAAATATATATGTGAAAGATATGATTATATATCGTAACAAATAAAATAAATAATAGAAATTAAACATGTGCTAACAGGGTTCATACAGTCCTAGGAAATCCTTGAAAGTGCTTGATTTTTAAATGGACAAAACTAAGGCCTGAAAAGTCTTTGATTTTTATTAAAATTTGGAAAAGGTACTTGAATTTAAATAAAAAATTTTGTTTTGAGAAATTTGAGAACCAGAAAATGCAGTATGCCACAACAACAATAATAAAAAAAAAAAGCTCAAAATTTTCCTGTAAATTATTTGGACATTTAAAAGATAAAACATCCATCACGAAAAATATTTTCTTTGACTTTTGTTAAAATAATTGAATATGTGATAATGCAGTTTATACAGTGCAAAAATCTATATAAGAAGAATCAAAGTCCAAAAATGAACTCTTCATGAAAATCAGCAAATTTAAAACTAACAAAAAAATTGCATATTTCGATAATCAGCCCCAAGCAGTATGACATATTTCAACAATTAGATATAAAAGAAAAAGAAAAACAGAAATTTTGTGGAATATTTCAGGAATCAGGTTTGGAGGGGGGGGGGGGGGGGATATTTTTTACAGATAAGTGGTGAAGTAATTGCCTATTTGAACAATTGATAGTTAAAAATAAACATATTTGATCAAAAACCGAGACAATATACACTAAAAATATACAATTTAAAACACTAAAATACACAAAACATAAATTTAAACGTTTCGAGCCTTTTGCAGGCTCCTCATCAGTAAAACATGAAAAAGTAATTCGTTGAGTAGAACAAGAGAACTTCTTTAACAGAGTACAGTGTATTCAGTGGAAACTGTGCATGCCTCATTAAGCGGGGAAATCTCAACGAATTATTTTCTGATGTTTTACTGATGAGGAGCCTGTAAAAGGCTCGAAATGTTTAAATTTATGTTTTGTGTATTTTAATGTTTTAAATTGTATATTTTTAGTGTATATTATTTAAATTTTGTGAAGCTAAAGGTCCAAATTTTTGCCTGAATCGATCCTGATCTGATTATATAATTTTTCTAGTAAGGATTATAAAATTTTTTACCCACAGCTTAATAATTACTTCACAAGAATAATATAAAGTAAATAATTACTTAATCTACTTAACACAAAAGTTTTAAACATTTTTACATGAATTGGCAATTACTGTTATTCAATCAAACTGCAATTTACTGTATTTCTGAACAATATACTTCTAAGAATTCATTTCCTAGTTTTGCATTAAAATTACTAATGTATTAATATTTTTTTTAAATGATGTAATTTTTTTAATAGTAAACTTGATTATAATAATTCTTTATCTTGAATAATTATAGTTACATGATGTGCAGTACTGGAGATGAATTACGAAGAATGTCACATTGGGATGGAAAAGGAACTCATTCTCGTCAAAAACTAATGGAAAAATTACAAGGTATTATTCTTTTTTATTTCAGAATTTTTAATTTCTAAGTCTTTTTAAAAGATATATTTTATGATTTAATTGCATTTAAGTTATTTTTACTTACCGTGCGAGTTTTTTTTAACTCTTTCAGCATTAGCTGCTCTTCAGTATATCTCTAATGAATTATAAAATGAATACTATGTACAGTATAAATATGAGAATTTGATACTGTAACACTACACATATTTATTAATTTTATTTTCCTGAAAAAAAAAAAAAAAAAAAAAAAAAAAAAAAAAGCAACATTTATTTCAAAATTTAGTTACACTAGCCTTTTATTATGCATGACGGAAGAAGCTTGCTTTCCCCCCCCCCCCCTTCTGTATTCACTTTTGATCTTCTGGATAATCATAATAGTAAAATTTGCTTATTAAATGGAGCATTATTGTTTTCTACAATACTTACTAGAAAACTATTTAAAATATAACTGATTTTCGTTTAAAAAAAAAAAAAAAAAAAACTTTATCAAAAATAGTCTTTTTTAGAAATATTAGGTGCTATGTCGTTATAGAAAAATTATTAAAATTTAGTTCATGTTTGCAGAATCTGCAAAAGAGTGCTGTACTTAACTATTCTAAGATTGTGATTTTCAACTGTGGTTGCTGAGGAGTTTCAAGATATTGTTGTGTTCTTGGGGGTTCGTAAGTTGTCCGAGAATGAAAGGCAAAACTTGCAGAAGTTCAGTAGTTTATTTACAGAAAATTACAAAAGAATACAGGCCTATAAACTAGGTATCAACTTCAATTACCCCAATAAACACAGCTTAAATAACAGCTGTCAACATCAAATCCGCAGTACACATTGCATAGCATTAACACATATAGCAATGCAACTGCATTTCTAAAGAGGCTTAGAGCTCTTTCAATAGCAATGCAAGCATTGGCGAAAACTGTCTGAGACTGATCGGGATTTGGAGCAATGAGCCTTCTCTTACACAGCTTTATCGAGCCCAGAAAAATATGGAAATTTCTTGTAACTCGTTAACCAGTCGCGTTAGGGCGTCCATCTTTGGTATATCGATAATAAGGATTTTCTCGCCAAAAAAGTCATCAAGGGGAAAAAGTTGCCAAATTTGGCACCAAATCTATTACCTGTTTTATTAGACTTTTTAATGTGTTTTTAAATTAAAATTAGGTTATATTAGCGCTAAAACAAACTAGAAATGCAGAAAATTAACATTGTATCAACTTACTTAAGCCTCTTTGAAAGAATTTCTTCAAAAATAAACAGAATTTACAAACTCGCAACACTGCCCCCCAATATACAATTTTTTTTTTTTTTAATGAAATATGTTAAAAATCAGTAATTTTTTTCAGTTTTTGACCCCCTTGGCGACTTATAAATTTTTGTTACTGTTTGGTACTGAATCTTTTTGTGTTAATTGCTTGCTAAAAACAAAACAAAACTAGTACCAATTTTTTCTAATGCTTATACTTTTTACTATTGAATTTTTTAGTTTATTTAGGGCAATATATAATACTCTCTATATTTTTAATGTACAGCTGGATAATAATTTTACACATTCAAAAATATCTGAAAAAGAAAAAAAGTTTTATTGTTTTAATCTGGAAAAATCTCTTACAGCTTCAATTTTTAATTCTCTCCTACCTATTTCTTAAAATAATGAAGAATAAAATCTACTTAATTCTTTATAACAATTTTAGGTGGTGAATTTTTGTCTTACTATAATTAGAAATAAGAAATGCAACATAGAAATGTCTAATTCTATAATGTTAAAAAAATTACCAGTGCTAAATTACAAGATGCTTTTATTTATAAATGAGTTTGAATTTAAATCTAAAATATTATTTAGAATAAATTTAAAAATACAACCTTTTACTTTCTTCATGTTCTTCTTTCGTGGTAGACTAGTTTCATCTGGGGCGCCCCAGCTTGGTCACTACCTTCTGGTAGTGACCAAGAGGTAGTGACCAAGCTGGGGCACCGCAGACGAAACTAGTCTACCACAAAAGAAGAACATGAAGAAAGTAAAAGGTTGTATTTTTAAATTTATTCTAAATTAAGTTACTTCATGGATTAGTATTGTTTAAACTAAAATATTATTTTATGCCAAAATATATCCACAGTATTTTAAAATATATTTTTTAAATAAAAAAGATAAATACAATTTAAAGTCAAAAAGAGATGCAGTCAATTATATAGACATGACATTATTTCATTATCTAAAATATATATATGTATATAAAAATTGTAAACCAACATAAGAAATTCCCAGTAAGGAAATTAATTTTCTAAAAGTAGAAAAAAATATATATATCTGGAGACGACAAATTGCAATCCTAAATTCATTTTTTTCTTCGGAAATTTCTAAGATGACACTTTTTGTTATTTATTTGCAGACGAAAAATTTCCTTGTTACCAATAGCAACGTTAACATTTATTTTATTTTTTACACCATTGATCACATTTTAATTTTCCTGTGGAATATGACGTCATGGCGGAAAGAACAACATAACTAACTAAAATGTTTTCCTTGGAGTATTTGGCACACATTGATACCTCTCATAAAGCAGAAGACTCCGCCCTGCTCTCTTGCAAGGAGATGCGGCCGCGGACAAAAAAAAAAAAAATTTGAAGCCAGCGACAGTAACTTTTCTTTAATATATAGAGAAAAGGGGAAAAAAAAAAATGCTTCAGTGTGATTAAATTTTACAGTACATACATACACAAATGTTCAAATCAGTGTTACATGCAACCTTAGAAATTAACAGGCTTCGCACTGTTCCTAAAATTTCATGCTAATTTTATTATTAATTTTATTGTTGCCACTATTTTAAAATAATACTTTTTCACATAATGTTTACATATGTTTCAGTTTAGCATTAAAACATTCAAGAAAAGTTCCTTAGTGACAATATAATAAAATGGGAGTAAAATTTTATTTTCCCAAAATTAATTCCCCAAAACTTTTAAATAAAGTGGATTTTCAGATTTATATGAACAATTACACTACTGTTATTTATTTATTTATTTATTTATTTAATGAAATTTTATAATTTGTCTTGAAATTCTAATAATTCATTTTAAATATATATATGTATAGCAGACATTGCATTGTATTTGTTATAAAAATTTATAATATATGCAATTAGATTTGTTGTATTCAATCTATGGTAATTTCTTTTACTGTGTAGCTTTTTTACCACCTTCTGTGATGCTACCTCCTAGAAGGTTACAGACATTACTTCATCAGGCTGTTGAGCTGCAGAAAGACAGATGTCCTTACCATAATTCAAAGTCTGAAAATAATCTAGAAAACGTATCTCTACTAATAGATCATACATGCACAAAGTAAGTTTAGTAAATGATTGATCTCTCAACTGTACACTTAAAAAGACAAAATCTGATTTGTTTTGATCCATTCTGTAAATAATATTTCAATCATTATTTAATTTTTTAAGTTCATGAGAAAATAAAATGAACAAATTCTAAAGGTATTCTTTAATAGAATATTGTTGTTTTAAAAAGTATCAAAAAATATTTATTCAATTTCATTAGGAATACAGTCGAACCTTGTTAATGTGAATTTCAAGGGGATAAAAAATCTGTTCATGTTGTCAGTAGTTCATGCTGTCAGTAACTGATCTTCATATAACTAAAATAATCTTAATTTTGATGGGGACTGCAAAAACAGTTCATGTTAAAAGTAATTCACATTAACGAGGTTCGACTGTATTACAATGTTCTATTTGATAATATATTTTAAATATTAAAAAGTTGGAATAAAAAGATGAATGGTTTTTATATTGAAGAAAAATGCTCAGACTAGGGATTTAACCTGACAAGTAAACCTTCTCTCCTTTGATACCGGTTTTCCGGAAACCCATATATTTTCTGAAAGCTTATGTTACAAGTAGAAAAACTGTGAAATCTTAGGGGCAGAGGGATAAGCGTTTAGGAGCTATAGGAGATACAAAGTGTCAGTAAAGTGTTGGAAACATGACACCAAAAGTCGCTAAAATGCTCGTTTCCCGTGTTTATATGAACTAATAATATGATAAGGAGGTGGAGACCACAGTTTAAAGGAAGAAACAACTCGTTAAACAGAAACAATATGCGTTGGGATGTTGAAATTGTGACTTGTTATTGACTTCAAACAAAATCTATTACAAGAGACAATCAATGTTCAATTCATCAAATAAACAGTTAGACGAGCAGAAAGACGGTACACAATGTGCACATTTTACAAAAGCGATAGCCGAACATATTGCACACTCATCATTTGTCAATGAATCAAAGCAGTAATCCATTGGCGCAATCCACATTGCAGGTTCATTGTCCAAGTATCCGCCCTTAAGAATACTTAATCAAGTTCTTGAAACGAGGAGTGTTGAATTGATATAGGGAAAAAGGACGTCTGGGCCAGAAAACTATCACGATTCCAGATGTTCTCCTGTGTTTCGATAATGATTGTGTCCATTATGCAACGAACAAAAGATCTGTAGTGTCTGAAAAAATTAATATCCAGAGGCTGGATCTTACCCGTACATCCTTCAGGTACCAGTTCTTTTTGTAGGACTTCACCATCAGGTACTTCGGAAACAGATGATGCAGGATCTTTGTTAGAACACCAGGAATCCGCTAAAATCAGAATTTTCTTCCTGTCATCAGGCATACTTGGCCAAAATACGTCACAATAGAAGTGGAGGACTGCGACTGTTGCGACGAGCCTTGCTGTTCCTTATCGACACCATCATCTTCGAAGTTCATTTTCTCCTCCCATTCTTCTCTGTGGCCTCCAGCAAATCCTAATATCCGTATCTCTTCCACAATCTCCATATCATTTTCCAGGAGAGTAGTTGTGTGTTTTATCATCTCCGATTCCTGGATGTTCGGAGACCGATTGCTTGTTCTGAATCGGGAGACCAAGGCAGCCACCAACGACTTTAGAACCCATCGAAAATGTAAGAAAAAGCATACAATACGTTAGTACTTGATGCAACATACGGGAACATACAAAAAATAGAGACGTCATTGCAGGAATATGTCCATCTGAACACACTTTACTGATTTTTTGTGGGTCCTACAGCTCCTAAACGCTTGTCCCTCTGCCCCTAAGATTTCACAGTTTTTCTACTTGTGACATAAGCTTTCAGAAAATATATAGGTTTCCGGAAAACCGGTATCAAAGGAGAGAAGGTTTACTTGTGAGACCACTTGCCTATAGTGCTATACTTATTGAGATGAATCACATTTGATAAATTCGTTTAGAAAAGTAAAATCAATTTTTAAGTGTGAAAAAAGAAACATATTTCAGAAAACTTGATTCTTATTAATATTAAAGAATTGTATGCTGAAGAAAAATTTCAATTACTGTCATAATTTTATCTCTTTTGGGTGTATGCATTAATTTTAAAGGATTTTTTGGTGGAAAAAAAAGCTGTTATTTCAATAAAATAATACAGAATAATTCATTCAAAGTATTGTTCATCGCTAGCTATGACTTTTTCCCCATCTTTCTGGCAATTTATGTATTCCGGCAAAAAACAACAACAAAAAAAAAAAAACCTCACTTTTTGAGTCTAAGAACGAATCGAGCCAATTTTTGATACCTTTGACTGAAGTGAAGCATATTCCAGAAAGGGCATTCTGCATGGATCAAAACACAAAACAACTAGTAATCGGATGGCATAGGATCTGGACTATATGGCGGGTGGGACAAAACTTCCAATCCGATATTTTGCAAGTAAGTTTTAATGGGTTGCGCAATATGTGGTCAGGCATTTCCATGCTGGAAAATCAATTTGTCGTGCCTTGTCTCCTACTCAGACTGTTTTTTCTTTATTGCTTGGTTCAAATGCATCAATTGTTTTCGGTAAAGATGTCCATTGATTGTTTGACAACTTCTCAGCAGCTCATAGGAGATCACTCCCTTCTGATCCCATCAAATACACAGCATTACCTTCTCAGCATAAATGTTTGGCTTTGCAGTCAATTTGGCCGGTTAGTGAGGTTTGACATATGATTTTCTGCGTATCATAATAGATCCACTTTTCACTGGCACTAATAATGCGATGCAAAAAAGACACTTTTTTAATGGTGATTAAGCAGCATTTTGGACATGTAAAATCACCCTTCGACGTCTCTCGGCTTTAACTTGTATGGTACCCAATTTTCTGCTTTCCAATCATTCCCAATGCCTTCATCCATCTGTAAATTGTTGCTTGGTCAACATTTAATGATTCTGCAAGTTCTTCTTGCATTTGACACAGGTCTTCATTGAGCATTGCTTCCAATTCTTCATTTTCGAACTTCTTTGGTTGTCCTGGGCATTCCTTGTCTTCCGTGTCAAAATCACTGCTTTTAAAGTGACGAAACCAGTACTCACAGTTTGAAATCGATGGCGTATGATCACCATAAGTTTCCAATAGCAACCGATGACTTTCAGCAGCACTTTTCTTCGAATTAAAGAAGTACAGTAAAACTCCCTGCAAATGCTCTTTCATTGGCATGTATTTCAACATATTCGCAGATCAAAAACAATATGTTGTTTACACTTTGGCACATGGATACATACTACAAGCTGAAGCCAGATGACATAGCTTTAAGATAACGCAGTTACAGTATAGTCGGATGCGTGTAGTACTCGTAGCGCCATCTCTTATAAATCCTTTAAAATTAATGCATACACCCAACATAATTCCAGAATAAAGCTTGTTGCACCATTGATTTTTGTTCGTAGTATTCCTTACTTCCATGAGTATTTGTTATTCTGCTATATCATCTGTTATATTTTTCCATCTAATATGAAAATTATTGATGTAAATTCTGTTTTTATGCTTTCATTTTGTTCACAATCCACAATTTACCACAAATACAAGTTTTTATTATCCCATATTCAAAAACAAGCTAAGCATGAGCTAAAATATGTTACCAGATTATGTATCGTCTCTTAGAAATGCAAGTTTGAAAATTGGACTAAAATGTTGATATATTTGTAAAATAGGGATGTAATTATTTTCTTTTTATCAAATAAATTTACTTATCTGGTTCAAATATTCATAAATATGCATTTTTTTTTTTTTTTTTTTTTTTTTTTTTTTTTAAATCTAATAATTAAAATTTCTGAAACCGTATAAATAAGTTTTCAATTTTTAATCTCGTTATAATATATGTAAACCAATTTATTAGTTCTTGGTTATAAACCTAATCAGTTTTGTATAAAGCTTCAAAGAATTAGTTCAACAATTTTTGTGCGAAAGAAAGTATATGAATTTAGTTAAATATAATATCAATCTCACTGACAGAAAAAGTGTCTATATAATCTCATTAGTAAACAGCTGCACAAAAAATCGTAAGCTAGAATAATTCATAAATACTAAGTTTATCATAAAATATAACTAAAATTAAATTAAAAAAATAAAAATAAAAAATAAACTTCAGATTTTTACATTGTGCCATCTTATGCCTTAGTCATAATACTGTGCAAAACAATATATAACAAAGCTCTTACCATTCAAATTCTAAGGAAAATAAAATTTTGGAGCAAACCTTCGTTTAAAAAACAAAATAAATAAATAAAAAATAGCATCAATATCTTAATATGTGGGGCACTTGGTACACCATAGGTTTTCACAGAAAGAAATTTTAATCTTTATTATTACAGGGGTCTCAGCGGTCACTTTTTTCACTAAAAAGTCACTTTTTTTCATTTGGTCACTTAAAAGTCACTTTTTTTGTCACTTGGTCACTTTTTTCAGTTACATTCCTTTAAATTCCTTCTTTTTTCCCCCCAAAGTTTAAAATTGATGGATAATTTTTTCCCTTTTTAATGCAAATTTTTTTTTTTTTTTGCCAAACATATGGTACTGCGCCAAAATTAGAAGCTTCTGATCTAGTAGCATTAATAAGAGAAATGTGGGAAGAACTGGTTTAGCCTATAAAGTTTCTGGCCAAGCATATGATACTGCGCCAAAACTAAAAGCTCCTATTCTTATAGCAGTGTTATAAAGGATGTAAAAAGAACAGGTTTAGATCCCTTTGTCTGAGAGAGGGCTGGCAATCTCGGTGCGTAAGGCAACCATATATAAAGCAACCCTAAGCTCTGCAACTGCATATGCACATGCATATTGTATTCTTTGTGCACATGTTTCATGGAAGATAAAAGTTGATCCTTGAAGAAATAATTTTTAATTTCTGATCTGGTACTTTGTTACTTTGTCTTAATCTTAAAGAAGGAATGATTGCATCCATCTTTTTTATTTTATGAAACCCATTATTATTATTTTTAATAATAAGTAGAAAATTAATATATTAAAAAGAAAGTTTTAGGAGGGCCTTAGAATATAAATTTTCAGATTACCATGAAACATCAATAATATTAGATGATTAATGCTGGTTAAGAATAATGGATTTGCTTTCTTATCTTGTTACAGAAGCGTTGGGTCCATATTTTAAAAACAAAATGTTGGAAGATGCCTACACATCATATTATTCTGTGCTATTTGATGAAACGACTAATAAAGAGAGCAAAAAAGAATTGCAGATTGCTATAAAATACTGGTCTAAAGAAAGAAATGAAATTGTTTTGATGCATTTAGATTCTGTATTCATGGGAGTTGAACTCTAATATTTTAAAGTGTTTGGATAGATCAGCACTGTCGCTCAATAAACTTATTATGATTGGTAGTGATGGACCTCCAGTGAATGCCAAAGTTTTTAGAATAATAAACGAAGAAGTTAAAGCGATACCAGGAAGAGAAAAGGGTCTTCTTCAAGTGGGAACTTGCAATTTGCATGTTATTAATAATGCGTTCTTAAAAGGATTAGAAGTTTATGGATCTGATGTTTCAGACCTTATCTTAAGTCTGTACTATTTTTTCTATGGTTGGCCTTCAAGAATGGAGGAATATGAAGACATACAGAAGAAAAAAGATGTTCCCTTACACAAATTCATTAGAACAATGGCCTGCTATTATTCAATATTTTTTACATTATTTGCCATCGAAAAAAAGTAATAAATATCTTAACATGAATTGTTATAAGAAAATACACAATTTACTATCTGACAAAACTATGAAACTCAGTTAATATTTATTCTATCAAGTACTCAGCTGTTCTCAAAGTATTGCACTATATTCCAGAAGAACCATTGATTCATGTTTTATATGATGGGTTAAAGGAATTGTTAGTCACAGTTATGAGAAGAGTGTGCAAGAAAAATTCAGTGGAAAAAACAGTTAAAAATGAAGATTTTGATGAAGTCAATCTTCTGTTAAGTAAAGATATTGTTTGTGGGGATGCAGTCGTCAATGAATTACAGAATATGCCTGAAAACCTTCAAAAAGAATTTTTAAATAATGTTCGAAGTCACTATATAAAAGCTGGAATATACTTAGTTAACAAAATCTTCCAAGAAAACAATAATTTGAAGTATTTTACATTTCTGAATTTCAGTGAAATTGGCAAAGAAGAGAGCTGCAATAATATTGTTAAGATTTCCAAATCATTGCCAGGCTCTTTTAACAAGGCATGAGAATTTTCCGCGGATCCGCGATTTTCTGCTTTTTTGCGATTTTCGTTAATTCCGTGATTTTTTATTTTGTTAAAATCAAACTCCAATAATGATCAGTGTTCAAACGCTCCGCGAAAAACTTTAGATTCTCAATCTTTTTCTATCCAAAATATAAATGTCAATATTCATTTTAAACATGCTTTGTCAGATTCTATAACATATAAAAGAACAGAATTATTCAATATTTCTCACTCATGTAATTTTTTTGTCCCACCCCCCTTTTTTTTCGTCTCTAACCATTGCCAATCAAAAATTCTGCGGGTAGCCTTTTATTTTTGAATATTTATCCATCCACAATATTAATTTTAAACTTACTTTATGATATTCTAGAACCCATAAAGAAGTAGAATTGTGTTTAATGTTTCTCTCATGAACTACTTTTTACCCCACCTTCTTTTCCTTTTTCTACCGCCAGAAAATGATTAAATGTTGATTGCTAGCTAATTTTTTTTTTTTTTTTTTAAAGCACATGTTTTATTGTGTTGATGTGCATTATTCTTTTAGTTTAATTTGTCACTTTTAAAATATTTTGTATAGTTTTTTCCTGTGAGCATTATTTTTCATTTGAAATAAATTTTATGAACGTACATTTGTATAAATTTCCCCGTGCACATTATTTTTCTTTTAAAATTAATTTTATGAACACGCGTGTTTCCTCTTTTTTTTAATTTTCTGCACTCTCATGCCTGCTTAACACAACCATGCTAATTGATGAATGGCATCTTCTTCAATTGGAAGAGCTTCCTTTATCTTCAAATGTCAGAATTGATCATGCATGACAAAAAATATTTGAAATAAAAAATGCAATGGGTGAATTAAAATATCCAGTTATCCAGGAAGTCATCAAAATCTGCTTGGCAGTATCGCATGGCAGTGCTGACATTGAAAGAGGGTTTTCAGATTCCAGTAGAATAATATCGGAAGATCGCACAAAAATGCTTGAAAGAACTTTGAATGCAAAACTGCATGTATTAGCTGCATTAAAGTTTTATGATTATAAACCTGAGATGGTACCTGTAACCAAAGAACTTTTAGTTTTAGCTAGGGGAGCTTTTTCCAAGTATAAGCTATATCTTGAAGAGGAAAAAAGAAGAAAGAACTGCTGATGAAAAAAGATGAAGAAGAAAAGAAAAAACTAGAAGGAGAAAATAATAAGAAGAAATCAATAGAGAAAAATTTAAAAAACATTGATGAACTTGAAACCAAATTAGTTGAAGCACTAAAAGTGAAAAATGCTAAAGTAAAAGTTAGTGATAAATTGCTGAAAGAAGCCAATGATAGATTAAAAAAAAGGAATAAAAAATGAAGATCTTCAAAAGATAAGAATTGCTCAAGCCATGTTGGAAGGGTTGAAAACTGTAAAAGAAGAAGAAAATAACAACCTCAATTGAGAAAAAATTGCAGAAAAGAAAATCTGCAATTTTAACAAATTTTGTTACAAAAACTCAATGAATATGTATTAAAAATAATTGTTATCTAATTTGCTGTATGTAAAATTGAAAATGTTAGAAAAGTTTGAATAACTGTTTTTCTTTTCTTCTGCTTATTTTTATTTTAATGTATATTTTAAAATAGTATGATTGGCTATATTAAAAAAAAAAAAAAAATTACGGAAAACTTAAAAATGTTTGGTTAAGAAATGTTGATTTCTTCAATATGTTTTATTTCTCTTCTGCATAAATTGAAAAGTATTTTTAAACTTCTCGTGTATAATTATTAAAAAGCATATTTTTTTCTTTTTTTTTTTTTCTTTTTTGATATTATATAGAACAATGTTGCTCTCTAAAATATATATTAAGATCCTTTTTGTAAAACATTTTGTCTTTCATTAAAAAGTGGTTTCATATAGTATTTAGGGGGAAAAAATATCAAATAATAAATGTAATTGCCATTCGTGGTATTCTACTGGAATATCCTGCATTTGGAAAAGTGTGTTCTATTATGCATATTTGTTTATAAATATATTTCAATTCTAAATATAGTTCATTTGATGAATGGATAATATTCTTTTTTTTAATGAATTTATGTTATTACTGTAATGACTGATAAATATAGTTAAATTTTACACCAAGACAAACTCTTGTATTACGTAAATAAGGTTGTTATTTTGGTCACTTTAAAGTCACTTTTTTCAGAAAATTGGTCACTATTTCCACTATTTTTGAACTAGGTTTGTGCTGAGAACCCTGTTATTATTTCATATTTTTATTGTGACAATTTTTCTTGTTAAAAGATTTTTTTAATTAATGTTTCTTACTAATTATACTTATTTTATTACTTTAATTTCTTAAGATTGATAAAGATATCCAACCTTAATGTTAGTTTTAAATAATTAAATATTAATTTCTCACTGAGTAATTTTTCTTGCTTATTAACTTTTTTTTCCAATTCCCCTTTTTTGATTATATGTATTTTAGGGAGGCGGATTTTATTATTATTATTATTATTATTATTATTATTTGGTGAGACTCTGCCCATGTATGGAAAAACATCGTATGGAAACTACTGGATAAAAATATTTGCTTATTTTTTAAGCTGCCTCTTATGTAACTTTAAATCAAAATAGCTGAAAACTAAACTTATTTAATAATTTCTGTGTTTCTATATGTTTTTAAAAGAAAATTTTAAATAATATAATTGTTATTATTTTAATATATAAAAGAGAAACTTCGTAATTTGTGATTGGTTATTGTGAAATATGCCTAAATTATATTTATTTTTATTTAATGTGTTACTTATAAATATTATTTACATATTAATTATTGGTTATCACGGGAGGAAGTGTGTTTAACGAGGAATCAGCAATTATATTACAGTTGGCTGTACTTTAAAAAATATTTTTCTTTCGTCAAAAGTTGATGCAAGGATAATTTTTAAGTGGCACTATTTGGTTTCTCTTTTTTTTTTTTTTTTTTTTTTTTACATTTTTTTTTACATTTTTTTCTAATTTTTCTGTATTTGGTATCTCATTCAAAATTAAGGAAACTGTCACAGTTAATAAATTTTCGTTTTTCATCCAATTCTTTGTATATATCCCATTCTAAATTCATTGAAGTAATCTAGTTTATTTTTTTTTTTAACACTACTAAAATTTTAATGTTATTTATTGATTTTAGAAGTAGAGTATAAAGACATGTTATCATTATTATTTTCTATTTTCTGTTATAGAGAGCAATTTCCTTGTGAAACAGTCCAAATTCTCAAAGAACATTGTGATGAAGTATGGTTCTGCCGTTTTTCTAATGATGGCAAGAAATTAGCTACTGGTTCCAAAGATACTACAGTTATCATATGGGACGTTAACCCAGTTAGTATTGAATTTTAAGTATATTCTGAAATACAGGATTTTATATTTATTTCAGTATTGACTTATATAAATTAACTTTAGATTTTTTACACTTGTACATTGATTATAACAATTTAAATCTGAGTGGGAAAATTCTCAGTTGCCATGGTGACTAAAATTTCAGATGTGGTTTCTAAATTTTAAGTGACTAATCTTTTTTATTTTTATTTATTTAACTAATTACAAAAAAAAAAAAAAAAACTTTTTAAAAAATTAAGGAGATAAATAATGGTTAATCACTAGCTTTAGACCCAACAAAATGATGCAAATAAATTTGTTTTGTAATTTTTTCCCTTCTTTTCAAAATTGATCGTGTATATATTCTAAAATATGAAAAACAATTTTTTTTAAAGGAGACAATGGAATTAAATCATCGAAGAACATTTGAAGGTCATCCAGGTGGCGTTTCTTTCTTAGCTTGGAGTCCTGACGATACATATCTCATTGCCTGCGGTCCAGATGATTCATCTGATTTGTGGGTTTGGAATGTAGAGGTTTGTACTTTTGATGCATGTTTAATTATTATTATCTAGGTGAAAGATGCTTTTTTTTTCTTTTCTTCTTCTGTTAAACATGTATCAGTATGTAGAAAAATTTCTATTCTTATTTTTATTTGCTATATACCAAAAGATTGTAAATTTCTTAACTAATCTACATATCTTTTATAGTAACCTCCCTTCCCTTCTACTTTACCTGTATCTTTATCATCAATAATTACTGTATCTAGGAAAGGGAAATTGAGATTTTCCCTTGACTTTGACAACACAAAAGTTCTTAAAATTGATACCAATAATTACCATAGCAGAGTTTTTTTTTTTTTTTTTTTTTTTTTTTTTTTTTTTGAAAGGTTGGTTCATGAAAAAACAGGATTTTACCCTTAATGAAGCATTTGCAATTCTTGCTTGAGTAAGCAGTAATCTAGGTAACACATATATATTTTTGCTTATGAAACTTGCAGCTTGCTATTGTCATTGTAGCGATGAAGGATTTTGTTTTTAATACACAATGCTTATATAATTTTAATAACTTTTAAATGTTGTAAGTTAAAAAAGAAAATAAAAATGTATTTTAACTGACTTTGTATGTTAAAAAGTACAAAATCTGCAAATTAAATTGAGTGTAGTGACTCAAAGGATTAAATTTGATAGAAACTTTATTGCTCAAAAGAGTCATACACAAATTTTTATGTTAAATTTTCTAAGGGTTTGTTTCATTTCTATTAGTTTTTGGAAAGGACCTTTCATACAATTTTTCCATCCAATAATGTACATAATTATAACTTTATTTTAATTTCAAACGAAGCACAAACATAATTATAAAATAAAACAAACAACCTTACTTAGGCTTCATCTTTAGCAATAAGTTTTTCTGGGGAGGATCCTCCCCCTTTGTCAATTGCAACTAGTGTTTTCTGGCACCGGCTATTTATAGCTTCACTTCTTTGTAACAAGTAGCGGCACTGCGGATCAATTCTGGCCGATTCGTGGTCATTAATGGTGCTGCTATCGTTAACGATCTCAACGCTTTCACGGAGAAAAGCATATGTAGGATTATTATAGTTAGCTATTTTTTCAACGTTATTAAATTCTATTTTTATATTTATTTTTATTTTTTTTGGGGGGTCAGATACGTGGACGATGTTTTTGAACTAAATTTGCTTGA